>CM062227.1:13699642-14283466 GCA_031216235.1 Syzygium jambos
AGAGAGAGAGAGAGAGAGAGAGAGAGAGAGAGAGAGAGAGAGGGAGACCTCGAGCGACGGTGACGGCGATGGCGACGAGCGAAGGATGCAGAGAGATGATCGACGGGGGTAGAGACGAGAGCAGGCGAGGCGAGGCGAGGCGAGGCGAGAGAGCATCCAGCAATGGCGATTGGCGACTGAGAGTCTAAGAGAGAGAGAGGGGGAGATGGGCCGGCTCAGAGTGTTAATGGGTCGGCCTGACCCTATCCAACTCTAATGAAATTCCAAAATTTAGAGCCATATTCGAAGAAAATTAAGGCTCGACCCCAAAATACCCCAAATTTTAGGACCGGACCGGGCCGGCGCGGGTCGGGCCGGGCCGGCCCGGGTCTTATTGACACCCCTAGTGCATACCACTTATACAATGTGATTGTGCGGTTACATCTCGTGATGTAACCATCACATAAAATACATTTTCCCAGTTGGCATTACAAACAAAACTGCCAGTTTGTCGATGCTAAACACCTTTTTAGGGCTAGCAAAACAATGACACTCATATTCAATATAATGTATTTCCTTCATTTGTAAACATCTTTAAGCCTTCGAGAATGAGCTTTGTAATTACCATTGACAGTGAACGAGTGTTCCTCAAAAAATTAGATAAAGATTCAATCCCTCGATCCAGTTATGGGAAATTGTCAAGCGATAATTACCTTAATCTACGTTACCATAGCGAATGCTTTCTATATATATTGCCTTAAGGGAAATTTATAGGACTTATGCAAATATTAAAGAAGAAAGATAAAATTTTTACCTGTCTATCAATGGACATCCACCAGCTTTTTTAATTATTTCAAAGTTGAATTTTACTACTAGTAAACGATAATGAGTAAAGTATAATGAGAAAATACACAAATAATGATGTACTAAACTCTTCCGGCATTTAGCCCTAAAGTATATAAGGCACAAGAGTAAACAATAATTCAACTCTATATTTAGACCTGCTAATTAACGATTATTAATGCAATATGTTCTCCCTTCCAGAACTTACGGTGAAATTAAGTACCAGATGCCGTAACGGGCCCATTATTCAATTCTTGATAATGGCCCGAAGACTTCCCGTTTAAATTGCATTTCAACTTCTCAGTTGGGGAGCCTTGGAGACTGCCAATCACTCACAAACATTAATCTAGGAAAGAAAATTTTCAAAACAAGAAGTATGACAACTTTCACACAAGGAAGATCTTGAAATGATCTTATTAGAAATTTGACGGCGAATTTTACACATGACAATAAGATGAATTTATTGCAATTTCCTTTTTTCTTTTGGGTCAAATTTATTGCAATTTCAATCTTATATGTTCAGGAATTTTATTTGGTATCAAGCTTATACAAGGAAAAAAAAAAGAACAAAGATTTTGGAGGCTATTTTGGATGCTTGACACTATGTCTCATCTGTGATTTTAAAGATTGCTTACAATGACGTATCATGCATCCAGCACAACCTGTTTGAATATCCTCCCCGCGGACCACTCTCAAGACCTATTTTTACCTCAACCGCAAAATTTCAAGGAACTAGAACATATGCCCCTACGCGCGCTAAACAAATCTTATGAAGGAATCTGAATAGCTTTTGTTTTGCAGTCAATGAGTTATTAGTAGCCCAAAGTCCAATGAAAAAAAGAAAAAAGTATAGAAAAGAAAAGAAAAGAATATAAAAATATCAAAAAGATACTAATATTATAAAGATTATCCACATTAGTGCCAGCTGTGCAACGTAGGATTGCTGATGTTCACGTTAGAGATTTCTGATCAAAATTTGCCGGATAGACTTAATTGACAAAACGTAAAAAGGTCTATGACTCAATTGGTACAACTAAAATATTTGGGATTTAATTGGCACAAGCAATAGATTTATGAATTTTTTAATAATTCTCTTGATGGAAGTATTTTAGATTTTCTCACATATAATCCAAGGATGGAGTTGGGTCATTACACTGTAAGGATTAACGGGTGCAATTCAATTTTGAAATGTGGGTAATTGACTTCTTTCTCCTCACTATTCTTCCGTTTTTCCTTTGGGCCAGTTCTACTTCAAAGCTACACTCCATTAAAGGTGATCAGTTCTAGAGTGGACGGTTCTCACCCTAGAACCAAGAACTGCCTACTAAGGGTCAGTTTCAGAAAATGGGAATCGGGAATCACCCACCGATTCCATAGACCCACTTAGGAACCGGTCTACTTCATAACAAAGATGATTCGGTGATTTTTGAGAAGTGTCTTATGCCAAAAAGGTAAGCTAAATCGGCCCATCTTCTATACTTTGTAACATTAGCTTTAATACAATCCACCTCAACTTTGTCTTGTGTTTCCAAAATGTGCTCAATACGATTGACAATATAAATCAAGGAGCAACAAAGCAACAGTGAGGACTGACCCTAAACTGAAAGTCAAAGGAACTCCCAATCGACCAAACAAAGACAAGAAACAATGAGAAGTACTAGCAAGCATACATCAAGCAAAAAGAGGGAGGCGAGAGACTTGTGAGTATGAGTGGGATTGCAAGAGGGAGGTGAGGCCGATTGCGACGGAGGATCGGAGGCGACGCTGTGATTGTGATCCCGCGATAGAGGGCTAGAGGTGAGACTAAGAGCTAAGTTGACTCGCTAAGAGGTGAGACGACCAATAGACCGAGATGCGAGAGCGAGATGAGGCAAGAGAGTTGAGAGTGCTAGCTTTCTTTCTTTTTTGAGAGAGATCGTGCATGAGGTGGAGGACTGAGGTGAGGAGTCTGAGGACCGACGAATAAAATAATTGAGTTGAGAGGATTATGGTTTTTTTTTTAATTTATGAAAAGGCGCGAAAGAGCCAAAATTAATGTGTGTGTGTGTATGTGTTGGTCCGGTTCGGGTGGATGGTTCCACACTGGAACCGTGAACTGGACCGGTACTCATCAGTTCTGTTGAAATCGAGAACCAGACGGATCCCCATGAGAACCGCCCAAAATTGGCTGATTCGGTCCGATTCTAGGTAGTCCAGGCGATTTCCGATTCTTTTGCGTACCTCTACAATCCATTACACTGTTAGAGTGCTATGTACATAATGGTAAAATGACAATTTTTAAAAGTGAGACGAATTAGCATCATGACTTACTACTAGTAGATATCATTAAAAAAGGGGCAAGTGTGCCATAAGTCTTAAAGCTTGTCATAAAGTGTATTGGAGTTCTAAAACTTTCAAAAAGTGCAATCAAGTCCTAAAACTTGACAAATTGATTCAATCGAGTCCTAAAATTAATCTGTCAAATTTACTAACGGAAAACGTTGACGTGATGCTTCGTAATTGTTTCTCTCTCCTACATGGAAAATGATTTAAGGAAAAATATCCACGTCTGCAAAACGACTTCATTTTGGACATTCCTCTTTCCCCTTAGCGTCTCTTGCTTCTTTCTTCTCTGAATTGTATGCTCCGAATTCAACCTTTGCCGAAACATCTCCTCTTCTTCTTCTTCCCAAATCGAAGTCCTCTGAACCCTAAGACCAAAGTCATCGTCGGCTTTCTCTCCCTCTAAATGAAATTAACATTCGGTCTCCCTTTGAACCATAAGCCCCAAATCAAGTTCAACGATCTCGAGTTCCCTCGCAATTTGGGTCTCCTCGCGAGTTAGAATTTGACGCCCATCGTCCTTCGGAGTTTAATTGCAATCTGGAGTTCGTAGAGTTTGAGTTTGAGTTCTCTTCTTTGCGACATTCCGAATTTTGGCCAATTTTTGGGATTTATAAAACATGTAATTCGTCAGTGCACTTATAATATAATCTTGCCTGGGAACTGATCACTCTCAGGTTCTTATTTTTAAAATAGAGATTTTGCTAGAATCGCACTCGATCGAATTTGGCCGTTATTTAGACTCCGAACTTGGTAGTCGATTTTCGGGAGTTTCGGGACGAAATAAATTGGATGGTGTCGATATTATTGTGGCCGGCGTCGAGATTGTCCAGAATATGTGAAAAGTGAATTTTTGACTGGGTACGAATTATCAAATAAGGACCCAAAGTGGGTGCCTTTTTTCAAAAGAGGACCTCAAGTGAACAAGGTATCAATTAAGGACCCAAAGTGCCAAACTAGTATCAAATAAGGACTTGAGCTCGCGCGGCCGGCCAAATGTTTGCCGGCCGACGACCGGCCGACATTTCCGGCAACGGAATAGGGCCACTTTTGTCCAATTTGTTTTTTCTTTTCTTCTTCCCCAGTCGCCGGTCCAGCGACTGGTGATCGGGCCAGAGCTAAGGCCGATGAGAGCTCGAGCTCGCCGGCCATCTGGGCGAGCTCGGCCGGCGAGCTCTGCCCAGATCTGGGCGAGCTCTAGCTCGCCGGCCATGGCGAGCTCCGCCTAGATCTGGGCGAGCTCGAGGAGGCCGGCCTCGCCCGGATCGCGTAGTCGAGGGCCTTGGCGGGGCCGTCGCCGGAGGCGATGGTATTGCGCGCGAGCTTGAGGAGGAAGGGCCCGAGATCCGAGTTGTCGAGGGCCGCATCGGGCGGGGCGAGGCTGGCAGCGGAGCCCGGGGACTCCGGCGGGGGCTTCCGTGGGGAGAACTTGGAGCGGGAAGGGGAGGGGGAGGGTGCCATGGCCGGCGAGCTCGAGCTCGCTGAGACCGGCGAGAGCTCGAGCTCGCCGGCCATTTGGGCGAGCTCTGCCCTCGCCGGCCCGCACAGCCATGGCGAGGGCCGGCATGAGCTCGAGCTCGCCATGGCCGGCGAGCTCGAGCTCTGCCCTCGCCGGCCCGCACAGCCACCGCTGCGTGTCCGACCCTGACGCCGTGCGCCGCTCGCCACCCCTGGCCGTCCGACCGCTCGACCGGCAGGCATCGTCGTTGCGAGCTTGCCCCAGCGGAGTCGCCGTTCCCCTCCTCTTGGCTGTGAGCAGCAAATAGGCCGGAGCGCCGATCGCCGGAGCTCGCCGCCGCCCACTGCCACTCCAGTCACCGTCGCCACCGCCACTACCACCCCCCGTTCGTTTCCCCTCCGCCGTGAGCCCTCTCTCCCCCTCTGTTCCAAATCTCGTTTCCCGATCTCTTCCGCGCGCATCTTCCACCTCGCCGCCGTCCGCCGCCGTCCGCCGCCGTGCGCCTCACCGCCCGTCTGGCCGGTGTTCCCGTCGACCCGGAGCCGCCGTCCATGCCGCCGATCGTCCCGAGCCGACCGTCCCCGTCACTCCTTTCCCTTCTCTCTCTCCCTCCGGCTTGGGCTAGATTTGGCCGTGTCGGCGCTGCTCGCTGCCGTGAGCCGCCGGCCAGCTGTCGCCTGCGCTTCAGCCACCGACCGCCACCCCATTGCCTGGCTGGCCACCCGACACCACCCCTTCCCTTGTTCTGGCCACCGCTCCCCTCCCCTGTTTTGCCCTCACCGCCCCTGTTCCCATGGCCACTGTGGGCCGCCGCTCGAACGCCGGAGCTGCTGCTGTTCCGGTGAGGCCTCGGCTCTCCCTTGCTGCCGCCTCAGCTGGACCTCCTTGCCGCCCGGATGTGGCCGAGAGCCTTGCCAATTGCTGCCGCCGCCGCCGTTCCAACGACTTTCCCGCTGTCCAGTCTCGTTTTCTTGCTCAAATCGAGGTAAGCGACGCCCTAAACCTTGTATAGGACATTGGGTACTAGTAGACTTATTTAGGGACTAATTAGTATGGTTTGAGGGCTGTTTGAGGACTGAATGAGTTGCTAGAATTGTGGACTGATTATGGCTGGAATTTAAATTGTTTATATTCGATGATGGATTATGGCGGGCCTCGATAGTTGTTGTGATGGCTGGATTTTAGCGGGATGAAGAAGTGACGTTGGTTGGGTTATTGAATGAAATGCGGATTAGTATGTGTCGAAGTGGTGAGTCATGTTGTGGTGAATTAATGCTGGGTTAGTAGGTTGAATTGACACACTATTGGTGTATAATATTCGGTGTTTCTATGGCTAGTTGTTGTTGCCTTGAGTTGATCAGTTGTGAGTGCGCATTTGTATCTTTAGTTGTTAGAATCTCGGTTGTATGATGTGCTAGGTGTGGCTGATTTTGTGGCGGGTTATGGCTAATTTTATGGCTTATCTGATGGTGGAATCTATGTCAAGAGCATTGGTTGTTTGTGTGTGATTCAATGCTCGATTGGCTGTCATTCGCGTTGGTCACTTGTGGTTGGGTTGACACACTTTATGTGAGCTTGAATTGCAGTGATAAAGGTGGTGCTTGTGTTAGCTTGACATGCGACTGACACTTGGTTCGAGTGAATTGTATGGTGTGTGTGATTGTTTGAAAGCCCGGATTGATCGGAAGACTGCCAACCTGTAGGGTGTTGACTCGGGTCGTGAGAAAGGTCCTGGAGCGTGTTGACGCGGGACAAAGCCCGGATTGATCGGAGGGCTGCCAGCCTAGAGCGTGTTGACGCGGGTGGCGAGAAAAGACCTGTGGGGTGTTGACCCGGGTCATGAGAAAGTTAGATGAATGCGCATGTGTATTGTACCTAATGGAATTGGTGAATGTACGTGTGAATGATGCTCGAGTAATTGTGATAAGTACGTGAAATGTTATTGCAGTATAGTGATTTGATTAATGTGCAGAGTTGGCGTATGTTTTGAGGCAAGGTAAGTACATTATGTGAAATTTGTTATGTGAATAGTTAGATTGCATTTTTTAAACTTGTCTAGGTATGCATTGCCCTATGTGGGGTTTAAGTTGTTTGCTTATTGAGATGTATTCTCATGGTTGTTAACCAAACCATTTCAGGTCCGCGACCGTAGTTGATTGGAGACCCTGCAAGGATAATCTCGGGGATCGAAGACGGGTCAAGTACCTTGTATTTTTGAGTGACCTTTTTTGTAGAGTAGTGTAGTTGACGTACCACGGCCTCTGTTGTTGAAAGTGGTTCTGTCATTGAATTTGGCCTAGTTGGCAGTTGACTTTTGTGAATATTGTATGTATCTACCAAGTGTATGAATTACAAGTATTGAAGTGTACTATTGCTACTCTTTTGTCCTTAGTAATTGTCTGGGTTGTTTCATTTTATTTCCGCGCGTGCTTAATATCTGATGCTTGGGTTGGGTCGGCGACATTGCCTGAGACGTCGCATTCAATGATCGACCATTGAGGGATGTCGCGAGTCCGTGAGAGTTCGGGGGGTGACATTCTTCGTCGATCTAGTTTGTGCAAACACCTGTCTCGTGGGAGTCTGGACGGCGGATCGAATGGCTTTGAAGACGGTGACGGTGACAGCAACTCCTCCTCGTGCAGGTATTTCTTTTTGCATTATAGCATTTGGGTATCGAGCGGTGTGTGTTTCTATTCTAGTTCGGTTAGGGCCTGTGTTTGGAGCGATTCAATTTGCTTTGCGATTTGTGATGATGTTGACTCTATGCAAGTAGAAATGAAGGATTTAACATCTCTGGCCAACTATTTGAAGAAGGGAGTTTCAAAAATGAAAAGAGAAAGAAAGTATTATCGAGTATTGATTGTATTATCGTTGTCTTGTTTAGTTTATTTTATGCTCAAATGTAAAGTGAGTGATAGGAAGAAGTATCTCTGTCTACGATAGTTGTGAAGATTAGTAGAATATGTACTTGTATTGGATAATTTTAAAGTATATTTGTGTTGTAGGTTTGCTATAATTTTTGTTTGTATACAATCTATGATGGAAATAGAAGGTTAGAATTCATTGGTTGTGAGTACTTACAAGTTCTTTTGATTAGTTGTGTATTCTCAATCTTGATTTACTTTGTCTTTTGTTAAGATATTTGGTTTGCTGCGAAAACTTGCTGGTAAAATTTTGCTAGTATGTTGCAATATCTGTTGTAAACGTTCAAATTAAGGAGTAGCAATAAGTTGTCGAGTGATCATTTCAGTGTCATAAGTTATAAATAGCGATCGTATGAGTATCAAGTTTTTTTTGAAAGGAATCACTTAAGTTCCAATCATGGTTTAAAAGTGATCACACGTGCTGCACAACTTGTACAAAATGGATAAGTTGGTTTCACTTTTTTTTTACTTGTACTGCACCACAACATACTAAATGCATTATGTTCGGCCATCGATGCATTGATGCACTTGGCCATTCTCATCCACGATCCTCGGGCATGTCCCCATGGACGAGCAAAATGCAAGCCATTAGACATACATATATGGAGGGGACGATGCAGGGACTTGTTGGTGCATCTTATGCACCATTAGCACTTGCGGAGTGCACCAGTACACTTGACCACCGGAACAACTAGCACCACCAACACTATTCTTGGCCACCAAAACCACCGGTACCATTCTCGACCACCAACACCACCGCACCAGCACCACCACCAACATATTCAACTGGTGCAAGCATTGCACCAGCACATAGCTGGTGTACAAGATGCACCAATAAAGGTGCTGGTGCATCTTGTTGTTGCATATTGCACCTGGTGCAACAAACAAAATGCACCAACACCCAGAATTGCACCAGCACAACTAGTGCATTTTGTACTTGCAACAACATAAATACACTAGCACACACAATTTTCACTTGTAACAAAACATGAGCCTATCACTTCCAACAACAGCATCAGGCTCATCACAATCTTGCACTAGCATACAACATAACAATCATTCACATCGTTAGCCAAAATTAAGACAAAAAATGAGAATTGACAAAAATATCGTTGCCATCAACATTAAACTGATTCTTTATAAAAAACAAATCTCCCACTTTACTTCCTCAATCACTTAAGGTTTCCCTCTCACCTAACATGTTAAAACAAACCCAAACAAAAACAATGGCAGCAATCGCCAACCAAAAACAATGGCATCAATTCCCATCAGTCATTATGCACAACATCTCTGGTTTCTTTTACTTTTGAACTTTTAACTTGATTCATAATTCTTGCATTCTTTCTAGTTGGACGTGTAGGTTGTTAATCAGCCTTGCTGTCCCATATACCTTTTTCTTAACAGCAACCATTTTGTTTCTAGCACATGTCATGTGATGAAAGCTATTTGTAGGGTCATTGTTGGTATCGGGATCAGTTAATTCAGATGAAACTGGTGCTTGGTTCTTTGTTGGTGGTTGTTTTGAAGCTATACCCTATGTCTTCTTCTTTAGAGCATTTTTTTTTTGGGACAGCCCTTGACTCTTCAGTTGGGCCACCTTGAGAGATAAGCACCTCCAAACTTCTCATAGACTACAACAACATAGTCATATTATCACCAATATGAAATACAAATACCATAACATAAATTAGATGCACGAGTACTACAAAACTTACATTCAAACTAATTATTCCAGCACGTTCGTTTGTATAAAGGCCATAACTATATTGCCTTATTTTTTTTCTCAAGAACCCTTCTTGTTCGCTGTGGTTCTTCACTTTCAATAACTTGTGAGGGAGCAACCTGTGCAGCCTTTGCAACCTATGCAGTTCGTCTTTTTCTCACTTGAGAAAGACATAAAAAAATTAAATTTAAGCCTATAAAATAACACAAAAAAAAACACGAGCATGTACAACTTACTGGATATTTTCTCATTTGCTCAATAGTTGACTCGATAGTTGTTGTTGCTATCTAGCCTGCAGTAGTCCTTGCACCTGATCCCATAGCAGGGCCTTCAATTGGCCCTTCAAGTGGCCTTGTACCTGATCCTATAGGAGGCCCTTCTATTGCCTCTTCAGCTGGCCCTATACCTGGCCCTATATGATGCCCTTCTATTGGCCCTACATCAATCCCTGTAACATCTTATTATTCTTGATGCTGCTTCTTTAAAGCACATCTTTTTTTTTATTGTGCCCTTCTTTATGGCAATATGAGCACCTCATCTTTACCCTAGTCCGATCATCCTCTAACTTGAGATCTTCCCCTCCTGCATTCTTTGTCTCAATTTGCTACTTCTGATAGCCTGCATCATGAATTGGTACGAAGCAATGTATGTGCTTTTTTTTTGTACCAACCATCTAGGTAATCCTCTGGGTTTTGTTGCTTCATTTGGATGGCACAAATAACATAGACACAAGAAATTTTAGTTAGTTGCCAGGCTTGACATAAACACTTTCTCCTTTCTAGGTAGACGACATACTTATTATTATTGTTCATTATCTCATAGCCATCGTCTCCATTCCAAATTGAATGGCAGACACTACTGGTAGCTAGGTTCTCATCCAATCTTTTCGCAATCCTAAGACCATATTTTCTAGTCCATTTTGCAGTCTCATCTCTTTGTCTATGCAGCCTAGTCATGACCATAACTCGAATGTCGTCAAGCAGGTCAATGATTGGTTTGCACCTCGCCTCTATTATTCTTCCATTATGTGCTTCACTAAGGTTGTTGCCAATGATATCACATTTGAATTCTTCGCTAAATAAGGCCTTAAACTAATGCTTAGCTTCTGTTTGGAAGAGTGCTTCGAAACCTTCTTTTGTTAGCTGCAATAACCCATGTTTGACTAATCTAAAATCAGCTATGTTGGTGTTCTATGCTAGCTACCAAAATTGCTTCTACAGCTTATCTCCTTAGTAGTTCTTCGTCCAGTTTGCGTATATGTGCCTCGCACACATTCTATACTCGGCATACGGCATCAACTCAGCCAATGTAGGAACAGGTCCCTTCAAAATTCAAACCAACAAATACAAACATGCAAAAATATGCGATTAATTAATATGAAAAAGTTAATAATTGAGAATGGCATTATCTTTTATTGATCGCTCATGAATGCCCAATCTCCCCTAATGTCAATCTGAAGAACAGTCATTAAATTTTTTAGGAACCAGGACCAAGTGTCCTTATTCTCTATCTTGACAACAGTCCAAGCTATTGGAAACATTTGATTATTGACATTTCTCCCAACAATAGACAATAACTCTCCCTTACATAATCCATTCAAAAAACAACAATCCAATCCTACAACTCTTCTACAACCAACCAAAAATCTCCGTTTGCATACATCAAAGCCTATATAAAATCTATCAAACTTAGGCCCACGGTCAGACAATGGCCTATGAACAACCTCAACATATACTCGATTAGATGGGTTTTGAAGCATGCATTCGCAAGCATAATCATAAATCTAGGCATATTCTTCCATGTATTGACCCATTAATATTTTCATCACCATTTGCTTCGCTCTTTTGCACTAATTTCTCGACACATTAACCCCTGCTTGCTTCTTCACTAACTGCTAAAACTAAGGACTCTTGATCTCGAGTATCGCCTTGATAGTATTAAAGAATTGCTTCGACAATTATGCACTTGTTACTCTTTTATTATCAAACATGAAGGAACAACTATGTTCCTCCTAGAAATATCCAATCTGGAATGACCCCTTCCTACTCAGTGCACCATAGATCTTCCACGGACAATTGGGTTATGAATACGTACCTCTCACGAATTTTTTGGTATTTTAAATAAATTCAATGTTCCTCTATTCAATATTGAAGTTTTTCACAATAACTTCTTTAAATTATTTGGCATCATCAAATTTCATGCCTATGGATAAAATAGGTTTGGCAACAATAAGATCAGAGCAAGAAAACTTACTTTTCCTTCTATGTACAAGTGCATCATCATCCTCAAGCTTATTCTTGGAACTAGCACTCTCATTACCGCCTCTTTTAGCCTCATCACTTTCATTACTTCCAGCTCCTTTCTCTCGATTTACAGAATCAGATTCATGCGTTTCTTCAAATACTACAAATTTATTTCTCACAAATTCCCTCTGCTTTTGTCTTGACTGTACAAGTTCATCATTATCTTCATTACTTGGGAAATTCACATTGGCCAAAGGTTCATCTTCTTTGTCACTTGATTAAGTAACTTCCCAATCTAGTTCAATCAATTCTTCATCAGCTAATGTAGACTCATCCCTCTCGTCCCTCACTTGCCTTTCCTGTTGCCGTTATCTAATGTAGACTCATCTCCAACCTAATTACTAGCTTGAATGTGATCTCCTATTTCTCCTATTTGAGTGCTCTAATCATTTTCATCATCTCCATCATTGTCATTTTTTTTTTGATAATCCAGGGAACCCTCGCACGGCCGACAGCCGGGAAGTAAACCCTGGGGGCGACACGTGCTAGCCACCACACACGTGCCACCGGTTAAGTCACCCTGCGGCGCCCGGGATTCGAACACTCAACCTTTTGCGAGAGGAAGAGTGCGCGCTCCAGCAGCGCCACCCAGGCGGGTGGTATCTCCATCATTGTCATTATCACTATAATACTCAATATACACCTTAACTTCCTCGCTGTGAAGATAAAGGTAAATGATATCCTTAATACCATTATCATCACTAAAGTATCTCAAACCATCTTTCAACTTCTTCTCAGGAACACAATAATGCAATTTTTGTACTTTGCATGGTAAAAAATTCACTATATCCCTCACAAATTCAATATATGATGGCTTCCTAGCATCGACGAAGATAGTACCTTCATTTCCACCAGCATATTTCCACTCCTTAGTACCAACTACAAATTCTCCACCATATCAAATAATGATGGTTGCAAGATTCTCCCCCATGTTGACGCTACACTCAAGGAAAAAAACATTAACTTTTGGGACTACATAGTAGAAAGGACAACAATTTCACATAGAAGTTCCCACAATTGCACCAAATTGATTAAAGAATTGACTCCGTAGTTGTTGTTTTGCGAAACGAAACCGACAAAGTTGATTTAATTAATTCGGTCCCCACAATAGCACCGAATTGATTAAACAAATTGAGGTGCCCACAACAAAAGCGAATATGTTCGCTAGCACCAAGAACTGAGCTGTTTTCCTTCTCTAGTACCAGGAACCCTTTTCCCTCTGAGCAAAGCCCTAATTTTGCCGTCAGAGCCTCAAAAGAGAGAAGATGACAAACCTATATGATTGACGGCAAGACGGCGAGACTGTAACAGCGAGCAACTATAACAATGAGCAAGTGACAGCAGCTGAGTGACCAAGCTTTGTTCATATGCAATAACAGAAAACACCCACCTTCTGCGACCTCGGCTGAATGAGTGAACAATCTAAGTCATGCACCTTCTACAACATCATTTTGGCCATAGGCTATATATGACGTCGTTTCGTTAAAACATAGTCCACGTCGGACGAAAAAATGACGTCGTTTTTCACATCCACGTGGACTGCGTTTTAAAATATATGCCATGTCACCTTTTTTTTTAATTATAAATGCCGCATATTAATTTTGGCCTGAATTTTTCGCCGTTGGCATTTAAGTGATGTGGCAAAAATTTTTGGCATTAAAGTGAGCGCCGTATATAACTTTTAGAATTTCTAGTGTCCTTGTTCCTAGGTTAGGCCATCCAAATGGGCTATATCGAAAAAGGACGTTATAATTGTTTAATTGATATGGTTCCCTCGCCCTTTCGGAATCGTAGGTACATAAATGAATATCACAGCGCGCGGTGTCTTATCCGTTTTTGCTTTTCAATTGTTTGGTCTCGGAGGATGAAAGGGATGTAAACCTTGAATTTTAGGTTGATAAAAAATCGCCAAAATGATTGATTTATAGTCATCCATTCTCATGATAGAGAATACATATCAGTGACTCAATCGATGTGCGTCGAAGAAATATATTTCATAAGTCGATTTCATTAGGTCGAATCGACTTGTCGACTTACCCCAGAAATTAATTTGTTAAGAAACTGCTCACAAATTGAATATTCTAACATCTTCTTGCAATGTTCTAACAACAATTCACTGAATAATATTTTGTCACAAGTAAATTTTGCTCATGGTAAAATTCTCTGCACCGTTCGGTGGAAGTACTTTCTAATTACTTATCTACTCTATCATGATAAGTGGTTCATTTTGGCAGCACTTTAGGGATCGGACACTAATTCTCATGTAAATTACGTGGTAACATCGGAAATAACGTTAAAATCAATATCGTTTTTACCTTATAACGTTGAAAAGGTCTTGGGGGATAAAAAATATAGCAAATCTGGCGTTTACTTTTGGAACATTGTTACGGCGTTAACGATGAACTTCAACACAAAGCTACAAGAGTTCCTACGCATATGAATATTCGTCCTCGTAACCCTCCAAGGTAATCAGGAGAGATCGCGACAAGTATTTTAAATCCAAACCGTTCCTCGTATCATAATTTATTAAACATGATGTTACGCCAAATTTTCATTTTTGTCTGGTCTTACATCCGGAAGGGGGGACCTAATAAATCAACACTAATAAACCCAGAGAAAAAGAAAATTTTTTGCATAATTAATTAATTCCAATTGGTTCTTAATCTGGGTTATTGCCTGAGCTTCCTGTTATAGAATTTTCCCCTGAAAATCTCAGTCCCGTAACGGATCTGTGGATCTCCGCGTCCAAACGCGTCGTCTCTGCCCTAGAAGAGTATGGCTGTTTCGTTGCAGGGTACTCTAATTTCACTTCACAAGCTCAAACGAAATTTTTCGTGATCTCGAGGATGGCGATTGGATTGCCTTTGAACCCTCACGGTCGTCATTCTTGGTTATGGCGGGCGATGCAATCCTCGTAGGTGATCGATATGCTTATCTATGGTTCCAACCTTAGAATTGCTATCAAGGTTTAATTAATTATTATGCCAAAAAATTTTCAATTTACAGATGCAGAATAGTTGAATTAGTTAATCTTAATCTGTTGACTGAAACTAATCTCGACTCAAGTAGATTCGAATTCATGTCAAGGTCAACTTTATACTACCTTTGCCTCGTTTTCTTGTTTTCTGTGTGGGTCTACATAGCTTTGCTCGCAACTACTTCTAAAAGTAACGGAAAATGACTCAACCGCTTTTGAACATGCATGGAGCAATGGAAGGATTCATTCTCCGTTGGATCAAGTGGTGCTGAAGGAGAAGCAATCGCCCAAGTGGTGATGATATATGAGGATCATTTATTAACCGAATTGGGGCACCATCCTGATGCATCCGTTTTCAAATTGGTCAAACTTAATGGAATTTAAGAAATTTTGTTTTGTAGTCGTCCATTCCATATCCTCCCATATGCTCAATACCGTGAGTCTGTCATCAAGTAATGGAACAAACAGTCAACAGTAAGCAATAACCTCTATCCTTCTAACAGCAAAATCAACTGCAATAAGATCTCGACCTCGCAAAACTTTGTTTCCAAGACTTCCAACGGTGGTGGATACATCCATTCCAAGCCAACTCTGACTGCAGCTTCCATAAGTAAGAACCTCTGAGCTCTTCATTGGCCCCGCAAAGTTTCGGAGGCAAACAACAAAGGGCTTTACCGATGAATCAAAGCTGAAAAACCTTTCAGCATCGCATATAGGAGTGAGAATTCACATTAGACCACTTGCTCATATGATCATAAGTAGGAAGTCTACGAAGGATAACTAACCAAGTCTGTGCCAATCCATTTCAAAGCCCCTGCTTCTAACATTCTTCCAAGCATCGGCAGTAGATAGAGCCCTTTGAAGGAAGCTGTGCTACACAATAATATCGTCAATGGCAGCATTAACTTGAAAAATTCCACTCAAATGACAGAAGGCCACCCCCATTCAAATTCACAGATTACAGCTTCCGCTGTAGCATGAAGATCCAACCCTGAATCGCAAACAACTTTCTTTGAATAATGACTCAAAAGACCTCCATGCAAGTGCTGACTACAATCTTCCAAATTATTGGGCACTATATTAAACTAATTCGCTAAACTTTCGTTATTTCAGAAACCTCTTAAGTTAATGGACAGTTTTAGCTCTGCAAAGCTTCTGTTGAACGTAACCAGGGCAATGGGAGACAACAATATGGGAACATCCTTTACCATTCCAAGGATGCATTGTCAGCCTTTGGAGAAGTCCAATAAACGTCGAGCTCTGGTCCATTGATGATTTGTTTCTCTAGAAGTGACTTTTAGCAACTCTTTAAAGTATTTCAGCATTTACATCACCACCACTGGAAAAATAACCATATCCTGCCAGTGAATGAAATGAAATCAATCTAGCAGATAACATCAGCGAACTATGTACTAATAATACTGCAAAGTTTACGGATCTTTTTTCCTTTGGAACTCTTTCAATCCAACAAATCGACATCTAACATTATCACAACCACAAAAACTTCGATCTAGTTAGTATAGTGAATTCAACTTAGGTTGCTTGCTTTTGAGGGATATAGTATGATTCTTTTCCCTATCATTACGTGCTATTCATATATCAGAATATAAGACAAAAAATCAAATTTGGCATATAGGATAAAGGAAAGTTTCCTCGGGAAAGTTATGGAAACGCTTCCAGTGTTTTTATTTTCAGCAAGTAAAAGCACTAATAAGAGCTTATGGATAATATAAGGGATTATATCGCCGTGCAGTCGATTATGTCAGAGACATTCTCGTTCATATTTGCCATCTTCATTATTTGCTTGACTCAAGTTTAGACAAATGACGGATGGCATTATTAACTCTACAACCACACCACTAGGAGACGAGTCTTTCTCGCATTTAGCGTTTCTCGACTGATACAATTACCTTAATCAGCTAATGCAGACATTTCCCTGTGATAAAAACAGTGGAACACAATGGTTGGACAAAGTTTGTCCCAAGTCAATAATAGCGTATGCATACTAAGAGATGCCCCTCTCAACATGTTCCTTTTGCATCGTAAATCCATTATTAAGCGTACCTTAGAAATATGCAGTCATCAATTGCACAGTGAGCGCAGAGCAAACTAAAACTTCACATCTTCATTTAGCATTTCTCGACCTATACGATTACCTTTCTCATGCTATCAAGTGCCTGTGTACGACAGTTTTTATTCAGTAGATCCAGCATTCCGGAATCAATCAAAGACGGAGAATCTATATTTTTCTGCATAGGATGAATAATCTTACCGGAAAACTAATGACAAATTATGCGCTTAGAAGGCCTTTTGATCTATTTCCATTACTGGCATGATCAGCAGAAATATTCCCCAAAGCATCACATTAACTTCCATGAACATCTCCCCTGGATTCCTTGAATTCAAGTAAGAAAATAAAAACACCATAAACCCAGAAATACAAATGAAAATGGAGCAATATATCTCAAAAGAGAAGATAGCTTACCTACTTTATGAACCTTTGTTAGGAAATGTGCATCATCTCGACTATTCTGACTCAGCCTAGTTGTCTTCTGTCCATTTTTTCCGAAACCTCGTTGACGCTTCCATGAGATGTCCCCATGCTTTTTTAGGGGCATGCATATTTTCAGCATTTAATATCTTTAGACCCTCAGATTTTGGAAGGTCACGCCTTTCAATTGAAGGGCAACCAGAAATACCTAGTTCTTTCAAGAGCTCCAACTTGTCAAGGCCTTGAATTTCCACTAATCTCTCACAGTTTTCAACATATAATTTCTTCATACTTGTGGATTTTGAAAGGTCTAGCCTTTCAATTGAAATGCACCCGCGGATTTTCAGCCTTTCCAAGAACTCCAGCCTATCAAGGCCTTGAATTTCGACTAATTTTTTGCAATTTTCCACAGATAACACCTTTACACTGCCGAATTTTGGAAGGTCTAGCCTTCCAATCGAATTACAACTTTTGATTATCAATGTTTCCAAATATATCAATTTGTCAAGACCTCGAATTTCAAGTAAATTATAGCAACTATCGGCAAATAAATACGTCAGATGGCTTAATTGGGAAACATCCAGCACTTGCATAACCTCGCATTTCGAGATCCATAGTTCTTTCAAATTGAAGGGAGTGTTTAAGGATTTTGGTAACTCTGATTCTTCAACATCTGTCACGTGGGAGCATTCTGAAAGCTCTAATATTGTCGATGGAAGCTCCGAGATGCACTCAAGAATTTTGCAGTCCCAAAGTTGGAGTTTCTTAAGATGGGTCAGGTAGGAAAGTGAAGGCAATCTAGGACTTTGACAGGTGACGCTCAAACTCGTTAAGTTGGAAGGAAGCTCTGGTAGCGATTGGAGCTTCTTACAACGATGAAACTCCAGCCTTTGCAGGGAAGAAAGATTACTGATGCTTTTTGGTACTTCAAAAATATGGGAGCATGCAACATCTAGCTCTCGGAGCTTTGTCAGCTTTCCAATACCATTGGGTAATTTTTTTAACCTAGTCCAACCAATATATAGAATTTCTAGATTCTGCAAGCCCCCTATATTTTCCGGTAATTCACTTATCTGAGTGTCACTAATCTTCAGAATTTCTAGATTCCGCAAGGCCCCTATACTTTCTGGTAATTCTTTTATCTTAGTTTCACTAATCTCCAAAATTTTTAGATTTTGCAATGCCCCTATACTCTGTGGCAATTTTTTTATCCCGCTGCTCCTCATATCTAGAATTTCTAGATTCCGCAGAGTTTCTATACTGTCTGGCACTATAGAAATTTTGGGACAATATTGTAGAAGGAGTTGCTTTAATGCTTCTAATTTACCCACTTCTGCTGGCAGCTCCTTGAGCATCCTACAAAACCCCAAGTCCAAGCGTACCAGACTCTTCATTTCTCCGATCGAAGAGTCAATTTGCTCCACTTCCTCACAATTTTGGAGGATCAAAACCTCTAAATTTGTAAAAGCTGAGAGGTAGAAAGTTCCTTTCAAAGAACGACATTCTGTAAGGTCGAGAAATTTTAGCTTCTTTGCCATCTGACCAAAAAAAGAAAATTGTCAAGAAGTTAGCATAGTTTAGTTATGATTAATAAAAGAAAGCAGAAAAAAATACTTGTTCTTCCATCTTACCATGATGGAACTCCATCCTCGCCATTCATCTGAAATCTTGCTTCTCGACAAATCGAGTACAACTAATTCCTTTACATGAAAATTGTTTGCTTCAAAAGTCGAGGGACAATTCCACCATCGAAGCCATCTTAACTCCTCAGTAGAGTTCTTAAAATCTTCACTAAAATGTGCCCCACTCACGTGAAGGAACCTTAAACTCGTTAAATTCTTAAATTGTTCGCCCGTGTGGATATCGCCATCTTGGTCAGCTATTTTGCCAGAGCATTCTGAACTACCTTTACTAAGATAAATGGCCTGAATCTTTTCTGTTCCCTATAAATAAAAAACAAATGTTCATCAATACTATATATATATATATATATATATATATATATATATATATCAAATTAAGTAATCTAATAACGTTTGTTCATACTGCTATGAACATGCACAGATGTTTTAAAGAGACTAGCAAAGTGAAGATACGACTTTCTTTTTTGGCCAATAAACAGAATTTATAAAGGGCAACAAACTGAAGGATGTCAACTTCGATTTTGAAAGTTGGCTATAAGTACTTTGATCTTTAAAAGAATTATGATGTTCTCTGTTATAATAATTTATAGTTTCTAATATAGACGTTCTTTTACCCTTTGATCTAATCGCTCATATGGTAAAACTTTACAACTTGTAAATCCTCTTCTTTCTTGTAATGTGACTTTATTACTATACTAGTTTGGGTGTACGTGCTATGCACAGGATTTAATCAAGTTAAAATGTGCAAAATCAAAAGTTGATTTGATCAATTTGTGACTTTCATGTTATATATCCAAATGAACTCCAATCACATGGATACATAGTTATTCTAAAAATTGTAACAATTGGGAAAAAAAATTCTCTCAACATAAAGAAATTTTAACATTATGAAGCCCTCTTTTCTTTTTCTTTCTTTATGTTTAGTTCTTTATAAATTAATCGACTTTGCTATTGGTGCAATTAATAAAAAGAATAACAAATACTTGTATTTTATTTTCCAATTGGAGTAATAACTGAATATAATTAACTAAACATGTTAATGTAGTTATATTAATATCCTATTTTGATTTATTATTTTATTGATAGTAATTTGAAATATTATTAATAATTTTGTTCTAATTATAAGTAACTAAGATAATAATATTAATGAATTTACACTCTCTATAACATATTGTTTTAGTATAAATTATAATTTTTTTAGATTACAATTTAATGTATAATAAATCAATCATAGTTATATATACTTGAATTATTCAACTATAATAAATATAATAAACAAAGTCCTTATATTATAATTTTGATTTAATGTAAACATAATTAATTTTTTTAAATGCAAAGTCATTTCTGAATCATGAAAATTAAAGCTATTCTTGGCTACATGGATTAGAAACAAAACCCTTTACCAAAAAAAAAAAAAAAGAAAATAACAAAACAAAAAAAATTGGGGTCACCATAATAAATTGCAATTTAATGATTGGACAATTTTGTCTCTGTGGGGAAAAGTGAATGGATTTAGTGGAAATAGCGCCGTCCTAACGAAAAATTTATGTTTCAAAGTGTGTAATTTTTTCACCTTCAATAGTCGATCAATACTCAATAGAGCTTGAATATACTCACGGCCAAATACAAAAAAAAAGCCCAATCTTTTGTACTTGAAACAAAACTAACACAATTTTTCAAACATAAAAAAGCCTAGCCTTTTACATATAGGACAAAAATAACACCAAAAAACCCAACCTTTGACCCATGGAAAAATTGACACCCGTTAGACATTCCGTCCATTATCATTGTTATATAGCCGCGGACACTCAGTATGGCTCGGTGAACCACGTCAACCAACACAAAAAGCGACATCATTTTTTAGTTATAATCTTCATCGAGAAACTTAGAATATAATCTATGTTACCAAATTTCCAGCATTTAAAAAAAAATTTGTTTGTGGTCATGATCAGCATGATCCATCGTGCATGTCAACACAATGGGCCGTGTAGGATGACTTGTGGCAATTGAAGGTGAGAATAAGCAGAATTGTAACTGGCGTCAATAGTATACCATGTGTGAAAAATTGAGCTTTTCTCTGGCAAATTTGAAAGGTTGTATTATTTTTATCCCACATGCAAAAGATTGGGCTTCTCTTTAGGCTTTTTAAAGGTTGTGTCATTTTTTTCTTGGGAGCAAAAGGTTATGCTTTTTTTTTATTATTTGGCTGCATAATATCCACGGAGTGAGTTATGAATGTGTTTCAATTATGCCTTAAATGTCTTTCATTTTTTGTTTATTATGTGGTCATCCTAGTGCTCCTGTCCATGCTTCGCACTTTGGATGGGTTTTTTTAATTGTACATTTAGATAATATAAGTGAAAATAAATTTAGACAATTTGATTACATGTAGGAATAAACTAAAAAGATCTTATATTAGTTCTATCGAAATCACTTTGATTTCGACTTATGATAGGATCATGAGTAGGAAAGTGAACCCAGCAAATATACGGAAACAATTACATCAAATAATTTAACCTTTTTAATTGTAAAAGTTAGTTAACCAATTTATTTGATATAAAATATACAGCCTATTCGTTTTTCTTTCGGTTAGTTTAGTTTATTTTATGATATAATATGAAAGACATAATAACTAGACATTGGCTCTGAATTTGTTAATATGTGAATTGTCTCTTGACATTATAAATAGGTTGCACATTGAAAATACAAATAAGTGCTAGTCTTTTGAGCAACAACTTGAGTCAAACAAAATGATGTATTAAAAGCAATAGAGTCAAAACTCAGGGAGCAAAAGAAGAGAAACATTTACCTTATTTCCCTTTAGCACTTTCAGGACTTCTTGGGAATCCCATAGCCTACTACGGTACTGAGGTTCTTGCTGGTTTTCCTCACGAACAATTTCCCTACCAAGATCTCTCAATTGGTCATGCATTCTAAGCTCATGATCATCTCCAACTTTTATCAATGACATAAATATCAATACTTCAATTCCCTCCTCTGGGAAAAATCCACAAGCGTCCCACATGTAGGATGCAATTCTTCCATCGGTTCCAATGAAAAAGCAAGCTATATCCAAAAATATTTGTTTTTGTCCATGCTCTAATGCTTCGTAACTTATCCTTAACTTTTCTCGCACTTTCTTATGAGGGACTTTTTCTAACTTGTTTATCGTATCGCGCCACAGTGTTGGCTTTTTCCCACATAGGAATGAACCTAAAACCTCAAGAGATAAGGGAAGCCCTCCGGTGGTGGATACAATCTTATGACTGTCTTTCTCAAATTCACTTGGAGGAGTGTCCCTTCGAAACGCATGTCTACAAAACAGAATCAAAGAGTGATTCATATCCATTTCCTTATGTTCATAGCTGTGGTCCACCCCAGCATTCTCAAGAATATTCTTGTTTCTGGTCGTAATGATGATCCTACTCCCGGAAGAAAACCAATTATGATTTCCAGCCAAAGCCTTCAACTGATCATCATCATCCACATCATCAAGAAGGATGAGAACTTTCTTACCTTCAAACTTGGACGAGATGAACTTAATCCCTTCATCTTTATTATTAACTTGATTTTTTTGCTTCAATATATCAGAGATTAACTGATTTTGCAAATACTCAAGACCATTACGCTTACTTGATTCCCTAATATCCGCAATGAAGCTGTGATACTCAAATTGATGGAAGAGCTTGTTGTAGATAGTTTTAGCAATAGTTGTCTTGCCAATGCCTCCCATTCCATGGATTCCAACAAATTGGGTAGCGCTAAACTTCTTATCTACAAATTCCATAATCTTCTCCACATGACTATCAATTCCAACCAAATTTTCAGGAATAACCAACTCAAACTCTTTCTTTAACTCGCTTAACACTTTTTGGACAACCTTTTTCACTAATTCTCCTTCATACCTATCAAATATGACAAGAGTTCAAATATGTGGCAACAATAATTTTATATTGTTTATCTAAAGAGAAAATAGTAAATAAATTTGGGGAAAAAAGAACAAAACTTTAAGAATTGTTTTGTCACACATCAATGTATTATCTTATATGCAATGACTAGAGTAGGAAATGCTGGTGGTTTCTTTAGACGTCGTACCCCATTCCATTACTCTTAACATAATTTGCTAAGCCAAAAGAAACTTGAGGGTATTGCTAATGAATCTTGAATATTGTATTTATTATATGTGAATCAAATTTTAAACTTGTTGGTCGTTAAAGATATTGGGTATAAAGGGGACACAACTTTGAGAACTTTCTAGAGCAAAATTTAATAAGCTAGCCCGGTATGAGAGTTCATTCATCGATCAATAAACAAGTAATAACTTTTGATGCAAGAGGAATACAAGTCATGTAATACCAATCCGGAAAGTCGTTCTAAGTGATATATTATGAACTACCTAAATACAATTGAGGAAATTTCTCCTTATTTGTGCAATTCTACGCGCTGCCAAGTTTCTACTCATGTTGTGAATTTAGTACCATTCTAGTTTCGTTTTATTTTTCAGTTTTCATTGTGTCTAGGGATGATAACAAGTTTAACTTGATTTTCCCTTTGAGTATCTATGTTCTATGATTTTCATTCATCTAATATTGTTTGGGAAGTGGAAGAATAATTTTCCCTAAAATAAGAACATCCCTTCAATTTATGCAGGTATATGAGATAAAAAGATGTGTTGAAGATAAGAAAATGCATTGAAAATTACCTAAACAAGCATATTATAAAGATAACCTTTTTTCTTCCTATTTTATATTTACCATCCTCCCATATATAACCAATGAAATATTTCTTTTCTGAAAATGATTTTATAGGAACTAATTCATGACATTGATGATTTATTAAATGTAACTTGGGAAGATAAAGAATTATGGCTTTGACAATCAATAATACAGGGTATATATGATGCTATGAGATATAAGTAGGAACCACCAATTAATTGTACTAGCCTAAAATAAATATGTAATTAGAAAGTTTGAGATGAAAATTAATGAAGCTTATGCTATAAACCTGAAAAAAAAATGGCACTATGTTACAAAATCTTTGGATATAAGAGTAAAAAATCATTTGAAAAATATTATATTATTTAAGCGAATTGGTTCATAACAATAAAATATATAGTTAGATTGGTCAGAATCTTCGGATATAAGAGTAAAAAAAATCATTTGAAAAATCTTATATTATTTAAGCGAATTGGATCATAACAATAAAATCTATAGTTAGATAGGTCAATATAAAAACTACAAAAATAATAACTTCTTGGCATGGCTGAGGTTCGTGGATGTTTAACTACTTATTTCAGTGTATTCAACTGTTGACACCGAGGCTCGTGGATGTTTAATTACTAACTGTCCATATTTGCTGAGCAATGAATCTGGTATACTCAGAATTTCAGACTGTAGAAAGCGGAAAAGAAAAGCATATATTTAACTTCTCGGATTACTGTCGGTTTCCTCACATCATATGAAATGGCTGATGTTGCAAGAGATCAAGAAAAACACAAATATTGGTTGCAAATGCCTGCAGTCTAGTATCAATTAACGACCTAGACTCATGGAGACACTGGAGCAGTTGCTAAGTTTCACATTAATAACAAACGATTGAAACCAATAAGAAGTGAATCAGAGGCTACGAGCCCAGAGAGAATCCACAACAGTACCTACACTTCGGATTATTTAGCAGCGTACTCGGTCTCTACCTATACATACAAGTGGATGTTAAGACCAACGAAGACCAGTCTAAGAAGCAGGCCATACAGAACAGCATGCATAAATATGGATTTTTTTAAAGGTACTCATTGATAGAGTCTTGATGAGGTAAATGTGTCACACGGTACAAATTTGGAGTTTTCGGTATAACAAAACAAAAGTTTGGGATACATGATGTGTTACACAAGTACAAATATGAA
Organism: Syzygium jambos; assembly: GCA_031216235.1. Lineage (NCBI taxonomy): Eukaryota > Viridiplantae > Streptophyta > Magnoliopsida > Myrtales > Myrtaceae > Syzygium > Syzygium jambos. The sequence goes on from CM062227.1 coordinate 13,724,209, forward strand.
GCTTTGGGTGTAAAAAAAATTAGGTAAATGTGTCTCTGTTGGCATAATTTAGAGATTTTGGTAGCTTTCTTCCTAGAAAAACAAATGAAAAGAAAATGAAGCAGGTAGGAATCAGAACAACCTGAAAGCACCCACACAAATTAAAAGAAATTAGAGATTGTTTCGGTGAAAAAATGAAGTACCCTTTGGCTTCCCATCCTTTCAAGTCACTGACTTCTTTGAGTGCTTGCTTCCATTTCTTTAAAATTGTTGAATCAAAACGTCTCTCACGTGTACGAAATGCATCTCCAAAACTCCCGTTTTGATGTCGCACATGTGCTGGTTCCACTTTGTAGAATATAGGCAACACTAAATGCCCCGTGCAATTGTTCTTGCACTCCATTATACGGACCAGTTCATCAAGGCACCATTTGCTCGAACCATAATTCACAGAGAGAATGGGGATCAGGATCTTACTGTTTTCGATGGCTGCCAATAGATCTGGGCCGATCTTCTCGCCTTGGCGGAGCTCGTTATCGTCTCTGAAAGCACAAATTCCAGCATCGACAAGCCCATTGTAGAGGTGATCAGTGAAGCCTTCTCGAGTATCTGGGCCTCTAAAGCTCAAGAACACGTCGTACCGGTTTCCAGTTGTCACAATTGACGAAGTAGACGTATACTTATCAGTTTTTGTCGGTGCGGTCGATGAACTAGATGCATCGGAATTAGTTTCTGTGAGCGAAGTCGACAAACCGGATGCGCCTTCTACATTTCTACGCACACTATTTTTCTTCTTATTGAGAAAATACAACGCAAGCCCGGAAAGAAGGATCGGTGCCATGAGCACGGCGAAAGAATGCCCAAAAATTGCACGATGCATATCTTCTTTGCTCAGACTATGCACTCAAATTTTCCTTTCAAGTCTGATGGAGAAGAAAACCAAAATGCCTGTAAGGAAAAGTGAAATGCCTTCTCATTTCCCATTGTCTCTTTATAGGTATGATTTATTGAACCAGTTGGCAACCTTCGACCAAAAATAAAAAAGAAAAGAAAAACCAGTTGGCAACCAATATCGCATCAGCAATTCAAAAAATTGTCAAGCTAGAAGAAAATATCCAAGGAAATTTCGACGCAGAAGCAATTAAAAGAAATAAAACCAAGAATAAAAGACAAGTGCTGTTATAGCGTTTACTTTGAAAAAAAAATTACTTATTCATTTGCCAAATGATAAATCATGAATTGGTCATGTCACTGAACACATCGATATTAGTATATCTATTAGCATTACTCGTAACTAACTTGCACTTAATTTTTCAAACTTCAATTGATGGAGAGTGCGTGCTTTTTGAGTAAAAGTGCATATCTTTTTTAATAAAATTGAAAGAAAATTCCAGATATTGATAGCAATTATAATAAAAATCACCATTATGTAAGACTTGTTACACGAAAGAGTGAAAACACGTTACTTTACAAATCTCATTGAATATCGACAAAAAATATATGAAGATTGTGGTCTTATATGATTTTATCAATTGCTGCTGGCTTACAAAATTTCATTTATCAAATGCTGGCCCGAGAGAATCCGAGGAAAATTATGTGAAGAAGCAAAGTGATAATTAAAAGAAATAAAGCGAAAAGACAGAGAAAAAGAAGAGGGTTCATCCTTTAATGTGGAAAAGAGGACCCAACAATGCTTAGCGTGCCTTTAATGATTCCCTCAAGGAAAACAACATGAGGATGCATTTCGGTGGCATGAAGTTATTCTTTTCCCGTGCTACAAGAAATTCCTTTCCATGATTAAATAAATGAAAAGTGTCATCTAGATCCTATACTATTGTTATATCTTCACTTTTGTTATGACTACAATTCATCACCGTTAATTATAAAAAAAAAAAAAAAAAAAGGTTTGAGCCTTGTTAGTGCTCGGGCATCGACACAGCCCCTTTTTCTAATGAGCCCGTCATGGCAGGATCCCTCGCCGTGAGGGGCCGTGCTAGGCTTGGGCCCAAGATGGATAGTCTGTGTTGCGTCTACACTGTCATAATTGAGTTACTGTTCTTAAGGTAGGGGTTTGTTGTACATATTATGAAAAGCAAAATGCTAAAGTTCAAGTTTTTTGCAAATTTGGCCATTCAAAGGCAAAGGTATTTAAAGGTAATGCATAATTATGATTAGTCAAATTCAGATTTTGAGGAAGAATGAGAATTTCGGTGTGCTATTTCCGATCTAAGTGGATTTAAACAAAGAATATGTGATGTGACGCACTAAAGTAAAACTAAACGAAAATAGAAAAAGATGTCCTAGAATTTAGAGTAGAATTAAGAATGTTAGTTTTTTTTTTTTTTTGCGAGAGGAGAATGTTTGTTCACTATTATCTAGAATGCTGTATCTTCGAGTACCAAAAACTTATGTTTTTAGTTTAAGTCCATATTATTAAAAATAGAGAGAAATAACGGAACTTATATTATCAAATTGAGTGAATAAAAATATTATTCCTCAAAGCTTTTTGGTGAATAAGACTATGATATCTCTTTTCGTAAAAAAAGTAGATCCTTTTGTTCCTTTCCTTTTTTCTTTCTAGTCAATTCTATTGAATGAACTGATACATAATATTTATAATCCATAATAAGGTTCCTTTTTAATATACTAGTAAGAGTGTATCCGCGTTGTGGGTGCAAAACTTAACATTGAAAAGATTTTAGGGATGATGTTGCTCATGAGATTCCGACTGGCTTACCGCCCATGCAAGATAGTTATCCCAACAAAGTTACTTCCCATATGCGTCTTGGCTTTCATCTTGGCTTTACTTTGCTGATAAAATCATGAGCCGCTTCTCCTACTTCTTCTCTCCATTGCGAATTTGATGAGATGATTTGCCCCAATTTGAAGAATTGGGGTTCAGGTTCGGTTTGGGTTCTTGAAGATGAAAATTGAATTTTGCCTCAAATTTTTTTAAGTAAGGCTAGGGTTCTTCAATCAAATGAGTAAGTGACATTGTTGACTTTCTCAATTGTTGACTTCAGCTTGTTTGTAACAGCCCGAATTTCGATGTAATTCCGGGATCAGTGAAACTGATATTAATTCGCATTTCATTTTAGAAAGTCTCGCCCGAAGCTGATCACTCTCGGGATACTAACCAATGGGGTATGGCTAACTAGAAAACGGTACGTGGACCGAGGACCCTATCGTGAAACGGATATCGATCACGAGAGACGTTGAGGGAATATTTTGGACCAACGTGGGCTGATCGTAGAAAAGGATAATGGATTGGGTTTGGCCAAGGCCAACGATGTATAATATGGACGCAGGTGATTCTGCAAGACCGAAAGTACACGTGGCCAACCAGTCCTGAACTTAGACCGAACGATCGTGACCTCTGGAACTAGTGATAATTTCTCATTCTCTCAATGATCGAGACCATCACGACATAGATAGCCCTAGGTCGATACGCGTAACTTCTAAACAGCCGCCCGTTAGTGAGAGAGACCCTGAAATTGAAAGTTTAGCGAGTTTATTCACGAAATTGGGCCCGGATTTCGATGTTGATTTTCGAAGGCTTAAGAGACTATTTTTGGAAATCTGACGTCATATTACGCTGGCCACACACGTTTAGAGTTAGTACGTGTAAAAATTGAAATTTTGGTCCGGGGATGAAAAATGACGATTTTGCCCTCGGGACGCCAGCGTCGCTTTTCGAGGTTAAACGAGGTTTTTTTTCGAGGCCGACGCCATTTTTTGGGTGGCCACACATACCGGCAGTCGTTACGGACAAAAATTGGAATTTCGACAAAAATTGAAAAAATAGTATTATTTTATTCCCGGAACTTTGCAGTTGATTTTTGAGGGCTTAAAGGATGAATTTTAAGGATCCGACACCGGATTATGTCTACCATGAATATATAGGACCGGAATGGACGAAAATTGGAATTTCGGTTCGGGATCGAAAAATTACGAAAATGCCCCTAGGCCATTTTTCATTAATTCCGAAAATTGGATTTTATTTTGGGATTAACCAAGGTGAGTTAGGCTTAACTTAGGTCTGGTCAACCATGGTTAAGGGCAAATGACCATTCTACCCTTGTTTATTTGGATTAGATCAAATTTGGGCCTTTGGATTAAGGGCAAAAGTGTCCAAGACCTTGGATTTTTGACACTTGGATTCCACTAAGACAAATTTTAACCCATTTGACCAGATATACCTCTCTCTCTCTCACGTGTAGAAGCATTCGGTCAGCATTTTTCCAGAATTCCCCTTCTTCTCTTCCGTTATTTGTTTTTGCCGTTCCATTTCTGCCGTCTCTGGTACTGTTCACGCCTGAACAGTACCAGCCGGAGCTTCCTCCATCGAGCTAACATCACCAGCAACCAATTCCACCTCTGTACAGCCACCACAGCCCAGGTTTTAGTCCAGAAATAGCCCTCTTTCTCTCTGTTTTCGTCTTTTTTCTCATTTTTCAGTTTTACAAACAGTGTCGCCGGAGCTTCGCCGGAGCTCCGATCGCCGTTCCGTCGACACCCGGCTTCTCAGCACGTCCATACGTCGCCGACCAGCACCGTCCGTACATTGTCCGTACGGTACTGTTCACGCGGCCGTACGGATCACTGTTCACGCCGGACCGTACGGCCCGTCGCCGCCGTGACCGGCACCTCGCCAGCCACCGTCCCAGCCCTGTCCGTACAGTTCCCGTACAGAATTACTGTTCACCCGGCGTCCGTACGGGGGTACTGTTCACGTCCGTACACCCGTCACCGGGAATTCGCCGCCGGTTCACTGTTCACCAGTGATCGGCCGCCTTTCCCCGTCGTCGTGACCCTTGATTAGGTGAGTAAAATTCCTAAACCCGGATTAGGACTAATTGTGCGTTTTTCTGGACTGGTTTAGGTGTTATCGGCACATTTTGGACCGGCTTAGATAGTATCAGTGTGTATTTTAGAATAGGTTGAGAATTGACTAGTAGAAATTACTATCGAGAAAATTGTGGTAAATCATTGAAGATTTATTGGGGAGAGAAATTGGATTAATTATTCAATTTAGATGTCCATTGGAAGAATTACCGAGTGTGATTGGGATGACTAGTTGTCCGTAATTGTGCTTGATTGTGATTGAATTTCCTTGGTGCTCATGGTGCATTGCATTGCATTGCATAACATGGACACGCATTATGTATGCCTAGAGTGTGGCATGTTGTGAAATTGTGCGAGAATGCGTGTCTGCCATGAGTGCGTGATCACCTAAATTACCCTGAAGCGTCATATGCTGGGTTCAGATAATAATGAATTATGTGATCACCTAAGGACCTTCGGGTCGTGACCTTCGGGTCAATTCCGTCCTCATGCACTTTGAAGCAGGACGATACCCGGTACGTCCGGAAGGCGACCACCCTCATGCACTTTGCAGCAGGCTCTGGTTCGCAAGGAGAACAGTGTTGCGCCTCATGCACTTTGAAGCAAGCTAGAGACACTGGGCCAGATCGGTTGCTGCGCCTCATGCACTTTGAAGCAGGCTAGACGCACCGGGCCGTGAAAAATTAATGACTCGAGTCGTAGTAATAATGAATTGGGCAAGTGTGCCAGTGTGGGCTGTTGGGCCAAAGAAATGCGTATGACATGTCAATAACATTTGCATGCATAAACATGCATTGATTAGCATGCAAGTGGGTGAGAATCGGTACATGAATAGGTGTTTGGCGTACGTGTGGATGTGTGTGCCACGTATATGCCATGATTTTTATATATCAAATTGTCTAACCTGCAGGGTCAAAGAATTGTATGATTATGGTTGTGTGATGATTTTAAATATTCGTTTCCGGTCAGGAGATTGCATGTTAGCCTAGCCTAGGTTTAGGGGTTAAACTCACTGAGATTTATCTCACGGTTGTGTAAACCGAAACATTTCAGACCCCTGGCCGTGAGGATGGAGAGACCACCGCCTCTTTTTGGGATCCCTTTGCAGATCCAGCAGTTTACCAGTACCTACCCCTTCGGAAATGGGGAGGCTTTTGTGAGGTACCGATTGGAAGTGATTATAGATATAGGCGAGTATTATTATCAGAAGCAGGAGTACGTGGCATGGTGCCACCGGGATGCTGCTGGAAATGAGGGAGAGCCCCTCAGGACCTTCAATATCCCGGTCGATAGTGTCGGGTTGATGCAGCCGATTATAGCGGGTGGCGAGGTGATCAATCCAGAGGCCACGCCCGAATGGATGAGACAGGAAGAAGAGATGGATGAGGAGCCCAATGTACTAGCAGAGGACCCCGAGCCTATGGATGAGGAAGAAGATGACGAACCCGAGGCCATGAAGCAGGACGTAGAGGAGGATGGAGAGATGACAGAGTTATGATCAGATGAGGAGGGATTAGAGCCTTACATTGACCCGGAGTTGGAGCCAGACTCCGAGGATGAGCGAGCCTAGGCGATGGATTCCGAGGAGTCCGAGTCTAGCGAGGACGTCTCCGAGGAGTTGTCAGACCATCCCACCGAGTCATCCGACCCCGACTGAGAGCCATAGAATCGTCTAGTGTCCTTAGCTAGTGATGAGGGCCGAAACTTTTTGGACCGTAGCCCTCTTCCTTAGTTTAGCCTGACCTCTCTAGCCACTTATCCCTTTTTGACCAGGTGGCTGCTGACCGGTTGTATCTTTTGTTGTACTTGTAAATGTTGTACAAATGGTTTTAATAGTAATATCAATGTGTAATTATTTTCTATAAAGGTGTTTGATGTATGGCTATCCTTGGTCCTATTTGTAGTTGTCTGGGTTTGTTTATTTTATACTTCCGCTTGTGCTTGATCTCTGTTTGGGTGTGGGTCGGCGACGTTTCCTGGGAGCGTTGCACTCAAGTCGACCGTTGGCGGGATGTTGTGCCTCGTGGGGTACGGAGCGTGACATTGTTGGTACACTATGTCAGATGATATATTATAAATTAATGCCACGTCGAATTCTCCAGTGAGACAAATCGCTGATGGTACTTAAGTGATCAATTTTTAAAATTTGTGGCATTCAAGTAAGCAAAAAAAAATTATGGTCCTCAAGTAAATGCCGTGCGAAAGTTATGATATTTTTAGTATTTTTATTCCCCTCATATGAGATTGGGCCCCTTCCTTATGCGTCAATTGTCAAATTGAGCTCGAAATCACATTGGCGAAAATTGATTGAACTGTTTGTAATTAATTTTGGAGGACTTAATAGTTTACTAAATCATTTAAAAGTTGGAAAATTCTCGATAGCGCTTGTAAATTACTAGCAAATTACCTGACAATCAAGTTATGGGTTATGCCGTTTCGACTAACAATATTACAGATTTACCAATAATTTCAGAAATTTAACCTTGACTGGACTCAGACTCGTCTCAAGTTTATTGAGGATGACTAACCAAGTGATCAAACATTGGGTTTAAATCACACAAGTTTGTGCAATTTCGCTTCAATTCTCTTGCTTCTAACGATCTCCGAGGCATTAGTAGTAGATAAAGAGCCAACTAAGGAATGCAGACAAAATTTCAACTTTAGGTTGTATAATTCAAATATTGAAGGCCACATCCATTCACAGCATGAAGACACAAACCTGCGTCATAGATAAAAACTCGGTGAACGAAAATCCAAAAGAATCAATATGGGTGCCAATCATTATACCAAAGCGAAATACCATGTTCCGTCATTACTGCGCATTAAATCGAGCCAATGCACCAGACCTTCATCATATGGAGACCGCTCAATTTGTGAACAGTTTGAGCTCGGTGAGGCTTCTGTTGAACGTAATGGGCGGAGTTGCAGTGTGTATATCCTCCACAGCTTCTAGTCCATCAATTATTTCGTTTCCTTTTTAGAAGTGAGTACAAGCTCTTTTGGATATTTCGGCTGAACGGTGTTGACACTTGTATGTTCTTTCTAACAGATACTTTTGAAACGATACAGTGTTTATTATTAAAAATATGTATCATTTATTAACTCATAAATTTAACAAAGTCATCCTTCACATATATTCTTAATAAAGAAAATTACGAAAATGATTTGCAAAAGATCTAGTGAAGTTTTAGTTGTTTCCTTCACATTTTAAAAAGTTACCGCAATTAATACTTCAATTCCCGTGCATAGTAGCTAGTGAAGTAGCATAGTGGAGACACAAAAATCCAAAAAGATTTCCTAAAGTTCGGAGACTAATGTTACACCTTGCACATAGTGGGAGAAATAATATGACGATAAAGGCATCAAAAGAAAACAGAAATCACTTAAAAAAATTTTGATTGGTCGTCGTACATTCAATACCCACCCACATGCTCGATGCCGTGAGTCTTTCATCAAGTAATGGAACAAACTCTCAACAGTAAGCAATAACCTCTATCATTCTAACAGCAAAATCAACTGCATTAAGATCTTAACCTCGCAAAACTTTGATTTCGAGACTTCCAACCGCGGTCGATTCACCATTCCAAGCCAACTCTGACTGCAGCTTCCATAAGTAAGAACCTCTAAGCTCTTCATCGACCCAGCAAAGTTTAGCAAGCAAACACCGAAGGGATTTACCGATTACTCAAAGCTGTAAAACCTTTCAGCACAGCATATAGGAGTGAGAATTCACATTAGACCACTTGCTCATATGATCGTAAGTAGGAAGTCTGAAGGATCACTAACCAAGTCTGTGCCAATCCGTTTCAAATCTCCAGCATCTAACATTCCTCCGAGCATCAGCAGCAGATAGAGAGCCCTTTTAAGGAAGCTGTGCCACACAATACCATCATCATCAATGACTGAAGGTCACCCCCATTCATATTCACAGATCACAGCTTCCGCTGTAGCATGAAGATCCATACCTGAATTGCAAACAACTTTCTTTGAATAAAGACTCAAAAGATCTCCATGCAAGTGCTGACTATGATACCAATTTCAAATACAACCGTCCAAATTAGTGGGCACTATATTTAACTAATTCGCTAGACTTTCAGTATTTTCAGAAACCTCTTAAGTTAATGGACAGTTTCAGCACTGCGAAGCTTCTGTTGAACGTAATCAGGGCAATGTGGGACAAAAATATGCGAACAGCTTCCAAGGGTGCATTGTCAGCCTTTGAAGAAGTCCAAGAAACCACTGATGATTTTGTTTCTCTAGAAGTGCCTTTAGAAACTCAATATTTAAGCATTTACATCACCACCACTGGAAAAATAACCATATCCTGCTAGTGAATGAAATGAAATGAATGTAGCAACTAACATCAGCAAACTACGTACTAATAATACCCCAAGGTTTACGGATCTTTCTTCCTTTTGAACTCTTTCAATCCAACAAATAGAGCATCTAACAGTATCAACCACAAAAGCTTCAATCTAGTTAGTATAGTGAATTCAACTTAGGTTGCTTGCTTTTGAGGGATATAGTATGATTCTTTTCTTTATCATTATGTACTATTCATATATCAGAATATAAGACAAAAAATCAAAGTTGGCAGATAGGATAAAGGAAAGTTTCCTTGGGAAAGTTATGGAAACGCTTCCGGTGTTTTTCTTTTCAGCAAGTAAAAGCACTAATAAGAGCTTATGCATAATATCAGGGATTATATCGCAATGCAGTCGATTATGTCAGAAGACATTCTTGTTCATATCTGCCATCTTGATTATTTGCTTGACTCAAGTTCAGGCCAATGACAATTGGCATTACTAACTCTACAAAAATTACCACACCACTAGGAGAAGAGTCTTTCTTGCATTTAGCGTTCCTCGACTGATACAATTATCTTAATCAGCTAATGCAGACATTTCCGTGAGATAAAAATTGTGGAACACAATGGTTGGACAAATTTTGTACCAAGTCAATAGCGTATGCATACTAAGAGATGCCCCTCTTAACTTGTTCCTTTTGCATCGTAAATCCATTATTAAGCGTACCTTAGAAATATGCAGTCATCAATTGCACAGTGAGCACAGGGCAAACTAAAACCTCACATCTTCATTTAGCATTTCTTGACCCATACGATTACCTTTCTCATGCTATCAAGTGCCTGTGTACATCGGTTTTTATTCAGTAGATCCAGCATTCCAGGATCAATCAAACACGAAGAATCTATATTTTTCTGCATAGGATAAATAATCTTACCCAAAAACTAATGACAAATGAGGCACTTAGAAGGCCTTTTGATCTATTTCCATTACTGGCATGATCAGCAGAAATATTCCCCAAAGCATCATATTAACTTCCATCAACATCTCCCCCGGATTCCTTGAATTCAAGTAAGAGAAAAAAAACACCGTCAACCCGGAAATACAAATGAAAATGAAATAAATCTTAAAAGAAGTTATGAACAGAAAATACAAATGAAAATGGGCGATAGATCTCAAAAGAGAAGATAGCTCACCTACTTTGTGAACCTTTCTTAGGAAATGTGGATCATCTCGACTATTTTGACTCATCCTAGTTGTCTTCACTCCATTTTTTCCGAATCTTTGATGACCCTTTTATGAGACGTCCCCATGAATTTCTAGCGGCATGCATATCATTAGCATTTAATATCTTTAGACCATCAGATTTTGGAAGGTTAGGCCTTTGAATTGAAGGGCAACCAGAGATACCTAGCTCTTTCAAGAGCTCCAACTTATTGAGACCTTGAATTTCGAGTAAGCTTTGGCAGTTTTCAACATATAATTTCTTCATATCTGCGGATTTTGAAAGGTCCAACCTTTCAATTGAAATGCACCCACGGATTGTCAGCCTTTCCAAGAACTCCAATCTATCAAGGCCTTGAATTTCGACTAATTTTTTGCAATTTTCAACAGATATTACCTTTACACTCCCGAATTTTGGAAGTTCTAGCCTTTCAATTGAAGCACAATTTTTTATTACTAAGGTTTCCAAATATTTCAATTTGTCAAGACCTCGAATTTCAAGTAAGTTAAAGCAAATATTGGCAAATAAATACGTCAAATGGCTTAATTGTGAAACATCCAGTATTTGCATAAACTCACATTTCGAGATCAATAATTCTTCCAAATTGAAGGGGGCATTTATGGATTTTGGTAATTCTGATTCTTCAACATCCGTTGAGTGTGAGCATTCTGAAAGCTCTAATAGTGTCGATGGAAGCTCCGAGATGCACTCAAGAATTTTGCAATCCCAAAGTTGTAGTTTCTTGAGATGGGTCAGGTAGGAAAGTGAAGGCAATCTAGAACTTTGACATGTGACACTCAAACTCGTTAAGCTGGAAGGAAGCACTGGTAGCAATTGGAGCTTCTTACAACGATGAAACTCCAGCCTTTGCAGGGAAGAAAGATTACTGATGCATTTTGGTACTTCAAAAATATCTGAGCATGCAACATCTAGCTCTCGGAGCTTTGTCAGCCTTCCAATACCATTAGGTAATTCTTTTAACCTTGTCCAACCAATATACAGAATTTCCAGATTCTGCAAGTCCCCTATACTTTCCGGTAATTCTTTTAGCTGAGTGTCATTAATCTTCAGAATTTCTAGATTCCGCAAGGCACCTATACTTTCTGGTAATTCTTTTATCGTAGTTTCTCCAATCTCCAGAATTTTTAGATTCTGCAATGCCCCTATACTATCTGGCAATTCTTTTATCCCACTTCTCCTCATATCTAGAATTTCTAGATTCTGCAGAGCCCCTATACTGTCTGGTACTATAGAAATTTTAGGACAATATTCTAGAAACAGTTGCTGTAATGCTTCTAATTTACCCATTTCTGCAGGCAGCTCCTTGAGCATCCTACAAAACCCCAAGTCCAAGCGTACCAGACTCTTCATGTCTCCGATTGAAGAGTCAATTTGCTCCAGTTCCTCACAACCTTGGAGGATTAGAACCTCTAAATCTGTAAAAGCTGAGAGGAAGAAAGTTCCTTTTAAAGATAGACATTCTGTAAGGTCAAGAAATTTTAGCTTGTTTGCCATCTAACAAAAAAAGAAAATTGTCAGAGTTAGCGTAGATTAATTATGATTAATAAAAGAAAGCAGAAAAAAAAAAAGACTTGCTCTTCCATCTTACCATCATGGAACTCCATCCTCGCCATTCATCTGAAATCTTGCTTCTCGACAAATCGAGTACGACTAATTCCCTTACATGAAAATTGTTTGCTTCAAAAGTCGAGGGACAATTCCACCATCGAAGCCATCTTAATTCCTCGGTAGAGTTCTTAAAATCTCCACTAAAATGTGCTCCACTCACTTGAAGGAACCTTAGACTCGTTAAATTCTTAAATTGTTCGCCTGTGTGGATATCGTCATCTTGGTCAGCTATTTTGCCAGAGCATTCTGAAGTGCCTTTATTAAGATAAATGGCTTGAATCTTTTCTGTTCCCTATAAGTAAGAATTAATGTTCATCAATACTATTTATATAAAAATAAGTAATCTAATACCATTTGTTCATATTGCTATGAACATGCACGGATGTTTTAACAAGACTCGCAAAGTGAAGATACGACTAATGCACCTAGGGGACCGACGGACCCGTTATGCGACTAGACGAACCGGTAGGCATGAAGTCAACGATGTTGGATTAAGCTCAAATTTGATCGGCTGAAGCGAAACGGCGTGTTGATCAAGGCTATGATTAACAATAAATTTTCGCGATTCGGGGTCGTTTAGACGGTTTTTTTAATTATTTTAGTAATTTTCGAATTAAGGGTATTTTTGTAATTTTTGCGTTTCCTTTGTCATTAGGGTTAACACCCTTTATAAACTCGTTTTTAGGGTTTTGAGAGGCAGTAGTTTTGGATGTTTTGAAAACTTATCGATTGTTAATCGATTGAGAGAACAGTTTGTTCCTCATTATTATTTCGATTCTTCTGTTTAGCCTAATTTCTATCGCGCTTCGGCATCAATTGGTATCAGAGCACAGGTTGCTTGAATCAATGGCTGAACAGAATCGCGGTCGTGGACGGCGGGCTCGTGGTGGTCGGGGGCGTGGAGGCGTTCCTGAAGCAGACGACCAACCGCGTCTAAGAGATCTGCGAGACGTAGAAATTGAAGAACAGAGAAGACGAATCCAGGATTTGGAGCGACAACTTGCGGAGGCGAGGCTGGGCGTTCAATCCGAAGAAGGAGAGGAATCTGAGGATTCATCCGAAGATGAAGAAGAAGACGTAAACCCTTTCGGAGTTCTGAACCACGGGCGGAATCGAGGAGTACGACCTGGAAATCAGCGTTCTTCTCAAAATTTCGGAATGAAGATAGAGATTCCCGAGTTTAATGGTAAGGCTCATCCTGATGAGTTTATTGATTGGTTGCATACGGTAGAACGGATTTTTTATCTTAAAGATCTAACTGAGGGGCAAAAAGTGAAGTTAGTGGCTATTAGGCTGCGAAAACATGCTTCGATTTGGTGGGAACACGTGAAAAAGCAACGCGCTAGAGAAGGGAAGCCGAAGGTGGATCGCTGGGAGAAGATGAAAAAGTTATTGCAGAAAAATTTTTTGCCTACCCATTATAGGCAAGAGGTGTTTATTGAGTATCATAACGTCAAGCAAGGTGATAAAACAGTTGAAGAATTTACTGAAGAATTTGATCGTTTGCGGATGCGTTGTGATGTGGCGGAGGAAGACGAGCAGACAATTGCACGATATCTGGCAGGGCTGCGGTATGAGATCTCTGATGTTGTCCAATTACAGCAGTATTGGACGTATGAGGATGTGTGCAGACTAGCCCTAAAGGTGGAGGGATAGTTTAAAAGAAAGAGTAGTAATTCTAAGTGGTCAGGCAGCAATTCCAAGTGGTTAGATAAAGAATCCCAAGGAAAAGCGGGAACATCAGCAGTAAATTCAACACCAATTACAGTTAAGGATGTGAGTTCTAAACCTGCATCCAACGAGGGGCAGAATAGTGCTAGAACTAGCAGGGGAGGAACTATAGCCAAGAGGTGTTTCAAGTGTCAGGGATTCGGGCATTTTGCTGCTGATTGTCCGAACCGACAGTTTGTGACACTTGTAGATAATCCGGTCTTTGATGAAGGTCCAACTTCTGATGAATCTGAAGGCGAAGAAGAGGATGCGGATGCGGAACAGGAAGGAATTATCTATGCTGATTCTGGTGAGTCCCTAGTCGTTAGAAGAATATTAAATATTGCTGTAGCGGATGATGAATCATGGCTTAGACATAATATTTTTCATACTAAGTGCACTAGTAGAAGAAAAGTATGCAGCATGATAATAGATGGTGGTAGTTGTGAGAATGTGGTGTCTACGACTATGGTGGAAAAGTTGGGGTTGAAAACAGAAGATCATCCTCAACCATATAAGCTGTCATGGCTTAGGAAGGGGAATGAGGTAAAAGTGAGCAAGAGATGTTTAGTGCAGTTCTCGATTGGGAAGAAATATGATGATGAAGTGTGGGGTGACGTAGTTCCAATGGACGCTTGTCATATCCTGTTAGGAAGACCTTGGCAGTTTAACAGGAAAACTCAGCATGACGGCTTCAAAAATACATACACCTTCAAGAAGGATGGCCGGACCATTACTCTAGGTCCTTCAGATTTGAGAAAAGAAGGGAAAAGTAATCTGCTTTCCAAATCAGAGTTCCAGGAGGAGGCGGTGAATGGCTCAGAGCTTTTTGCTGTCGTAGTCGTGGAGCAGAATCTTGATAGTCCAGAAATTTCAACTCAAGTTCTGCCTATACTTGAGGAGTTTGCTGATGTAGTACCGGAAGAGTTACCACCTGGGTTACCGGGTGAGCACAATGTTTCTAGAACTTTTAATGTAGCAGATTTGTCACTTTACTACACTGAAGAGGAAGAAGACCATGAAGAAATTGATGACACTAAAGAAGAAGCAGATTCGAGGATGAATCTTTCTCTAGTAGGGGAGGATGATGCACCTAGGGGACCGACAGACCCGTTATGCGACTAGACGAACCGGTGGGCATGAAGTCAACGATGTTGGATTAAGCTCAAATTTGATCGGCTGAAGCGAAACGGCGTGTTGATCAATACTCATAGCCTTTGGCTATGATTAACAATAAATTTTCGCGATTCGGGGTCGTTTAGATGGTTTTTTTAATTATTTTAGTAATTTTCGAATTAAGGGTATTTTTGTAATTTTTGCGTTTCCTTTGTCATTAGGGTTAACACCCTTTATAAACTCGTTTTTAGGGTTTTGAGAGGCAGTAGTTTTGGATGTTTTGAAAACTTATCGATTGTTAATCGATTGAGAGAACAGTTTGTTCCTCATTATTATTTCGATTCTTCTGTTTAGCCTAATTTCTATCGCGCTTCGGCATCAACGACTTTCTTTTTTGGCCAATGAACAGAATTTATGAAGACCAACACACTGAAGGATGTCAAGTTCGATTTTAAAATTGGCCATAAGTACTTTGATCTTGAAAAGAATAGTGAAGTTCTCTGTTATAATAATTCATAGTTTCTTATATGGACGTTCTTTTACCGATCTAATGGCTCATACATGGTAGAACTTTACAACTTGTAAATCCTCTTCTTTCCTGTAATGTAGCTTTATTACTATACTAGTTTGGGTGTACATGCTATGTACAGGATCTAATCAAGTAACAATGAGCAAAATCAAAGGTCGATCTGATCAATTTGTGACTTTCATATTATATATTCAAATGAACTACAATCACATGGATACATAGGGCCCATTTGGTTCGGCTTTTAGAATGCTTATTTGGGAAATACAAATACCTTTAAGTGAAAGCCACTTGGGGAAATGCAAATGGCGTTTGGTAAAAATCATTTGAAAGTCACTTGGGAAAATGCAAGTTGCGTTTGATTATTTTTATTCACAAATGGGCTTTGGGAGTTTTTTTTTAAAAGCACCATTCGCCGGCTCCGGCGAAGGGCTACGGCTGCCGGTGAGCCAGATCTGGCGCCGGTAGCCGTCGCCCGACCTCAGGCTACTGTCGCGTGAGGTCGCGTAACCCTAGGCGGCCGTCGCTTGAGGTCACGCGACCCAGGCGACGACAGCCTGGGTCGAGCGACCTGCCGCCTAGGGTTGCTCGACCCAAGCGACGCCGTCGCTGGGGTCGCTCGACCCAGGCCATCGCCGCCTGGGTCACGCGACCCAGACGGCGATGGCCTGGGTCGAGCGACCCCAGCGACAACGTCGCCTAGGTCGAGCAACGGCCACCTAAGGTCGCTCGACCTAGGCCGTCGCCGCATGGAGTCGCTTGACCTAGGTGGCGACAGCCTGGGTCGAGCAACCCTAGTGACGGCGTCGCCGGGGCGGTCGCTCTACCCCAGGCGACCTCGCCGGCCCTTCTCCCTCGCCGACCACCCTTGCCAGCCGCCCTCGCCGGCTGCCTGGTGTAGAAGATGAACAGTTTCAAATAAAAAAAAAAAGGGACGTGAACAGTAGCATTCCAAATGCTAGCATTTGGCCAATGCTAGCATGAAAGCTGAACCAAACGGGCCCATAGTTATTCTAAAAATTGTAACAATTGGGAAAAACAACCTTCTCTTAAATATAAAGAAATTTCAACGTTATGAAGCCCCCTTTTCTTTTTCGTTTTTTTATGTATAATTATGGGTATATTAATCGACTCTGCTTATTGATGTAATTAATAAAAAGAATAGCAAATACTTGTTTTTGTTTTTCCAATTGGAGTAATAACTAATTATCAGTAAATAAACATGTTAATATAGTTATATTAATATCCTATTTTGATTTATCATTTTATTAATAGTAACTTGAAATATTATTAATAATTATGTTCTAATTATAAGTTACTAAGATAATAATATTAATGAATTTATGCTCTGTATAACATATTGCTTTAGTATAAATTATAATTTAATTTTAGATTACATTTTAATGTATAATAAATCGATCATAGTAATATATAATTGAATTATTAAACTATAATAAATACAATAAACAAAGTCCTTATTTTATAACTTGATTTACTGTAAACATAATTACTTTTTTTAAAAGGCAAAGTCATTTCTGAATCATGAAAATTGAAGCTATTCTTGGCTACATGGAATAGCTATTAATTCCTTGGCCCCCTAGGAATAGCAAATCCTGATTTTGAGAGAATAGCTATTCCTAATCTAATTTTGGATCAAACGAACAAATAGTTGCATGTGTCAAGCGCGTAACTGAATCAATTATACAAATTCACAATCTAGTCAATGTAGTATACCTCTAGCAAGCATTTAATAAATTTGAAAGTACCTCATTCTTGGAGAAAACTTCGTAATGTAGAGTTTGTTTGAGAAATATCTCAAATAAGCTGCAATACTTGCTAAGAGAGAGCCATCTCCTATTTTCTAATCACGTCAATGAAACGTCAAAAGGGCGATAATATTATAAGGTTCTTTGTTCACTAGAGCAAGCACCAAGTAGAGGACCAACATCACCTTGACAGTACCAGATGGACTCAGAGAGCAAAAGAACAGAAACTGTTACCTTATTTCTCTTTAGCACTTTGAGGACTTCTTGGGAGTCCCATAACCTACTACGGTACTGAGGTTCCTGCTGGTTTTCCTCGCGAACGATTTCCTTACCAAGATCTCTCAATTGGTCATGCATTCTGAGCTCATGATCATCGCCAACTTTTATTAATGACATAAATTTCAATACTTCAATTCCCTCATCTGGGAAAAAGCCACAAGTTTCCCACATGTAGGATGCAATTCTTCCATCGGTGCCAATGAAAAAGCAAGCTATATCCAAAAATATTTGTTTTTGTCCATGTTCTAATGCTTCGTAACTTATCCTTAACTTTTCTCGCACTTTCTTATGAGGGACTTTTTGTAACTTGTTTATCGTATCGCGCCACAGTGTTGGTTTTTTCCCACATAGGAATGAACCTAAAACCTCAAGAGATAAGGGAAGCCCTCCGGTGGTGGATACAATCTTATGAGTGTCTTTCTCAAATTCACTTGGAGGAGTGTCCCTTCGAAACGCATGTCTACAAAATAGAATCAAAGATTGATTCGTATCCAATTCCTTATGTTCATAGCTGTGATCCACCCCAGCATTGTCAAGAATAGTCTTATTTCTAGTTGTAATGATGATCCTACTCTCGGAAGAAAACCAATTATGATTTCCAGCTAAAGCCTTCAACTGATCATCATCATCCACATCATCAAGAAGGATGAGGACTTTCTTACCTTCAAACCTGGACGAGATGAACTTAATCCCTTCATCTTTATTATGAACTTGATCTTTTTGCTTCAATATATCGGTGATTAACTGATTTTGCAAGTACTCAAGACCATTACGCTTACATGATTCCCTAATATCCGCAATGAAGCTGTGATACTCAAATTGATGGAAGAGCTTGTTATAGATAGTTTTAGCAAGAGTTGTCTTACCAATCCCTCCCATTCCATGGATTCCAGCAAATAGGGTAGCACTAAACTTCTTATCTACAAATTCCATAACCTTATCCACATGACTATCAATTCCGACCAAATTTTCAGGAATAACCAACTCAAACTCTTTCTTTAACTCGCTTAACACTTTTTGGACAACCTTTTTCACTAATTCTCCTTCGTACCTGTCAAATGTGACAAGAGTTCAAATATGTGGCAACAATAATTTCATATTTTTTATCTAATGAGACGATAGTAAATAAATTTGGGAAAAAATTGAAAAAATTGAAGAATTGTTTTGTCACACCTCCATATATTATCTTATTTGCAAAAACTAGAGTTGGAAATGCCGGTGGTTTCTTTAGACGGTGTACCCCATTCCATCACTCTAACATAATTTGTTGAGCCAAAAGAAACTTGAGAGTATCGCCAATGAATTTTGAATAATGTATTTATTATGGATGTGAATCAAATTTTAAACTTGTTGTTTGTTAAAGATATTAGTGATGACCTTTGTTAAAGATATTAGGGATGACCTGGACATGACTTTGAGAACTTTTCAGAGAATTTAAATAAGCAAAAATCCATTCATCCAGCCCGATATGAGAGTTCTGCTAGCAATCAATAAACAAGTGATAACATTTGATGCTAGAGGAATTCAAGTCATGTAATACCAATCCAGAAAGTGGTTCAGAATGCTGTATTGTGTACTACCTAAATACAATTGAGGGAATTTCTCCATATTTGTACAATTTTACACAATTGCAAGTTTCTACCTATGTTGTGAATTTATATCCTTCTAGTTTCGCGTTCTTATTTGTTTTCATCATGTCAAGGGATGATAATAGGTGGGATGATAATAGGTTATACTTTATATCCCTCTGAGTATCTATGTTCTATGATTTTGATTTATCTAATATTGACTGGGAAGTGGAAGAATACTTTTTCCCTAAAATAAAACATTACTTCAATTTATGCAGGTGTATGAGATAGACATGATGGGTTGAAGATAGGAAAATGCATTGAGAAATACTTAAACAAACATATAATAAAGACAAATTTTTTGCTTGGTTATGTTTACCATCATCACATATAACCAATGAAATATTTCTTTTCTAAATACAATTTTATTGGAACTAATTAATGACATTAATGATTTAATAATGTAACTTAAGAAGATATAGAATTATGGCTTTGACAATCAGCATGCATCGTATACGATGTTATGAAAGTTAAATACGAACCACCAATAAGTTGTACAATTAATCTAAAATAAATGTCATTAGAAAAGTTTGAGATGGAGATTAAAAGAGCTTAAACTATAAACCTGAAAAGAATGGCGCTGTTACAAAATCTTTGGATATAAGAGTAAAATTTTATTTAAAAAATCTTATTTTATTCAAGCGAATTGGATCGTAACAATAAAATCTATAATTAGATTGATCAACATCAGTAAAGTTAAAAATTACAAAAAAAATAACTGATAGAATGAATTCGTGCATCACAGGATCTTATTACTAGCAAGATCTTATTGCCTTTTTTTATTAAAGAAAAAGAAGAAGAACTGAAGCAGATAGGAATTAGAACAAGCATTAAACGCCCAGACAAATTAAAAGAAAGTAGAGAATATTTTGGTGAAAAAATGAAGTACCCTTTGGCTTGCCATCCTTTTAAGTCACTGACTTCTTTGAGTGCTTGCTTCCATTTCTCCATAATCTTTGAGTTGAATCGCTTCTCACGCGTACGAAATGCATCTCCAAAACTCCCAATTTGATGTCTCACGTGAGTTGGTGCCACTTTGTAGAATATAGGGAAGACTAAATGCCTCGTGTTATTATTCTTCCACTCCATTATTTGAACCAATTCATCAAGGCACCATTTGCTCGAGCCATAATTCAAGGAGATAATAGGGATCGAGATCTTACTGTTCATGATGGCTGCCAAAAGATCCGGACCGATCTGCTCGCCTTGGCGGAGCTCGTTATCGTCTCTAAAAGCACGAATTCCAGCATCGATGAGTCCGTGGTAGAGGTGATCGGTGAAGCCTTCTCGAGTATCTGGGCCTCTAAAGCTCAAGAACACGTCGTAGCGATTTCCGGTCGGCACAGTCAATGAACTAGATATACTAGAATTAGTTTCTATCAGCACAGTTGGCGAACCAGAAACGCCAGTATCACTATCTTCTCCATCTCTACGGACACTTTTCTTCTTTATGAGGAGATTGAACAGGAGAAACAAGAGAAGGATCGGTGCCACGAGCACGGTGAAAGAGTGCTCAAAAATGGGAAGATGCATTTCTTCTTTGCTTTGATTCTGGCCTCAATTTCTCCTGTCTGACAGTGAAGAAAACCAAAATGCCTTCTTGTTGCCTACTGTGTAGGTATGGCAATTCATTGAATTACCCGTGGGGGCTGATAATTCATTGACTGGGAACAGTAACCACGCGCCTGGAGTCGTTGCTTTCGTGTGGTGGAAATTTCAATGCCCAAGAGAAAATGACTGAGGCAATTTCAATTCAGAAGCAAGAAACAAAACCAAAAATAAAAGATAAAGTGCTGCTATGCTGTTTGTCAGACAAGTGGGCCAAAACGATAAAAATATGCTAGTGACGACGACATATAGCGTGGAAAAGAGAACCCACCAGTGCTTTAGCGAGCCTTAGTGTTGTCGGCAAGGTTTTTGTCGAAAATGACATTTTCAAGGAAAAACACATGTGGATGCCTTTCGGTGGCAATAAATTATTCACTCCTTCTGCTACCTACTTCGCCCCCTTCTTTTCCCGTACTAGCTACAAGGAATCTCATTCCATAAGTTGAATTTATGAAAAATCATCCAGTAGATCAGAACCAAAGTGAAGATAGTAATGGCACCATAGGATCTTGATGCAGGCCATATTGATAATGCCGCCCGCATCGAAGACGAGCTCACTCGACCAAGGAGATCAGCCCGCATCCGAGCTCGACAAGTCGCTCGACCAGTCTTGGAGATATCGAAGGACACAATTCGAAGACCAAGAGTCTTATTCGCAAATCCATGCCACAATAAAGTCCTTGTCTTTCCCTATACATTGAAAGCCTAAAAGATACTTTGGGAATGATCAAGAAGACGTTGGGCATTTATCTAGTTTCTAGTTTCTAAGTTCTTTAATGTTTTATGCCTTCTATGGTCTTTAATGCTATTTAGTCTCTTCATTTGCTTAAGTCTTTTCATTTGTTTTCTTTGGTTATAAAAGACCATCTACTTTATGTATCCGGAGACGAATTTGATTAATGAAAATTTTGCATTAAACAATTATCTTGAACCTTGAAGAGTTCATACCCTTGAAAACCTAGAAGAGTTTTCACTCTGTCCTTGAAGAGTCGGAGGTTTTCAAATCTGCATTCTTGAAGAGTTGCAGTCATCGATTTAGAAGAATCGGTGCCCTATCCACTTTCTTGGAGGCCTGGAAGAGCAACCAACGAAGTTCTATCTTTTCCTCTATTCTGTCCATTTACATCCGCCTACTTCCACCTCGATTTCGTCCTTCCTATAGTGCTTATTTGAGAAAACTCAAAACAGAGAAATTGTTAATCCAGAAGTCTTTGTTCATTTGGCCTTAGAATCAGGTCATTCCGATCTGTATCGACAAAGTTACATACATTTTCTCGAGCTTGCGCAGGACTATAATTACTGTTCGTCCTGTTCCACGTGTGCAAGTCACTCTCCCGATCCTAACATTCGAGTAGCCTACACCAGGCTGCATCATTTGGTATCAGAGCTTTGGAGGAGAAAACCATGCCGCCAAGACAAGCTAGACGTCGTGGAGGCAGAACCATTCCACTGAATGAAGTGCATACACTCGCTAACAATTTGCAGCAACATATGCAACAACAAATTGATGAGTTGACGCGGGAAGTTAAGCGTCTGAGGGCGGAAAGAAACAATTCACCACCTCGTTCAAGGACCACAGATTCCAATGGTGACTCTTCATCTTCGGAGAATGTTCGACCATTTTGCAATCGGAGGAATGTTCGACGTCACGAGCAAAACATTCATGAACCAGAGTGGGAAAAAGAAGTTAAAAAGGATATTCCGGAATTCTCAAGTAATGATTCTCCTGAAGAAATTGTTGACTGGCTAACACTTGTTAATGAAGTGTTTGAGCATTGAAATGTTCCGAAGGATCGTCGAGTCGGGATCATTGCTATGCGATTCAAAGGTAAAGCCATCGCTTGGTGAAGGCGTGAGAAGCAAACTCGCCAATCCGTTGGCAAAGCGCCAATTACCTCGTGGAGGAAGATGGAAGACAAGATCCGAAAGTATTTCCTGCCTAAAGGATACAAGAGAGAGCTCTATCAACGATACCAAAATCTGAGACAAGGTACGCTTTCGGTGGATCAATACACCAACGAATTCAATGAGTTGGTGATTCGCAACAACATTCAAGATCCGGAGGAGATGCTTGTGAAAAAGTATTTGAATGGCCTTCAACTTCATATTCAAGATGCCCTGGAAGTCCTTGACATTTGGGACTTAGGAGATGCGCACCAACGAGCACTCAAGGTGGAGCGTTCTCGCTCAAGGAGGCAACAATCCTCTATCATGACCAATCGACCCGCTAGGAGTACCACCGGCACCACCAAAGTTACTGAAGCTACGACGCAAACTGCTAGTAAGTTTCCTAATCAGCCTAACATTTTGAAGCAACCAACTACGTCCGATATTCGTTGCTATACTTGTGGTGAGTTGGGTCATCGTGCTAGCAATTGCCAAAAGAACAAGAATCGACAAGCCGGCAAAGCCTTCTTAGTGGATAACGATTCTGATGAGCATGTGGAGGATCCACTCGAAGAAGAGGTGAATGATGTCGAAGAGTCCGCAGGTGACAAGCAAATAGTGCATGCTGATTCTGGTGAATTTCTAATGGTGAGAAAAATCTTTCTAGTTCCTCGTGATGAGACCGGAGATGGGTGGCTGCGCACCAACATTTTTCATATCGCTTGCACGATTAAGGGGAAGGTATGTCAATTGATTATTTACTCTGGATGTTGTGAGAATATAATTTTTGAAATGGCAGCGAATAAACTAAAGTTGGAGTTAAAGGCGCACCCCACACCTTACAAGATGTCGTGGCTATCGAAAGGCACCTAGATAACCGTTTCCAAACGCTACCTTGTTAATCTATCCATTGGTTCTGTTTATTTTGACAAGATATGGTGCGATGTTCTACCGATGGATGCTAGTCATGTTATTCTTGGGCGACCATGGCAATTCGATAGGCGGACTACTCATGATGGTTATCGAAATACGTATTCTTTTGAATTTGGAGGGAAGAAGATTATATTAGCACCTAGTAAGGAGCCTTTGAAAACTCCTGTTGTCGAAAAGTCTTCATCTCCTACATTGCTTTCGATGAAGGATATGAAAGGTGCTTTAAAAGTGGTTCATATTGTATATGTTTTACTTCACAAAGCAGGTGAAGTTGTTTCTTCCATACCTCTTGAAGTTCGGCCACTTTTGGAAGAATTCAATGTTGTTTTCCCGACGGGCTTACCTGCAGGTCTCCCTCCTATGAGAGACATTCAGCACCAAATCGATTTGATGCCCGGTGCTTCCCTACCGAATTTGACTCATTATCGGATGAGTCCAACGGAGCATGAAGAATTGCATCGACAGGTTGTCGAACTCTTGACTAAGGGTTTTATCCGAGAAAGCCTTAGTCCATGTGCCGTTCTAGCTCTTTTGGTACCTAAGAAAAATGGTACTTGGAGGATGTGTGTCGATAGTAGGGCGATCAACAAAATCACTGTCAAGTATCAATTTCCTATTCCTCGCCTTGATGACCTCTTGGATCAAATCTTTGGTGCAATCATCTTTTCGAAGCTGGATTTGAAAAGTGGATATCATCAAATCAGAATCAAGCCCAGAGATGAATGGAAGACAGCATTCAAAACGAAAGATGGGTTGTATGAGTGGCTGGTCATGCCATTCGGATTGTCGAATGCACCATCGACATTCATGAGGTTCATGACCCAAATTCTGAAACCTTTTTTGGGAAAATTTGTTGTGGTCTATTTCAATGATATTCTTATTTTTAGCAAGTCTACTGACGAGCACCTACAGCATCTTCAAGAAGTACTTCACGTGTTGAGACAGGAGCGCTTGTACGCAGCCCTCAAGAAGTGCTATTTCATGGTACCGCAAATCCTTTTCTTGGGATTTCATATTTCAGCAAAGGGCATTTCAGTGGATGATGCCAAGATCAAAGTGATTCGAGAATGGCCAACTCTATCAAATGTGCATGAGGTACGTAGCTTTCATGGCCTCGCTTCTTCCTATCGACGATTTATGGCACACTTCAGCACTATTGCGGCCCCACTTACTTCTTGCATGAAGAAAGGAGTCTTTGAGTGGACGTGTACAGCTTAGAAAAGTTTTGAGCAGCTCAAAGAAAAGTTGAGCACAACCCTAGTACTCGCATTACCTATTTTTGATCTTGTTTTTGAAGTACATTGCGATGCGTCAGGTACTGGTATTGGAGGAGTTCTGAGTCAAGGAGGTCGACCCATTGCCTTCTTTAGCGAAAAATTGAATAGTGCTAAACTTCGTTATAGCACTTATGATCTGGAGTTCTATGCACTATTTCGCACACTCGAACATTGGAGGCAATATCTTATTCATCGAGAGTTTGTTTTGTACACTGATCATGAAGCTCTCAAGTATATTTCAGGGCAGCAAAAGCTTAACTCCAGGCGTGCAAAATGGGCTGAATACGTTCAAGAGTTCACTTTCATCATTAAACATAAAGCTAGAGTTCAAAATCAGGTTACTGATGCTCTTAGTAGAAAGAAGAGCTTACTCCACACAATGCGATCAACAGTTCTTGGATTCGAATCATTCCAAGAGTTGTATCATGAAGATCCTTACTTCTCCAAAATCTTGCCCAAAGCAAAAGAGAAGAAACTTGCTGATTTTACTGAGTGTGATGGGTTTCTTTTCAAAAGGAATCGTTTATGTGTACCTGATTGTTCACTTCGACAAAGGGTGATCGATGAAGTTCATCGCGACGGACATTTTGGGCGTGACAAGACCGTGCAACTTGTTTTAGCCAAGTACTTTTGGCCTCATTTGAAATGAGACATACATCGACATGTGATGAGGTGTCGACGCTGCCAAACTGGAAAAAGGGCATGCTATTAATGCTGGCCTTTATTTTCCCTTACCAATCTCTCAAGCACCTTGGGAAGATATCTCTATGGACTTTGTTCTTGGACTACCTCGCACTCTAAGAGGTATGGATTCTATCTTTGTTGTTATAGATCGATTCTCAAAGATGGTGCATTTTATTCCTTGCCGCAAAACTATGGATGCTTCGCGTATTGCTGAATTATTCTTTAAGGAAGTCTATAAATTGCATGGCATTCCGAAGACTATTACTTCTGATCAGGACACAAAGTTTCTCAGTCATTTTTGGCGACAATTGTGGAAGAGTGTCGGTACTAAACTGCAATATAGTACTGTGTTTCATCCCCAAACTGATAGGCAAACTGAAGTCATCAATCGAACCTTGGGAAATCTATTAAGGACACTGATTGATGAAAATCCTCACTCTTGGGAGACGCGATTGTCGCATGGCGAATTTGCATATAATTGTGTTGTAAACCGTATGACTGGCTATAGTCCTTTCATGATTGTGTATGGACAACAACTGAACACTGCTCTTGATCTTGCACCCATTCCTTTTGCTGCAAAGTCGAGCGGCAATGTTGAAGATATTGTTTCTCAAATGAGAGCAATTCATGAAGATATGCGCCAAAGGTTAGAAAGCAAGACAGAGTCCTATAAAAAGGATGTCGATAAGTGGCGACGTGAAGTTATCTTCGAACCAAGAGATTTTGTTTGGGCTTACTTGCCACCAGAGCATCATCCTGTTGGAAGCTATAACAAGCTTAGTGATCGAAAGCTTGGTCCTCTTGAAGTTCTTGAGCGCATCAATCCCAATGCATATCGCTTAAGGCTTCCTTCTCATATAAAAACACATGATGTTTTCAACGTTCGGCATTTAACACCTTATGCTGGTGATTCCTCTGATAATGACATGAATTCGGGGACGAATTCTTTTAAAGAAGGGGAGGATGATGCAGGCCAGATTGATAATGCCGCCCGCATCGAAGACGAGCTCACTCGACCAAGGAGATCAGCCCGCATCCGAGCTCGACAAGTCGCTCAACCAGTCTTGGAGATATCGAAGGGACGCAATTCGAAGACCAAGAGTCTCATTCGCGAATCCATGCCACAATAAAGTCCTTGTCTTTCCCTATACATTGGAAGCCTAAAAGATACTTTGGGAATGATCAAGAAGACGTTGGGCATTTATCTAGTTTCTAGTTTCTAAGTTCTTTAATGTTTTATGCCTTCTATGGTCTTTAATGCTCTTTAGTCTCTTCATTTGCTTAAGTCTTTTCATTTGTTTTCTTTGGTTATAAAAGACCATCTACTTTATGTATTCGGAGACGAATTTGATTAATGAAAATTTTGCATCAAGCAATTATCTTGAACCTTGAAGAGTTCATACCCCTGAAAACCTAGAAGAGTTTTCACTCCGTCTTTGAAGAGTCGGAGGTTTTCAAATCTGCATCCTTGAAGAGTTGCAGTCATCGATCTAGAAGAATCAGTGCCCTATCCACTTCCTTGGAGGCCTGAAAGAGCAACCAACGAAGTTCTATCTTTTCCTCTGTTCTGTCCATTTACATCCGTCTATTTCCACCTCGATTTCGTCCTTCCTATAGTGCTTATTTGAGAAAACTCAAAACAGAGAAATTGTTAATCCAGAAGTCTTTGTTCATTTGGCCTTGGAATCAGGCCATTCCGATCTGTATCAACGAAGTTACATACATTTTCCTGAGCTTACGCAGGATTATAATTACTGTTCGTTCTGTTCCACGTGTGCAAGTCACTCTCCCGATCCTAACATTCGAGTAGCCTACACCAGGCTGCATCAGATCTTGAGGTTAGGAAAAGCAAAATGCTGAAGTTGAAGTCTTTTCCAAACTATGGCCTTTCAAAGCCAAAGACTTCTGGTAATGCATAGAGTATAATAAGTCAAATTGCTGGAGTAGTATGGAAACTGATAAGTCATGGCCTTGCTACTACAGTAGAAAATAAAGCAAAGAAAAGAAAACTATGTCCTAGAAGTTGGAGTAGAATTAAGAATGTTAATTTCTTATCTTTTTTTTTTGGCGAGTGAAGGATGTTACTTCGCTATTATTATCTTGAATGCAATATC
Source organism: Syzygium jambos (assembly GCA_031216235.1). Lineage (NCBI taxonomy): Eukaryota > Viridiplantae > Streptophyta > Magnoliopsida > Myrtales > Myrtaceae > Syzygium > Syzygium jambos. Next base: position 13,751,719 of record CM062227.1, read on the forward strand.
TCCAAGTACCAAATACTTTTTTTTAGTTTAATATATATTTTCAAAAATAGAGAAAAGTAACAAAGCTTATATTATCAAATCGAGTGAATGAAATTACTATTCCTTGAAACTTTCTCTGTGAATAAAACTACTATTCTCTTTCAATAAAGAATGGACTTTTTTGTTCCTCTCCTTTTTTTTTCTTTCTAGTCAATTCTTTTGAGTGTTCTAATTTATAATCCATATAATCAATAATAAGGTTCATTTCTAGTACTTCTAGCAAAAGTGCATCGGCTTAGTGAATATAAAAAAAAGTTAATATTTCAATGAGATTAGAGATGATGTTCATGATGAGATTCCAGAAGGCCTACCGCCCAATATTTAACACTACATAGACTTTAGCTTACCGCTCATGAGTCTTAAGGAGCACGAAGAACTCCAACGCCAAGTGAAGCAACAAATGGGATTAGGCTTGGTAAAAGAAAGTATTAGCCCTTGCGCTATGCCAACCTTACTTATTCCTAAGAACTAAGAAGCATATCTCGTGGTGTATGTATTGATAGTTGGGCGGTAAATAAAATTATAAGCAAGTATTATTTTTCCATCCCACGCTTTGGATGATTCACTTTCAACTACATGGAGCATTTGTCTTTTCGAAGATAGACTTGAGAAGTGGATATCATCAAATTCGAATGCACTCTGGAGATGAGTGGAAGACTGCTTTCAAGACTCGTGACAGATTGCACGAGTTGATTGTCATGCCCTTTGGCTTTTCAAATGCTTCAAGTACCTTTTATGTGCCAAATGAATCGCATATTTAGGTATTTCATTGGGAGATTTGTTGTCGTAGATTTCTAGTCGATTCTTGTAAAAGTACTAATACATAATCTTAATAAAAGTAGTAAGGTCCTTTCTAGTACTACCAGCAAATTTGCATCCGCATTGGCTGTATGCTCTATATGCTTATATATATGTATGTATATTCCACTTTGTACCCGAGCATTACGGGAAGAATTTCTTCTCTGCTCTGCTCTGCCTTTGATTTGTCCTTCAACTCTCTGAAGGAAATCAAATGCCTTTTCTCTTTTGTTTGTACTCTATTTTTGAAAATATCAAAGAGCAATCAGTAGTATCATGTAACTTCATCTTGCAAACATGGTAAGACCATAAATGCCACAAAAAAAGTATCTACTTGTGAGTCTTGGTCTAAATCGGAAAAAGGTCTTTATAAGTCTTAGTTTGGTCTAACATTTAGCAAATGAATAAATAGATTTATGAAAATAGATACTCTACAAGCGTGAAAATCTGGACAATAAAAAAAATCATATATTGCCAGCAACCATAATAAAAAGCGCCATTGGGTAAAATCTGTGATGTGAAATGATGAAAGGATGTTATTTTAGAAACTCTCATCGACGATCCACAGATAATATTAAAATTGTGGTCTTGAATCATCTATCAAATACTGCTGGCAAGAAGAAAATCATTTATCAAATGCTGGCCAGAAGAATACTTATCAAACAATTATCAAAATGATTAACCTACCGGTTTGATGAATAGTAACATAAAATCATTTCTTGTAGACCTCGACTGATCTCGTTCACAGTGAAAATGGCCCGAGAGTATCCGAGGAAAATTTTGTGAAAAAGCAAAGTGATAGTGAACAGACATAAAGCAAGAAAACAAAGACAAAGAAGACAGGTCATCCAAATGTGGAAAAGAAGATCCACCAATGCTTTAGCATGCCTTTGTGTCGTCGGCAAGATTTCAGTCAAACGATTACCTCAAGCAAAAAATACCATGACGATGCATTTTGGTGGCACGAAATTATCCATTATGGCTCCTTCCTGCTTTGCCCCCTTCTTTTCCTTGTACTCATAGTTAAATTTATGAAACATTGTTATGTAGATCATATACCACTGTTACTATCTTCACTTTTGTTCCGACTACAATTCATCACTCTAAAATGAATTTCGAACCTGACCAGTACCCGGGCATTAGCACAACACCTTATTGCTAATGGGCACGCCTTGGCGCGATCCCTCACCTTGAGGTGCCATCTCGGGCTTGGGCCCAGGAGGGCTTGTCCATGCTATATATATCTGCGCTGGCATGACCCAGTGACCATTCTTGGGGTAGAGGTTTGTTAATACACGTGTTAGGGAAAAAAATGCTGAAGTCCAAGGTTTTTGCGAACTTTGGCCATTCAAAGCCGAAGACTTTAAAAGGTAATGCACAAGTATGATGAGCCAAATTCAGATCTTGAGGGAGAAAGACAATTTCGATTTACAATTGCCGGGGTAATATATAGATTGATAAGTCATGTTATTGGTAATGACCAAAGAAAATATGATGTGAAGTAGTACAAATAGAAAATAGAAGAAGAAAGAAAAAGATGTTCATAAAATTTGTAGTAGAATTAAGTATGTTAGTTTTTTCTTTTGGCAAGAGAAGAATGTTAGTTTACTATTGTCTTGAATGCATATTTCCTTGGATACGCGGTGACTAATGAAGGAACGGAGATGGATCCGAGCGAGATTTAAGCTACATTTCATGGCCAACACCGCAAACACTTCATGAAGTTCGAAGCTTTCATGCCCTCGCTTCTTTCTATGGTTCATAAAGAATTTCAGCTCTATTTCTGCACCGATTACTGAATGGATAAAGGGAGAGAGATTTTAGTGGAATGAAACGGCACAAGAGTTCTGAACTCTTAAAGAAGAAAACCATTGAATCCCCAGTTTTAGCACTACCAAACCTCGATTTGGTTTTTGAGGTTCATTGAGATGCTTTTAATGTTGGTGATGCTGCTGTTCTCAATCAAGAAGGCTGAGCCGTTGCCTTTTTAAAAGTGATAAACTAAACAATGCCAAGCTGAAGCATTCAACTTATGATATGGAGTTTTACGCTATAGTGCGTGCTCTCAACATTGGAGCCACTACGCGCTAACGATAGAGTTTGTTTCGTACTCTGACCATGAGGCGCTTATGGCATCGAGCGGATTTCTAGAGTCCTTTTCGCTTGTCCTCAAACGTAACTCTGATGCTCAAAATCGAGCAGCAGATGTTTCAAGCCGCCGACATACGCTTCTCTCTACCATGCAAATCAAGATTGTTGGATTTGAAGAGATGTATGCAGAGAGGATCTGGATTTTTGGGAAATCTGGAAATTGACTCTTGAAATTTCACTAGGGCAGTTTTACCGTCAAAGATGGTTTTCTGTTCCAAGGCAATCAGTTTTGTCTTCCGCAATGTTCATTGCGTCAAGTGATTAGCTTTGAAGCCCGTGATTGTGGAGTAGCTGGTCAATTTGGGTCGTGACAAAGCATCGGCGCTTGTTAGAGAGAATCTTCATTGGCTAAAAATGAAGAAAAAAAAAACTAGCATGCGCCATATTAGGCGATGCAAAATTTGCCACATTGCAAAAACTGGTGGCCAAAACACTTGCTTATACTTGTCGTTCCCTATATTCCTCAAGCGCCTTTGGGAGATATTAGCATGGACTTTGTCTTTGGGTTTTTCAAAGACTCGATGCAACAAGGATTTGGGCATGGTTACGGTGGATTGATTTTCTAAAATGGCCCATTTCGTGCCATGTAATAAAGACTACTGATGAATTACTTGTTGCCGAGCTTTTATCGTGATGTGTTTTTGAGTCATTTCTCGCATACATTTGTTGAGATGCTTGTGCGAATTATGTCAGAGAAGTCCCACATCGGAGATTTGGTATGGTGTAAAATAATTAATATATCTAAATTGACCCATAACTCATTAGTTTTAGTTTTTGGGTGAAGGTGAGTCCAAGTAAATATGTTGACATGCTCGAACTTGGGCTCCCCCTTGGCAATCTCCCTGGGTAAAGGTATCGGACTTCTACTGCGTGCTCACACCAACATTGTGGTAGGAAATCCTAGACCAGCGGACAAGCTGAGGCTATCAAAGAAACTCATGTAGAGTTTGGCCATCACAATTTGATGAGTCAAACTACTGGATAACACCCACTTGAAGTTGTGTATGGAATGCATCTTTTAGGTCTTTTGGATCTTATACCATTACCAACTAAACATCAGTTTAGTGGAGATGCTGAAGAAAGGGCTAAGGCAGTCGAGCAGTTTCATGAGGAAGTAAGGAAGAGATTTTGAAGCAAACTTGCATGTATCGCCGTCAAGCAAACAAGTATAGAAAGCTTGCAAATTTAAAGGGAGGTGGTCTTGTAATGGATTCTTTTGAGGAAAAACTTATTTCCACTTGGTCATCATGCCAAGTTATCTCATTGAGTAGATGGTTCTTTTCAAGTTTCGGAGCGCATTAATGACAATGCCTACAAGATTGAACTTCTAAGAGAATATGGTGTTTCTATTACTGTCAATGTTGTGGATCTATTACTATATCATGAAGATCAAGAGCTTGATGAAGTTGGCCTTGAGGACGAGTCTTCGCTAACCAAGGAAGAATGAGACCGGTAACATATCAAATATTTATTTGAAGATTTTAATACTTTCTCTTATCATTAGAAAACAGGGATAAGAAGATGCTCTCTTGATTTGCAAGTTTTATTTTACATTTCTTAGGAGTATTCTTGATTTGAATAGGAATATGATGGTACTGTCGCAAATTTCACAGCAGTCACCATTGATACGTAATGCCACCATCATCATGTAAGATTCACATGATGGATCGGGAACCATATGGACCGGTCCAGACAGGTATTTGCCCGGACATATAAGGCCAGCCGGTTGTCCTTTGCACCTTGATTGGCATGACCATGTGGCCCAATTAGAAGGAGTATCTTGGGGAGAGAGCTAGAGCAAGTGGGGCTAGAATCCATCTAATCTTAGACATTTATGGGCTTTCTTGCTTGAATCCTAGCTAGGGTTTCAAAGTCGGACAATAGCGAGTTTCGCATATTCTCACTTGCTTCTTCTTCTTCTTCTTTTGATGCACTGGTGTTGTAAATAATCAATTCAATTATGGTCAGCAATTCATTTCGTTAATAGATGAAAGTATCCATTTTCGTCATATTATATGTAAAACAATAAAATAAAAAGTATTTTACATTGACAGTGTGCATTATATAAGTACCTTTTTTTCCTCCAATGAATTAGTGATGCACAAAAAACAAGTTGCTAAATTGCTGATGTGAGGTCGATTAGTCTCCTAGCTAATGAAAGGAAGCAAAGTGGAATATTCTAAGCCCGGCATTACCGAACTAGCGAACCGCCTAATCACAACAAACATAGTCGTGTAGAAAACCTCACAAAATGTTTGATTGACCTTGTTTTGGATTATGTGCTTAGAACACTCAGGATGGCCTTACACTCACCCTTTGAAGTGGCTAAAAACGGAGAAATCCTACCTTTGTTTTGATTAAAATCGACTTATATAATCCATGCTCTAAATCATATCATAGAAATTATTATTAGCAGTTGAATATGATATACTTATTGGAATGATCATTTTCAGTCTACCTCAGCATTTAATTACTTAAATAAACAGCATTTGTAAACTAATATTAGCATACCCAGTGTTGCTTTTAAAAGTATTCAGGGAAATCTTCCGACCTCTCAATCAACGAGAGGCCGGCGCTCGGCCTCTCGTTTCCGACACTCGTCTCCATTTTTGTTGCGACGCTGCTGACCCTTGCCAAACCACACTTCAAGTTCACTGTACACAACTTGGTATGTGAAGAAGGGTTGTCGAAAGCTTGAAGGGCCCATCTGAATGTGGAGAGCAGGCTACAGGACTTTCGACGAACATCGTTTTCTTTTGCTGGTCCCAAAAAATAGGAAGTTTCGTACCATTAGAAAAATATCGGTGAGTAAAAATCCAAAATTGGCTTCTTGGCTCTTCCTTCGTTCTTTCTGTTTCCCATTTAAGTGAGGGTGGCATTGCACTTTGATCTTGATAGGAAGAAATCGGATTTTCGATTTGTGGATTACAAACATAGATAAACTGCTCCCTTTATTTCAATCAAGTTAAAATTTGGTTGACGTCCGCTTCCGTTATCCCCTTATGGCAGTTGGGAAACTCCTAAGAGGCTGGTTGAGTGGTTAAGCACTTGGCTTAGTTCAATAAATCTTGTGCTCAAATCATAATATCTTCCATTCATATTAAATTTGAGGCCACGCCCATCACTCTGTTTATGGAGCCTTACCCGATGCGCATTGACAAGATAATTTGTGTTTATCCATGAGGATCAGTCGAACCGCAAGATCCGGATATCCCACGTTACAAAAAAAAATGATGGACGAGGGAAAATACGGCCCATATGAGAGTGCTAACTTGATCTCCAACCTATGCGCTTTGAAATCACTTCATTGAAAAAAAAGATTGATGCTAAACCAAAGCGTTCATGAAACTCCTATGGTTATGCATGATTTAATCGCTTAACGTGGTCCGTGAATCACCAATGCAAAGAGATACGATAATACAGTAACAAGTGATTCTGCTGTATGCCTAGGATTATTCAAACGACTGCATTTCCATGTACATCCCTTATTGGAGGATGTCGCGACCTAAAATTTTCCTCTCAGGCTAATGGATTATTAAGACTAAGCTTAACTCGGGCCCTCCCAAGCCCTACCAATTCGCAACTTAGGATTTAAGTTCTTAACGTGCAAATGTTTTCATGCTTGGAGTCGCCACTAATCTATTTATGGTAGGTCGATTAGAAACCTAAATAAAACATAGGGAGATATGTTTTATTCCTACGAACCAGAGATTCTAAGTTCGGGGACTTGATTACGCTAGATCTAGTCTAGCGCCCTTTCGGTACCTTTTCTTTTCAAAAAAATGTTTCGCATGCAGTCTGGATCCATTTTATAGTCTAATTACTAACATGTGAGGTGTTCATGCGAATGCGCAAACTACCAAAGTAACACCCAATAATCAAAACATTAAATAAATTGCAAAATTGGGAGAATTATTTACCTCGAAGCAACATAAGCATCTGCATAGTTAGCTAGAAAATCATATCAATAATCCTAATACGATTTCTAATTAACAAGCAGTTCACTCAATGTTTTTTTATTTTCACTTATTTAAATGAAAGCTAAGCTATATGTAATGACGTGTAAAAATTAACATGCGATTAATGCAGCCTAACATGCAAACTATATGCCATGCGACGACGTGACCTAATTCTAATGATGGAAAAATGATTTATTTTTGGTATTTTTAAATGAAATTCGGAATAAAAAATGCCTAAAATAACATGCAATCTATTCTAAAGAAGATAATTTAATCTATCCTAAAGTGATTCTTTTTTTTGGGATTTTTATTAAAATTCGAAATTATTAAATATCCTAAATAATCCACTAAGATTAAAACAATTTCTAATTTAAATTAGGAAATATGCTACCCTAAATCCCAATTTAAATCAAATAATTATCTTATTCTTTTGGATATACTTAAGATTCCCTAAGCATGCAAAATTTATAATTCAAAACTAACTAACAAATTTTGGATTTTTTTTATTAAAAGGAAAACAATCAGACAAAGATAACAATCACATTTAAACAATCCACGCAATCCGCAAGATTTTTCAAATTCAGATAAGGTAAAGAAATCAAACTAACGGTCATATCTATGGGGTTATAGATATTGACGGAAAGTTGATTGGTCAAATTTGGAAAGCAAATAAAATCTATTATCGTGTCCAAGTGATTATGGACAAGATAACGATTCTCCGTATCGCCGCGTGTCGTACCTTAGGGATAAGGTCGGATAGTCGTCCAGATACGTTGCCAAATTAGGAAAAATTCCTAATTTAGGGTATTTTATAATATTGCGGATAAATCAAACATTATCCTAAGGTATCTAATCAATCACGCAATATTCACGGAATATTCAAATATTCAAATTAAGGATTTAAATATTTTGAAAATATACCGGATAGAGATATTTACCTGATTTATGGATTTCTTTCCAAATTTGAATCGGACCCAAGATCGCGGATCGGGACGGTGGTGGTAGGACGGCGAGCGCGGTGCGTGCGGTGGCGGCGGCGTCAGTGGCGGTGGCTCGCAATCCTCGACCTTTGCTAGCTTGCGACAGTTCGAAGTGAGAAAATTCTCGGCAACTCAGTCTAGTCGCCCTTTGATCATGACTTGCGGCGAAGACAAGATGCAAGTATCTTCTGAGTGTGTTGCTCTTTTGTTTCAAGCTCTCACCATACGAATAGCTTGAATCTGGGCATCTCTGCTCTAAGCTTGACTTTTGCTTTGACTAAGCCAATAAACAATCCAATTATCACTGCTTGCTATTCCTCAATCGTGGCTAAGTGGTGTGTCAGATCATGGTCTCCTGTGGTAGCGTTGCTCACGGTGCTGCAAGGAAATTTATTGGACTCCCAACGAGACCCAAACAAACTAACAGCAACAATAGCAAAGGGAGTCTTCGGATTGGAGCAGCTGGTCGTCAGCAAGGCTTCGGGGCGAGGGGGAGTTGCGATTGGTTGCAAGCGTCCACGGTGAAGCGAATGTCGTGGAGCAAGGACAACACAAAGCAGCAAAGAATCACCGTTGAGGCTCACGACTGACTGATGTCAGCGTCAAGCGGCGGATGTGCGGGAGCAAGGCGTGACCAGGAGGAGCTTGCCGCGGGCACCTCTCTTCTCTCTTTTTTCTTTTGTTTTCTCTCCCTTTGTGCGTATGATCCCCCCTCTCTCTCTCTTGCTCTGAAAAATTATCTTCTGAAAATTATGAGAGACCCACTCTCTTGAAAGACATCAACATATATTTATAGTATAAACCTAGGTCAAATAGCCGGGTCTTCTAGTCCTAATAGGCTTAGGCTTGGGCTTAGGCTTTAATCATTTAATTTCAAGTGGGCTGAATTAATGTGGGTTTTTATTTAATTAGGCTTGATGGGCTAATCTAAGCTCAAATTAAGACAACCAAACTCTTTTACGTGTGATTTTCGGCCCTTGCCTTCCGAGTGAGCCGAGTCTCGTTCGACACCCGAGCTCGATTTACGTGATGAATTTTAAGCTCGCTTGCAACCGTTGATCCGATGCGGAATGTAATTAATCTATATGAACCTAAACTATATGCTATGCAATTTTAATATTTTTGTTCAGGGGTTAAAAATTTAATCCCTAATTTTCTATGCAATTAACACTAAATAATGCGCCAAAATTTAGGTGTCAACAGCTGCCCCTCTTTGAGTGGAGGCTCGCAGAGGTTTCGCTCAAAGACTGAGACCTAAATTTAAACTATGCAAAATGATGAATGATTTTTTTTTTTTTATGGATGCAATGATGCATGATATGCAAACAATAAAGAACGTATGCTAAGGCTTCTCACTTCGTGTAGAGCGGTGAAAGAGCCTTACATACGGATCGCACAAAAAGCGTCCAAATGAGGGAAAGCTTTATAATGCTTTGACTTCCCTCGATCTCCGAACTTCTGGTCCACTGGAAGTAAGGTTCTCGAGGTACTGGATTGCCTATCTGTTACCTGTAGTTTCCTACAGATGCGAAATAGTGCATGATATGAAGAAAGAATGAGGACGTGTTGCCTATACCACTGGGCAATCACGAAAAGAATCATGTCACCTCTTCCATTGGGTGAGCATGAGGTTGGTTGTACCACCTATTCCATTGGGTGAACACAGAATGAAAAATTATGTTGCCTGTTCCACTGGGCAAACATAAAAATGGGGTGTGTTGCCTATTCCACTGGGCAATCACGAAAAGGATCACGTCACCTCTTCCATCGGGTGAGCATGAAGTTGGTTGTGCCACCTATTCCACTGGGTGAACACAGAATGAAAAATTATGTTGCCTGTTCCACTGGGCAAACATAAAAATGGGGTGTGTTGCCTATTCCACTGGGCAATCACGAAAAGGATCACGTCACCTCTTCCATCGGGTGAGCATGAAGTTGGTTGTGCCACCTATTCCACTGGGTGAACACAATGAAAAATTATGTTACCTGTTCCACTGGGCAAACATTAAATGGGGTGTGTTGTCTATTCCACTGGACAACACGGAATAAGAAACTATGCTGCCTGTTCCACTGGGCAAACATTTAATGGAGTGTGTTGTCTATTCCACTGGACAACACCAAATGAGAAATGATGCTGCCGCGTACTCCACTTGGCAAACATGAAATGGGGTGTGCCGCGTGCTCCACTTGGCAACACCAAATGAGAAATTATGCTGCCGCGTACTCCACTTGGCAAACATGAAATGGGGTGTGCCGCGTACTCCACTTGGCAACACCAAATGAGAAATTATGCCGCCTATCCTACTGGGCGAACATAAGATGGGGTGTGCTTCGTACTCCACTTAGCAACACCAAATGTCACCTGTTCCACTTGGTGAACATATGAGAGAGATAATTTCTCCTATTCCGGAGAGAGAAACAATGAAGAATAATTAGCAAACGTACCTGAATTCTTCTTACCTTGTAGGAGTGGTAAAGTAAATCGATGCATGATTCTGATTCTGTACCATCTGACAATCACTTAGGCTTTGTTCCAAAGATGTTGCTTGATGAACGTTGATGGACTTCAGTGGCCTTCCTCATAGGCATGTCATGGGGGAATTTTCTGGATATCGTCTTGGACACTTAACGATTGAGTGAACCAGGGGCTATCCTGAATGCTCATGGGTTTTCTAACAAAGTACCTGGATATCATCAGAGGTACCTGAAAAGGCTTGATCAATAGATGCCTGGATATCGCTAGAGACATCTAGAGATAATCAAATATAGAACCTGACAATTGCTCGAATAGGTTAGGGATACCTAGATAGTCACAGACATCCAAGGGATAGAGATATACTTACCTGGTGATATCTCTGACTCTTGAGGGCGTGTCTTCTGCTAGACACGGTTATAGACAACAAGTAATATGCATTCATGGGTAATCAAGGACGCATATATTCATGCATTATAAATTCGACTGGTTTTCATGCATGACGATTTTATCGAGTCGGTATTACAAAATTTCACTGGGGAAAATCATGACAAGACAATCCGGATTCACAAGCAGATATCTTGAAAATGTCGAATGAGGGACTTTCGGTCCGGAAGGGCTTTCTCTCATCCTTATCAAAAAGTGGCTAATTTATGAAAATCACTCTATCTCACCATCTTCATGTCGACAAGGGTCCGAGTATTCTCGCAAGCGATACAACCTTACCAATCCGAGAGGTCTTTGCTAGGATCGTAATGTATGCTTGGTCAATGGCTTAGCAAAAGGGGACTCTTCGAGTCGAGGCTACTGAAAGAAAATACTCCGCAATCGTCTCCGGGTTTACAAGTCAAGAACCCTGCAAAATGAGATAGAAATGGACTTGCTCGCACTTCTTCGAGCTAAGCTTATAAACATCCGAATCCTACATTAGTTCAAGTGCCCTAATCTGAAGAGACTTTGCAAGGGACGTAATGTAGGCTAGGCTCATGGGTTGAGAAATGAATGGATCATTAGGCTCAAAATGTGTATAATTGGGGCGAATAAGTTGGTGATCATCTTGGCATTATCACCAGTCTTTTTCTTTACCAGGGATTGTCTTCTCGGTAGATGCTCCAGTGATTTCGAGAATTCGTCACTTGATTCCTTTGAGACTTGTAGAACTTCTGCTCCACTGGGATTCATGACTTTAACATGTCATATCTTGATATTTTTTCTCTAAAAATCTCCCCTTTTTTCTTCTTTTTTTTTTTTTTGGGCATTGGCCTTGCTTTTACCAGGCACACTGCTTTTCTTGCCCTACCCTTTTTTTTTTTTGACTTTTGACTTTTGACTTTAGACACACACTGTTTACAATGCATATATCGGCCAACCACATTTTGGTTTGTTTTACCAAATTACTCGACATTCGGACTCTCAAGGGTCTTCATCTTTTATCAGCGCTCCGAATATGCTGCTTGAACAATGACTGTTGCCTTGCCCCAGTGTGGGGGATGATCACCAACTGGGTTCATATGAAATAAAATTGTAGGCTCAATTGGGCTTAGCAAAGGATAAAGTGTGTATAGGATAGAGAAAGAAATGCTCTTCGTCATCCTAAGGCACTTGAACTTCATGTGAATTCTTCTGAAAAAGCAACACTCGAAGATTGATGTAAGTGAGAGCAAGAAAATCTCTATTCATTTTTCACCTTATAATGCTGACTTACCTCCAGTTTGCCCCGATGTGGGGTGGTTCTTGACAGGGGTAATTTGAAAAGATTTCTCCAAACATGTAGGCTCAATGGGGCGAAACAATGGATAACCTGTAGTGTTTGGGATAAAGAAATGAACTGCCTTTCATCACTTCGGTTGCCGTACCTTTTGCGAGATAACTCTTTACCTTGCAGACACGGAATTTTTTTTACTCAACTCACTGGGGATTAGTGCACGGGACTGTATATAGGATAGGGCTTGCCTTTCATCATCCCGATGTACCTCATTCAACACATTCAATTCATTCCACATGAGTTATCAGATTGTCCAAATAGATTCCCCTTTTGAAATCAATGATGCAGACCGATAAAATAACCATGCAGAATTTAAAGCCAAAGCAAACATCTTAACTTGAAATTGATTGATACCGTTTATTTATCAGTGAAATGTTTGCAATTCAGAATATAAAACTAAACACTTGAAAGCTTTTGCTGCAAAATGTTAGATTTTATCAGGGGTGATACATCTTCACAGCATCAGAATCAACAGGAGTGGAGAACTCATGACTATCCATTTTTGCGAGAATCATGGCACCTCCGGAAAGCACCTTATTGACCACATATGGACCATTGTAGCTTGGGGCGAATTTACCCCCAGGAATAGAAAAGACTGGTAGTACTTTCCTTACGACTAGGTCAATTACCTGGAAGTGTCCTTGACGTACCTTTCGGTTGAAGGATCCAACTATTCTCATGAGGCAACTGGATTAAGTGTTTCGTCTCACTTTTAGGGAGATTTGCTCTTATCTTTACTTCCTTGGGTTCCTTCGTATCACTCAGGTTAATAGTGATGGTTCAGTCTGAAGTAAGAACTTTGGACATTTCACGTCGTTCTAGGCCACGCAGCATTTCCGAGGAATCTTTGAGTTCGTTGGTGTCATCGAGATCAGACTCGGTGGCACATAATTCATTAGAATGGACCGTTCTCATACCCTCACGTGTCACAAGATTGCCCCTGAAACATAAAGTAAGGGATTCAGAAGGACAAACAGGGCTAAACATTGTATTTTTTCTAAATTTTTCTAAAAAAAAGTTTTTTTTTGTGATTTTTTCTGAAATTCTTTTCAAAAATGTTTTAACACGAGGGAACATGAAGAAGCCCAGGCCTCAGAATTCTCCTTGGATGATATTTTCTTTTCATGGTTGGATATCATCACCGGGCTGGTTTGATGTACCTCAACATGCCCTCAAAAAATTTGTAATTTCATTAATTATCACCGAATGAATTACATTTATTGGAATGGAAACTGGGACAATAAAGTCATAGAAATGAAAAATCCTAAAAAGCAGCTCCCAAGACGGGACAAATCCTAGAAAGCAATAGAAATTCCCACGCAGGGGAGTGTGCGAAAAGAAATAAAGGTGTTACTCTCGCGGGCCAGTGCCCATTTCATTCAACGGTCCTTCCTCGATAGCTCCAATGAGCATGTTATTGAACAGAGCAGTGATTCCCTCCATCGCATCATCAGGATCTTCTGTCACTGGAGGTGTTAGATCATCCATACCTCCCCATCCATCGGGGACGATATCACGCGGGTCAATATAGAAGCTCGGAGGAGCCGAATATTTCACGTAGTAGTCGAACTTGCCGCTCTGTTGCCCCAGGGTGTCGATCACCTCCTTCTTTTCATGTATCATTCTTGCAGGACTCGGGGGTGTAGTCCGGATGTTTGGGATTATGAGAAGATCGTCGCGGCCTTGGCAGAGCCACGAAGCACGGAATGTGAATGCCCCAGTATCTAAAAGGTCCTGAACCTTGTATTTTAGAACATAGCAGTCATCATTGGAGTGACCGACTTCTCCCATGTGATAGTCACACTTTTTGGATGGGTCGTAGTTGGAGAATCGCTTAGGATTAGGCCGCTTCGGTTCAGTGGAAAGCAACCCCTTTTTCAAAAGGATCGTCAATACTTGGGATAGAGACCTAGGGAGAGGAGTGAATTGTCTTCTAGCGCCTTGTCGTCGATTAGAGAACGGGTGTCTTGGTGGGCTGTCTTGACATCCAAGGAGTAGTCGTGCTTTGCTTTGCTGAGGCCGCGATGTTGGAACAAGTGGATCCCGATCACCTTGTTCTTGCTTTACAAACTTTGGACGCAAGGTGCTCAACTCCTTAGGGTCAGGGGACTCAATAGTACTACCAGGTACGACTGCTTTGTCATTCGAGTCGGTGCTGAAAGGCTTCGTTTGAATCATCACCTTTGGCCCTTGAGGAAAGGGAAGGGTCATGGTGAGTTGTTTCAAGCAGTTCGACAGATGCACCGTTTGCCTCGAGAGTTGTTGGAGTATAACAGATGCTTGCTTTAGGTCCTTCTCGATATTAGCGAGGCGATTCGGCACTTCACTCTGAGCACTTTCTCTCATGGCCAGGCGGGAATGGCCGGTGGTCGATGATCCATAATTACTTAGCTTGAGTATTAACTTCCTCGCGATGGTGGCTCACAGCTAAGGGCGTTTCGGCTTGGCGGCTGGCCGACGTATGGGGCTCTGAGAAACAAAGACAAGGACGTCGTTTATGCAGAGAAGCCGCAGTCGCCGCGAGAACCGCAAGTGGTGGATGGAGTTGCGGTTTATGTTGGGCGGTGAGCTCACGGTGGCGGAGGAGCAACAACAAAGGAACTCGGCGAGCTTGCCCCTTGGCAAGGCCCGAGCGATGGATCGATAACTGTGGATGATCCGTAGTTACCTGATTCAAGAAAAATGAACTAAATAAGCACATGGTTAAGACGAGGTTGGTCCATGACACGCTTTCTAGTTTTTTTTTGTTTATTCATGAAAATATTCGTATATGATTGAGACTTTATGAAAAGTGATCTAGGCAAAGAAATGTAAATAACGCCCTAGACACAACATAGGAAATAAAAGCACCAAAATCCCTAATCATAAAACTATGAAAAACAAAAAATGAGACTCCCTAGAAAATATGACCTGAAAACAAATTCTCTAAAGCCTTTTTTTTGTAAAAGAAAGACGACGGCAAACTTCTTAGGAAAATAATTACCTATGACACATCTAGGAAAATGAAGACATAGATTGAAAATAAATTCTCTAAAAGAGCTTTCTTTTTCTTTTTTTTTTTAAAAGGACTCAATGATTATTACTTTCAAATTTAAAACCAACCTAGACCTATCATGGACCGACCCGAAAAATGCAATAACTAAATTAATTGCAAAAAGAAGAGTTCAGAAGACTTACTTCACCCAGTAGGACCATGACAACCATGTAGACATACGCATGAAACGTGAGGTTCGATTTCTATCTAGACTCTGGCTTGCAAAATGGAGACGCGAGGATTACCGGGCTAAACCAGTCATGGTTGTGGTTAGGCCGAGGTTCCCCTGACTCCGGTTTAGTCAAGGAGTCGACCCGAGTTGCAAAGGGTGCAACCGTGGTGGAAACTCAATGACACCGTGAAAAAAAAAATTTCGAGACCAAGAAGGGCGACCCATACCACGCGGGTGTGGTCGGGGTGTCCACTGTCTCAGTACCATCCTAAACCTGTGCCGTCCAGGTCCGGCAGCGGGTAGTATATGCGGTGTAGTGTAAATGCAAGGCATGCACAGCATGTTATATCATACAGCGCTTCGTGCATAAAATAAATCATTCATCCAAACACCTCCCTGCAAAACAAGGGTTAACAATCACGCCTCCCCTTATACCTCCCATTCTGCAAAAACATTTAACACCTAAAATATTAGGGACGTACCTGGGATCCTCGCTGCCAAACAAAAATATTTTTTTGAAAAGAAAAACTGGCCTAAGTCCTCTAAGAGTTTTAACTCAATTCCCCAGCGGAGTCGCCAAGCTGTCGCGACCTAAAATTTTCCTCTCAGGCTAATGGATTATTAAGACTAAGCTTAACTCGGGCCCTCCCAAGCCCTACCAATTCGCAACTTAGGATTTAAGTTCTTAACGTGCAAATGTTTTCATGCTTGGAGTCGCCACTAATCTATTTATGGTAGGTCGATTAGAAACCTAAATAAAACATAGGGAGATATGTTTTATTCCTACGAACCAGAGATTCTAAGTTCGGGGACTTGATTACGCTAGATCTAGTCTAGCGCCCTTTCGGTACCTTTTCTTTTCAAAAAAATGTTTCGCATGCAGTCTGGATCCATTTTATAGTCTAATTACTAACATGTGAGGTGTTCATGCGAATGCGCAAACCACCAAAGTAACACCCAATAATCAAAACATTAAATAAATTGCAAAATTGGGAGAATTACTTACCTCGAAGCAACGTAAGCATCTGCATAGTTAGCTAGAAAATCATATCAATAATCCTAATACGATTTCTAATTAACAAGCAGTTCACTCAATGTTTTTTTATTTTCACTTATTTAAATGAAAGCTAAGCTATATGTAATGACGTGTAAAAATTAACATGCGATTAATGCAGCCTAACATGCAAACTATATGCCATGCGACGACGTGACCTAATTCTAATGATGGAAAAATGATTTATTTTTGGTATTTTTAAATGAAATTCGGAATAAAAAATGCCTAAAATAACATGCAATCTATTCTAAAGAAGATAATTTAATCTATCCTAAAGTGATTCTTTTTTTTGGGATTTTTATTAAAATTCGAAATTATTAAATATCCTAAATAATCCACTAAGATTAAAACAATTTCTAATTTAAATTAGGAAATATGCTACCCTAAATCCCAATTTAAATCAAATAATTATCTTATTCTTTTGGATATACTTAAGATTTCCTAAGCATGCAAAATTTCTAATTCAAAACTAACTAACAAATTTTGGATTTTTTTTATTAAAAGGAAAACAATCAGACAAAGATAACAATCACATTTAAACAATCCACGCAATCCGCAAGATTTTTCAAATTCAGATAAGGTAAAGAAATCAAACTAACGGTCATATCTATGGGGTTATAGATATTGACGGAAAGTTGATTGGTCAAATTTGGAAAGCAAATAAAATCTATTATCGTGTCCAAGTGATTATGGACAAGATAACGATTCTCCGTATCGCCGCGTGTCGTACCTTAGGGATAAGGTCGGATAGTCGTCCAGATACGTTGCCAAATTAGGAAAAATTCCTAATTTAGGGTATTTTATAATATTGCGGATAAATCAAACATTATCCTAAGGTATCTAATCAATCACGCAATATTCACGGAATATTCAAATATTCAAATTAAGGATTTAAATATTTTGAAAATATACCGGATAGAGATCTTTACCTGATTTATGGATTTCTTTCCAAATTTGAATCGGACCCAAGATCGCGGATCGGGACGGTGGTGGTAGGACGGCGAGCGCGGTGCGTGCGGTGGCGGCGGCGTCAGTGGCGGTGGCTCGCAATCCTCGACCTTTGCTAGCTTGCGACAGTTCGAAGTGAGAAAATTCTCGGCAACTCAGTCTAGTCGCCCTTTGATCATGACTTGCGGCGAAGACAAGATGCAAGTATCTTCTGAGTGTGTTGCTCTTTTGTTTCAAGCTCTCACCATACGAATAGCTTGAATCTGGGCATCTCTGCTCTAAGCTTGACTTTTGCTTTGACTAAGCCAATAAACAATCCAATTATCACTGCTTGCTATTCCTCAATCGTGGCTAAGTGGTGTGTCAGATCTTGGTCTCCTGTGGTAGCGTTGCTCACGGTGCTGCAAGGAAATTTATTGGACTCCCAACGAGACCCAAACAAACTAACAGCAACAATAGCAAAGGGAGTCTTCGGATTGGAGCAGCTGGTCGTCAGCAAGGCTTCGGGGCGAGGGGGAGTTGCGATTGGTTGCAAGCGTCCACGGTGAAGCGAATGTCGTGGAGCAAGGACAACACAAAGCAGCAAAGAATCACCGTTGAGGCTCACGACTGACTGATGTCAGCGTCAAGCGGCGGATGTGCGGGAGCAAGGCGTGACCAGGAGGAGCTTGCCGCGGGCACCTCTCTTCTCTCTTTTTTCTTTTGTTTTCTCTCCCTTTGTGCGTATGATCCCCCCTCTCTCTTTCTTGCTCTGAAAAATTATCTTCTGAAAATTATGAGAGACCCACTCTCTTGAAAGACATCAACATATATTTATAATATAAACCTAGGTCAAATAGCCGGGTCTTCTAGTCCTAATAGGCTTAGGCTTGGGCTTAGGCTTTAATCATTTAATTTCAAGTGGGCTGAATTAATGTGGGTTTTTATTTAATTAGGCTTGATGGGCTAATCTAAGCTCAAATTAAGACAACCAAACTCTTTTACGTGTGATTTTCGGCCCTTGCCTTCCGAGTGAGCCGAGTCTCGTTCGACACCCGAGCTCGATTTACGTGATGAATTTTAAGCTCGCTTGCAACCGTTGATCCGATGCGGAATGTAATTAATCTATATGAACCTAAGCTATATGCTATGCAATTTTAATATTTTTGTTCAGGGGTTAAAAATTTAATCCCTAATTTTCTATGCAATTAACACTAAATAATGCGCCAAAATTTAGGTGTCAACAGAGGAAATTTGCTCCAACGAAGTCTTGGATCGTTGATTTGCAAACATGAGTATCACCTGGAGGCCTGCTAGCGATGGACGAATACATGACTTCCTCATAATTATTAGCAATGCTCAAGTAGGAATTTTTCTTTACTTGCTTTGGTGGAACAAAATAGGGATGCATTTAGCAACCCTTCTGTTCGCGGAAATAATTTCTATTAAAAAATGATTCCTTTTGATTTTGTGTCCTGGAATAATTTCTAAGTATTTGAAGATATTTGGTAACTGTCCAAAATTTCTAGTCTTGAAATAGAATAGGAACAAAAATGCATTTGGTAACTATACAAAATTTCTTTTTATTAATAATATTTTAAATTTTTTAATATTTCTTTTTCTTTTTTTCTTTTTTTTTCTTCTTCTTCTTCCCCTTCTTTGGCCATGGCCAGGTCGCCAGTGTCGATGACCGGCCATAGGCAAGGGTCGACGAGGGCCGCCCTCGCCAAAATCCGGCGAGGGCAGCTCACGGCTTGGGCGAGTGCCACCCTCGCCAAATCTGGCGAGGGCTGGACCCTTGTCGCTGCCCTCGCCAGATCCGGCGAGGGCGGCTAGTGGCTTAGGCGAGGGCCACCCCCGGCAACCTAAGCGAGGGTCGCCCTCGGCAAATCCGACTAGGGCCACCCTCGCCCAAGCCACGAGCCGCCCTTCTCGGATCTGGCGAGGGAGGCGGCGAGGGTCGCCTATTCCAAATCCAAAGAGGGCTAGGGCGGCCCTCACCCAGGCGGTAAGGGTCCAGCCGGCGACATACCACAGGCCAGGAAGAAGACAAAGAAAGAAAAAAATTTATTTTCCATTTCTGATTCTTATTCCTATAATCAAGAAACAACTTTTTTTTTTACTTCTTGATTATGTTCCAAAACTGATTTTGGGAACAAAAAAATAGAAATAATTACTATTTGGCCAGTTGCCAAATGCGCCCTAGATGTTTTTCGAAAAAAATGAAGAAACTAGAGTAGAATTAGAAAACCCAAAAACTAGTTGAGTGATCAAATATTTGGCTGAATTTGAAGCAACAAATGTTGTATTTAATCACAACATTTGCTATATATTTATAGGAATGTTGGGAGCCGGTTTATGCAATGAGCGAAGCATTATCATACGCATGTGGACGTTGCGTTTTATAGTCATGACCAAAGATTAATCGAGCCAATGGTTCGAATACTCCATGTCATTGCCAAAAAAGAACGACATCTCGATGTGAAAAAAACCGAAAGAACTCATGGGTCAGTTTCCATATCGACATCGAGCCAAAGGAAAACCAACGTGCACGAAAGCCTTGTCCACTATTTCACGTAACTAGCGTAGCCCACATGTTAAATGTGAAGCCAATTTTGCTGGAATTGAGGATTTATAACCCCGTTTGGATGGCCAAACAAGCCGGTCAGTAGGTGTCAAGTGGAAATGCAATGATGGATGTAGTTAAGCCATTGCACATCTTTAGTTCTAGGGTTTCTTGGAATCTGAAAGTCGTCACTTGGTAGATTCCATATCAAGGCTCAATCAAATTAAGTATGTAGCAACAACTAATTTTTCATATCTTCAGCTATTTATGCTAAGATCTTCCATTTATTCGGATTGTCCTAATTGATATGCCCTTAGGCGCGATCAAATATACCATAGAAATCACACTTGGAAAGACCGAGGAGATGAAATTTAGCCTGATTTTGTGTGGCGGCTTATTTTATGATGCCATAGATCAACTTTGTTATTAGATATTTGAGTTTACATCTTATTTTTCAATAGTTATATGGAACACACATTTAACACCCAACCTTCTCACACAAAGTGGGAGGAAGATGATTGAGCGATACACAATTAAGTAATAATTTACCCTCACACAATCTTGAGTACTCCTTTTAACAATTTTTTACGGGAAAGGATCATTATAAAGGGAGAATTACATTTTTCCTGCCAAATTTTTGGGATTGTGGTAAGTTGCCCCTTGACATTTCAATTTTTGCAATCTGCCCAGTAACCTTTTGAAATCGGTGGCAATGTAAACCTAGCGTTGACTCCAACCAAATATTTCTTTTAGAGATATGCGCGTTAGAAGTCCTAAAACTTGTCACGAAAGTGCAATTAAGTCGTAAAACTTTCAAAAAGTGCAATCAAGACCTAAAATTTATCATAAAAGTGTAATCAAGTCCTAAAACTTTCAAAAAGTGCAATCGAGTCTTAAAACTTGTTGCGAAAGTGCAATTGAGTTATAAAACTTTTTTAAAATGCAATCAAAAGAAGAACTAAATTGGATTAACTTGACAAATTTTAGAACTTGATTGCACTTTTTGAAAGTTTTAGGACTCAATTGCACTTTGTGACAAGTTTTAGGACTTAATTGCACTTTTTGAAAGTTTTAGGACTCAATTGCACTTTGATGACAAGTTTTAAGACTTTCAATGCACTTATTCCTTTTTTTTATCACAAATATGATCGGGTGATTTCACATGACTAGTTATGGAAGGTAAATTTTGTCATGGATCATCTACATAAATGAGAAAATATTAAGGGACTGATCAAAAATATACATATCGGAACTATATGGCAATGAGCATTTGATTGTGACTCCATTCAAATTCTTGCCGGACCTTAAGTATATTTCAAAATTCCTCTACCAAGGTTTGAGATATCTCTTAATGAGTAAATTAATTCTTGAGGCTCGTCCGGACGTCATTATCCGAAATCAGCATTTGCCTTCTCTGAGTCTACATACTGAGAAAGAAGAAAGAATAAGTAAATGGATATGTATAGTCAATTAGCCTCGATTTATTATTGGACCGTGCTAGCATAAGTGCATCGTTACTTTACTTTGGATCATCCATTTAATTTTGTGTATGATGGGTAGCTAGACCACTAATATTCTATGGAAGACCATCGGTTTTGCATGCGTCATGTAACTAAACAACCATATCCAATGACATCATTCGAGAAAAATAAATACATTGGGATAATTGACTGCCAAATTTAGACGGTGTGTATATTGGTCCAAAACTTAAGAAAAGAAGAAGGCGACGTTCAAGAACTCATAAATAAATGAAATTCGATATCTAATATAGATTACATTGGACGTAAGCAAGTTGTTCTCCCTAAATTCACGATCATGACATGAGCGAATCCATAGACTTATGGAACAACGTATACCGTTGGATTAAGTCAAACAGGAGAAATAGACAATTTGGTTTGTCGATTTGGTGGTTAGTCATTTTCATGGAAAATTTACCAAGCTATTGAATACCTCGTTTTTTGGTTTGTCTGTTTGGGCAAACAAGCAATTGAGCTTTGACAATTAAACTTTTCAATAGGGAAGTTACTAAATACCTCTAGAAAAGCACAATTTATTGATGACAAATGCTTACATTTTTGTTTGGAAGATTATGAGAGTGAAAAAATTTGATCGTAATCTCTAATATGTGGAAACTCACTCTCATATAGAAGGCTACTTATAATGTGTGGAGAAGTTACTAGTTTCTTTATTTTTGAAATCTCGCTAATCACTTGAAGAGATTACTAATTACAAAAAGAAATGTGCTTTTTTTTATCCTTTTTCAACAAGAAAATATACGCTTCTGACACCAAGCAAGGGCATGCAAGTCCTTGTCAATTGCCTGACCACCACGAGAGCGGTTGGACCTCGTTTGTCACCGACAAGGGTCGCTGGCCCTTGTTGATCCCCAAGCGAAAGTTGGTGACCCTTGTCAACAAAGGTGAGGCGGTAACATCGCCTCATTCAATTAATTTGGTGAGGGCCACTGTTCTGGGTCTATTACTTTTTCTTTTCTTTTTTTTTTTTCTTGTTTTCTATTCCTTTGGGATTTTCATTGACGTGGCAACCACTTGGTGCCAAATCAATGCCATAAGGCCTTAAAAACCATTTTAAAAAGTCATGTCAATAATTTTCGTCACTCAAATAACAAAGGTACTTGATTGCACTTTTTAGTCAAGATTTTGGACTTGATTGCATAAAATAAAAATTTTAGAACTTGATTACATTTTTATTGCAAATTTTAAGACTTTAAATCCACTTACCCTGTCTCGTATATTAGTAGCCAGCAATTTCTCCATAGAGTTAGTAAGCTCTATTATGAAAAAGTAAGGGGAGAAGAATAGCAGAAGTGCCAAAACTTATATACGACGCTCACTTTAGTGTCAAAAGTTCGTTTTGAATCACTTTAGTGCCAAAAATTTTGAAAAACGATCACTTAAATACCAACTCCGGTCAGTTTGGCCGAAAATCCGACGTGACATTTTTTTATTAATTTATGAAGCTAATGTGGCTCGCCAAAGAATTTAGTCAGCATGTACACATCAAAACAACGTAGTTTTACCATATACACTTGAATTTTTCAAATACTTTTTATGATTTTTTTTCCTTCTTTTCTTTTTTTCTTCTCTTTCTTCTTCTTCTACCTCCAGTCACCTGCGGTGACTGGAGGCCGGCCGCACCCAGCCACTTGGCCTCGCCCGGACGAGGCCACCGTCGCCTGCTACAGGCGAGGCTCGGCCGACCCTCACCTAGGCGAGGTCGGCCGTCGTTGTGGCCACAGCGACCTCGCGGGGCGTCGCCTTCCCCCCGGATGGCGGCCGGCCTCGCCGGATCTAGTGAGGGTCGGCCTCGCCTTGCCAGATCCGGCGAGATCTGCCGTCGCCCAGGGAAAGGCGACGCCTCGCGAGGCCGCCGTGGCCACGTTGACGGCCAGCCTCGCCAAATCCGACGAGGACACCGTGGCCTTGCCTGTGGCAAGAGACGATAGCCTCATCCGGGCAATGCCAAGCGGCTGGCCGTGGCTGGTGGTCGGCCTCCGATCACCAGTGGTGACCAGAGGTAGAAGAAGAAGAAGAAGAAAAGAACGAAAAAAAATCAGAAAAAAATATTTAAAAAATCTAAATGTGCACATGAAAATGCCACGTAGATTTATTTTATAAAAAAATCCAACTAAGACTAAAATTTTAATTATAAAAGCCACGTATTAATTTGGCCGGAATTTCTCGCCGTTGGCACTTAAGTGATCGTTCTTCCTCCGATTTTGCACTTAAGTGAGTCGGCGAAAACTTTTGGCACTAAAGTAAGTGTCATACACAAGTTTTGACACTTCTAGTGTTCTTCTCCTGAAAAGTAAGAGTTGTACGTGGTTAATTACTTATTCACGTGACTAGTAAGTTTTCTGTATGAAAATTTATTATTAAGACAGATTGATCTTAGACACACAAAGTGTCGAGTTTCTTTTTCTTTTTTCACAAAATCTACATTCACCATCATTGACTTGGATTATTGGTCAAAACTTTCAAACCACAACCACCCATATCAATGGTGATGAAGGTGAGATCCGCAACAAATTGGTTACATAGGCGGTGTACTGCTATGAAAACTCCCTATGCATTTTGAAGATGACAAAACATTCTATACGAACTAATATGTATATTTGAGTATGTACACAAATTATGCTCCATATACACAAGTTCATATGCATATGATTTTGACATAACGTCTATGCTAGTAGAGTGTTCCCTTGGTCTGCAAATGGAGAACAAGATGCTAAGTGGAAAGTCTTAGAGTTGGAAGGATCTTTGGATTTTGGTAAACAAATGAGGGATGTTGGATTGACAAGGTGCTTGGAGAGACCAAAGAGAAGGAGAACAACTTGGATAACATAAGTCCATCCAGATGCTTGGAAGGACCCATGTAATGCCCAAGTCATCACGCATGGCACGAGATCTTTTTTTTTCAAACTAATATTTATTGACACCTATTTTTAATTTGCCCAAAATCAATTACACAAAATTTAGGAATTAATTTTTTAATTCCTAAAACAAAAAAAATATTTATATGTAAATGCATTGCATATATAAATTAGGCACATTTGTATTAATAGGGTATATTAGAACTTAGAAAAAAAAATTCGTTCGGGGCCTGGTCGAGGCCAGGTCGACCCGGCCCTTTTCTTTTCCTTTTTTCTCCCCGCACGGCCCAGCCCGCCTTTCTCTTTTCTTTCCCTCTTCCCTCGTGAGCTGGGCCTAGCCCGGCCCAGCTCCCTTTCTCTTCCACCTCCCCCGATTTAGCCTCCCCTCTCTCTCCTCTATTCTCCTATGTCCCTACCGCTACTGGATAGGCGCGGAATACCCGCTCCACCGCGTAAATTGGCCACAAAAGTCATGGTCGATGTAGAGCAATGAAAGGAGCAGAGAGTGGTGTCATCGTCATCGGATATACAAAGGCCAACGAGAGGAGAGAGAGAAAGGGGGGCGGGTTCGGTTTTGGACAGCCCTGAACACAGAGAGAAACCGGGAGAGACCCAGAGAGATTGAGAGAGAATTAGAAGGACAGAGAGAAGAGAGAGGAGCCTCGGAGCGTCTTGCAGGTCCCAGCCGATCTCGCCATCTCCAGCAAGCCGACCGGCAACCCCCCAGAAGCACCTCCCCCGGTCGGCCGTGAGAAAAAAAAAAGCAAAGAGAGAGAACAGGGAGAGAGAAGAAAGAGAATAGAGAGAGAGAGAGAGAGAGAGAGAGAGAGAGAGAGAGAGAGAGAGAGGGAGCAAACTGAGAGTCCGCCAGAGCAAGAAAGACAACCAGCAGCGTCGCCGTCACCCACAGAGTAGACGGAAAGCCGCCCCGACGCGCCGTCGACCGGCGAGCTCTCTCGGTTGAAAGTCCCTTTATGTTTTCTCCTGTTTTTTTGTCAGGTTTGGCCGAGACTCGCGCCGATCGTTTCGCGCGAATCCCAACCCATACCGTCGTTGGTCCAGGCCCTCACTCACCATCGAAGGTGAGTCGCAACCGCTGGAGTCAACCGGGTTGCCGGAGGAGGTTGAAATCCTTCGATTTTGGTCATGCCCCCCACCTGCTCGACGAAATGCCTTGAAGAGGCTGGTTTGTTTTTTGGCCGCTAGCCGGCGATCGGGACGTCGGACGGTAAATGGACGGCGGAAGAGGCTCGGGGACGATCTCCAAAGGTCGATTTGGGGGCAGCTCCGGTCTGGGTCGACCGGCAGAAGGCCAATTTCAGCTCCGCCGGCGCCCTCCGTGTGTCTGTACATGCGGGTTCAACCCGACTCAGATCAGCCGATTCGACCCGGGTCGAATCCGTTGACCCGGGTCGGTTCGGATCCGACCCAGATTCGCTACCCGATCCGGTTTTAATATTATATTATATTTTTATTTTTAAAAAATTTTAAAAAAATTTAAATTTTTTTATTTCTTTTTCTTTTCTTATGTATTTACTTCGTTTTTTAATTTTTATTTTTAAAAAAAATTAAAAATTTTAAAAAAAATTTAAGTTTTTTTCTCTCTTTTCCGTATTTAATTCTTATATATATAATTATTAAAAAAAATTTAAAAAAACAAAAAAAATGTTCAATTTTTTTTCTCTTCTCTAAATTATGTGATATATATGATTTGTTGTATTATTATGCAATGTTGTTATAATTATATAAATTGCCACGTTTAAATTAGACAAACCTGAGGTTACGCGGTAGTATTTTGCATGTGTTTTTTTACTACTATTATGCAGATTTTTCATTAAAATGCAGTTGCATGAACTGTTGTGTTTTGAATGTCATCTGACTTAGTTAGGGTTAGACCCTAAGGCTGAATATTTATTTTGACTGCTAATCGTTTATGATTATGCACTCGTTTGATCATCTCACATGTTAGGAGAAAGGTCCTAAAATTAATCTAAATTGCCTTACAAATATTTTCGTAAATGAACAGGGTAAAAAGGTACCGAAAGGGCATTAGTTATCTAACTAGTGTAACCAAGTCCTCGAACTCAGTTAATCTCTGATTCGTAGAAATAGGGTGATTCTCCCATCATCCTATTTGGGTTTCTAATTGATCCACCCCAAATCGATTAGTGGCGACTCCTTGATATAAATCACCTGCATGTTAAATACTTAAACCCTAAGTCGCGATATAGTGTGGGCTTAGGAGAACCCGAGTTAAGTCCCGAAACTAGACTTAGCACGTACCGAGCGAAACCCCTTTTTGCATTCAAAAAAAAAAGCGGGGAGGTCAGTCGCGAGAGACTGGCGACTCCGCTGGAGATTTGCATTTTTTAAAGTGGACTTAAGCCAAAATTTTTATCCTATTCAAAAATAATTTTTGTTTGGCAACAAGGATTCCAGGTATGATCCTGACATTAAGGTGTTATTTGTTCTTGCAGGTTCAAACTGATTGTTTATAATTTGTTGTGCATGCTTTAATGATTTAGCACTACATTGTTGCACACACAACCACGCTGCCGGACCTGGGCCGCGATAGGGTATTTTAGGATGGTGTTAAGAAAGATACGACCTTGAACGCGAGCCCGCGATGTAGAGGTTGCCTTTCTTTTCCCCGAAATTTATTTCTAAAAAATCGTAAAGAAATATCTTTAGCAGCTATTCGCGTAATTATAAGATATTCCTTTCAATTTGGCCGAGGTTAAAAGAACTTGACACCAACGTGAGACTGCGACGGTCAGGCACCCTTTTAATTTCATTTTGCCAAGCCAGTCTAGATATGAATCGAACCTCACTTCTCATGTGCATGTTATTGTGATCGCCATGGTCCTGGTAAAGTAAGTTTTCTATTCATGCACTTTGCAATTTATTTATTTTTGTATATCCCGGTTGGTCCATGATTAGTTTAGGTTAGTTGTGGATTTAATACTATAATCGTTTTGGAAGAGATAGTTACTAAAACTTTTTTAGAATACTTACTTCCAATTCGTACCTTTGTTTTTATAAACACATTACAAATCATTGTTTTCCCCATACGATTTCTTGTCATTTTCAAAAAGGAGAAAATTGTGTATAAATAAAAAAACGCACCTCGGTAACACTACTAGCGCTTCGGCCTGGTGGTACCCGGGAGTGAAGGTGGTCCGAGGCAACCGGGGTTCGAACCCCGGGGATGCCGTTTGTAATGAAAATATAAATAAAAACTTTTTTTGCTTTTGATATTTTTTGCAAATGAAGAAAATGCGTACAATACTAGACTAAGTCATGGACTGATCATTTATGAGATTTTATACTCATTCGTTGCCATTTTTTTAAACAGGTAATTACGAATTATACCAACCCACTAAGTAAAAATGGCTGAAAAAGATATGACAACTCGTGTGGCAGACATGGAGACCAAAATGAAGCAAGTCTTTGCCTTTCTTTGACAACTCTCGAAACAAGTGGAACATCTGTCAGTCCGCTTAGACCAACTCACCATGACTCCGTTTTGCTATCCAAGACCAGGGGTGATGATTCAAATGGAGCCCTCCAGTGTCAATCAAAAGGGTAAAGATGTCATAATTGACAATGTCCATGAATCCCCTGATCCTAAGGAATTGAGCACCCTATGCCCAAAGTTCATGCAACATGAACAATACAAACCCAGTATCCCTCCATCACAAAAACGAAACAACCGGAGATAGTTCACTCCCCTCCCAGGACCTCCGTCTCAGATTCTGACAATACTCCGGAAAAAGGGGCTACTTTCTACTGAACCAAAGCGACCTAATCCTGAGAGTTTTTCAAACTACAATCCGTCTGAAAAGTGTGATTATCACATGGGTGAGGTAGGGCATTCAACTAATGGGTGCTATACTCTTAAGCACCGAATTCATAACCTACTGGACACCAAGACCTTCTCATTCGAGATTGGTGAAGGGAATGGGCACAAGCCCGTTTAAGTAGAACTCCTCTCCTCTCTTCTACATGAATCCCCGAAAAAGGGGCTATCCTTATATTTCGTTTTTTGACATCATTTCTGCTAGAAGAAATGTTTTTTTGAACTCTCCCTCTTTTGAGGTTGTAAATCCATGTATCGTAAATAAATAATGTTTTGAGAGCCTGAGAAAGTATCCCAAACCGGCCCGTTGATGATATCCAGCTATGTAAAGGAACCCGGGCTTCCTCATACTTCTTTGTTTCTAAGCTTTTGAAAATAAAACAACCGTTTTATTATTTTTCAACAGGGCAAAAAAAAAAAATGGCGGTGGAAAGCGTGCATGCTCATAGCCCTGTTTGTTTTTCTAACTCGCTCATTTTGTGTCTCAGAGCATACTCCTCTTTGATTTGTTATTACAAATGGGACATTTGGAAATGACAAACTGAAGAGCACATCAAACTCTAGTGATGCTAGCGAACCAACTCATCTGATAGGGGCAGTCCGAGCGAAGATCATCCAATATTCAAATGAAACATGGGGCAAATCTCATTACTACTAGTGGGTGATATCAGTCCCAGAAAGTCAAAGAGAATGCTGAGCATTCCTTGACTCTATGACGAGCGAAATATCATTTCGTACAAAATTCGAGGGCAGATTAAGAAAAGATTACCCCTTTTGAAAGAAAAGGTATATCTTATTCCTTAACAAATTTTGGAAATAACATTTCATCTCTTTTCTTTTGCAGATAATGAACTGGGGAACATGCTAGACTCTGACGTGCTAGCAAGCCGGATAGAGCATCAATGTTGGGACCTCTCGAATGAAACATGACGAAGAAGTGCTTAATTGGAAAAGTAGACTAGGGGGCATGCGATCCCCCAGTCCATCAAAAAGGGTGTATTTCGTTCCTAAAATTCATCAACTTTAGCATAGAAATGACATATCTTTTCCTTTTACATAAGAAAAAATTAAGTAAACAACACTCATGGTAGCATGTCTAACCGGAAAGGGTTTCGCACATGACAAAATTGCGTCAAGGCCGATCCTGGCAACCACAGAAGTCTCAATGGTAGTCACGCCCATGTCCGTCAAAAACCTTTAAAGCAGAAATTAGCTTTGCTGCGAAGATCCGCATGCAAGCAATTGCACATGCCCTGTCCATGTCAGGAATCATATGACTCCCGAGAAACTCCTCAACATGCCGAGACTGCATTGACACAGTATGCACTAACAATAGGACCGTCTATTTGGAAGCACCCCTAATTATAGAGGATTTCATTCGAGCTTCGAGACCAAGAGTATGGAGGAGCAGACTGAGACAGAGAAGGCTGAACAAAGTAAAGAGGAGAAAAGACTCTACTAGCATTGAAGGCAAAATGGAAGAAGGGTAATTTGTATCATTCTCAATTTACCCTCAATCATCTCATTTCTAACATAAGCTCATGTTTTTGTCAAAAGGGAATTATCGACATCCGAGAAAATTCAAGGAGCTGTCAATCTAATCTCAAATGAAAAGAATCGCGAAGGGTAATGTTGTATCGTTCTCAATTCCTGTCCCTCAAAGAACCGTTCATTAATACTGTCTTCCTTATTACCTTACAGGTATATCCTACTATTGCAGTATAGGTAAGTATCTCTTTCCCTAAAAAACTCTTTTCATAAGAGTAAAAAGAAACAAGAAAGAAGAAATAATTAAAGAAAATGGATACTATTTTCTTCCTCAAGTGCATTACATGGAAAGTAATTTTGCATGGTAATTTTATCTGTTTAATTCACCAAGTCCCTATGAAAATCTTGACAACTCGACGAATGGTGTCAAACTGCTCCAATGTATTGAATGAGGTTTGTCAGGATGATGAGAGGCAATCCTTAGTCTATACACATTCTCAAGTATCAAACCCTTGCAAGATGAGCGAAAAGGTTTTACTTCTACAAGATAAAGGGATTTCTCGCATAAGGTACGGTAGCCAAAATGATGAGAGATAATTCATTTCTCTGCCCCATACACTACAGTTTATCTTTTGCTTAACCATTTGAGCCATACACTTGGAGGTTCCTTTTAAATCTCCCCTGTCAAGAACCACCCCACATTGGGGTAGCTTAAGGTAAATCGGCATTACATGGAGGATTCAAATTTAGAGGGAGCAAGAAGAGCATTCCTCTCTTTTGATCACCGCTCCCGTGGCTTCGACCTCGTCGTCTTCACAGGTCCGGCGGTCCTCGACAGAGTCCTCCAAGACAAGCACACCATCGACGACTGGACAGTCGAGGCTAAGAGGGCTTTGTCAAGAGAGGAGCAGCAAACTAAAGCCTGCCCAAAATGCCAACATGTTATTGATAACAATGATGTTTTCACCTAGAAACTGAGCAAGACAAGAAGGATGAGAAGTTTATAATATCTAAAATTTTCTATGATCATCAGCCGCAACAGCTCGCATAAGGTGAAAAGATGAATAGAAATTTTCTTACTCTCACTTGCATTAATCTTTGAGTGTTTTTTTATTACAGATGAACTCTCACGATAATTTAAGGGCCCTAGGATGACGAAGAACAATTCTTCTTTTATCACATACACTTATATCCCTTGCTAGCCCAATTGAGCTGGCAATTTCATTTCGTATGAACTCAGTTGGTGATCATCCCCCACACCGGGGCAAGACAAAAGTCACTATAGTTCAAGCCTCATGGTCCAAAGTGCCAGATGAAGATGAAGACTCCAAGAGCCCAATTGTATTGTTCTGTTCAAACTTGTTTAGGCTAGTCACGACAACACCAAAAGAACAGCAAAAAAAAAAAGCTAAAAACTAGGGGCATGAAAAAGCAGTGTACCTAGTAAAAGCAAGGCCAATGCCCATGAATAAAAAACAAAAAAAAAGGGAGAAGAAGAAAAATGATGAAAAAAAAATGAAATGATGAAGAGAAAGAAATCCCTAATTTCTGGGTAACTGTTATGAAAAACAATGAAGTTTTCGCTGAGAAGAGCTTTGAGCGTGATGAAGGCGCTCTCAAATACCTCAAAGACATTAAGCTGTGTAGAATAGACGATCCCATAGAGTTTAAACTTGAGTTCTTCTTCGATACAAACTCCTACTTTAAGAACTTTGTCTTGACGAAAATCTGCCACATGACAGATAAAGACGAACCTATTCTGGATAAAGCAATTGGGACAGGGATTGAAAGGTATCTAGGAAAATACTTGACGCAGAATCTCCTCAAGAAAAAGCTGTCCAAGAACCCAAAACACAAGATTATCCAAAGAGTTTTCCAAAAGGATCCTAATGGTAGAGAAGAAGACTGGTGACAATGCTAGATAATCACCAATTCTCACCCTTACACACATTTTTGAGCCCAACGATAATTTCGTTCCTTAACCAGAGAACCAAGCCTACGTTGCATCCCTCATAAAGTCTCTTCTGACTAGGGCACTTGAATTAACGTGGAATTTCAAATATTTATAAACAACGCTCGAGGAAGTGCGAGCAAGACTACTTCTATCTCTTTTGCAGGGTTCTTGACTTGTAAACTTGGAGATGATTGCAGAATATTTTCTTTCATGGCCTTAACTTGGACAGTCGTCTTTGTTAAGCCATTGACCAATCCAGCATTACGACCCTGAAGAAGACCTCTCAGATTGGCAGCGTCGTATCGCTTGCGATAAAACTCAGAACCTTGTGGATGTGATAAAGGTCAGATTGAGTGTTTTCGATGTTTCCGCATTAATGGACGGGACAAACAACCCTTTTCAATGAGAGTGAGTGGAAAGTCATTTCTGACTAGAGGTCTCTCGTTCAACATCTCGAGAAATCCACCTTGTGAGCGAATATTGTCTTGATTGATAATTACCCTCGGTGGATGTTTGGTGATGTAAACATGGCAAAATCATCGTGCATGAACTTTCAAATACACATTCTGGAATAACTTAGCTTGTCTATCCTTGATGAAGACATGCATGTTTGTGCTAATTGTCTTTCACAGCTTAGAGTTTTGTTCCCTAGTGATAGGACACGAAAATTCGGGTGTTGGAGAAGCTCTCATTATCATCCTAGGAGAGATGCCCCGAAAAAGGTCAGATATTCGGCAGATGATGCATCAAACCTTCGGGTGAGAAATCCTGGGTATTTCATCAGTATTCTTTTCAAACTACTCAGAAGGTAAACAGGGTGTTCCTTTGAAAAAGAAAAGCATCTTGGCTTGCTGGGCAAGATATTTCATACGATATTCTAGAATAGCCTCAATTGTCTATTTCTCCAATGAATGCGTATGTGTTTACACAAAGAAAAACTTGTTTGACAGGAGACATGCCCTTAAGAGGCAGGAACGTACCCAGGTAAGTATATTCTATCCATGCCCAGTTCCAAAAATCTATATACCTATGATTGTTATGGTACCCTTTGAACTTTGGATGGACCCCTCTGTTCACCAATTGAACATTGGATTGACCCATCTGTTCACCATGTATCTACGATTGTTATGGTATTCCTCCTGAGCATGGGACTGATCTCCTTTGTTCACATCAAATTCTCGGGCGAGGACCCCCAGGTACTCATTGTTTGAGTCTTTTCAAGACCTGCTGGCGAAGGCAAACCATCAAATTCTCGGGTGAGAATCCCCAAGTGCTCATTGTTTGAGTCTTTTCAAGACCTGCTGGCGAAGACCCACCAGGCAAATCATCAAATCCTCAGGCGAGGACCCCCAGGTGCTTATTGTTTGAGTATTTTTAAGACCTGCTAGCGAGGACTCACCAGGCAAACCAACGAATTCTAGGGCGAGGACCCCCAGGTGCTCATTGTTTGAGCCTTTTCAAGACCTGCTGGCGTTGACCCACCAGGCAAATCAACAAATCATCGGGCGAGGACCCCCGGGTGCTCATCGTTTGAGTATTTTCAAGACCTGCTGGCGAGGACTCACCAGAAAAATTAACAAATCATCGGGCGAGGACCCCCAGGTGCTCATCGTTTGAGTCTTTTCAAAATCTACTGGCGAGGACCCACCAGGCAAATTAACAAATCCTCGGGCAAGGACCCCCAGGTGCTCATCGTTTGAGTCTTTTCAAGACCTGCTAGCGAGGACCCATCAGGCAAACCAACGAATCCTCAGGCAAAGACCTCCAGGTGCTTATTGTTTGAGTCTCTCCAAGACCTGCTGGCGAGAACCCACCAGACAAACCATTAAATCCTCGGGCGATGACCCCCAAGTACTTTGGCAAAACAATCTCCAGTCAAAGCGACCGAAGATAGGTTCGGGTCTAAGACAAACGAAATCCAGTCAAGGCGACCGAAGATAGGTTCGGGTCTAAGGCAAATGATTTCCCCAGTCAAGGCGACCGAAGAAAGGTTTGGGTCCTAGACAAAAGCAATCCCCGTCAAGGCGACCGAAGATAGGTTCGGGTCCTAGACAAACCATTTCCCCCGTCAAGGCGACCGAAGACAGGTTCGGGTCCTCGACACACGATACCAACTATTTGGAATTACTCTACCCTTCGGCAAGGTAAGTAGCCCCAGGTATGTTTTTATTTATTTTAGCATGCATCATCTTATTACATCATAAAAAATGAGACTCACAGTCTGGCCAAAAATCGCATTCATGGGCCAAATTTAGGTGTCATTTTATCTTTGAACGTAATTTCCGTGAGCTCATCTCTGCGAGCTCACCTTCAAAGAGGGGCAACTGCTGACACATATTTTTAATTTGTCCAAAATTAATTACACAAAATTTAGCAATTAATTTTTTTAATTCCTAAAATAAAAAAAAAAATATTTCTATTTAAATGCATTACATATAGAAATTAGGCACATTTATATTAATAGGGTATATTAGAACTTAAAAAAAAAAAATCGATCGGGGTCAGGTCGAGGCTAGGCCGACCCGGCCCTTTTCTTTTCCTTTTTCCTCCCCGCGCGGCCTAGCCCGCCTTTCTCTTTTCTTTCCCTCTTCCTGCGCAAGCTGGGCCTGGCCCGGCCCAGCTCCCTTTCTCTTCCACCTCCCCCGGTTTAGCCTCCCCTCTCTCTCCTCTGTTCTCCTCTGTCCCAACCGCTACTGGACAGGCGCGAAATACTCGATCCACCGCGCAAATTGGCCACGAAAGTCATGCCCAGTGCAGAGCATTGAAGGAAGTAGAGAGTGGCATCATCGTCGTCGGATATATAGAGGCCAGTGAGAGGAGAGAGAGAAAGGGGGGCGGGTTCGGTTTTGGATAGCCCTGAACACAGAGAGAAACCGGGAGAGACCTAGAGAGATTGAGAGAGAATTAGAGGGAAAGAGAGAAGAGAGAGGAGCCTCGGAGCGTCTTGCAGATCCCGACCGGTCTCGTCATCTCCAGCAAGCCGACCGGCAACCCCGGAAGCACCTCCCCCAGTCGGCCGTGAGAAAAAAAAAAGCAAAGAGAGAGAACAGAGAGAGAGAAGAAAGAGAATAGAGAGAGAGAGAGAGAGAGAGAGAGCAAACTGAGAGTTCGCCAGAGCAAGAAAGACAACTAGCAGCGTCGCCGTCACCCACAGAGTAGACAGAAAGCCGCCCCGACGCGCTGTCGACCGATGAGCTCTCTCGACTGAAAGTCCCCTATGTTTTCTCCTGTTTTTTTGTCCGGTTTGGCCGAGACTCGCGCCGGTCGTTTCGCGCGAATCCTGGCCCATACCGTCGTTGGTCCAGGTCCTCACTCACTGTCGAAGGTAAGCCGCAGCCGCTGGAGTCGAACGGGTCGTCGGAGGAGGTTGAAATCCTTTAATTTTGGTCATGCCCCCCACTTGCTCGATGAATGCCTCAAAGAGGCTGGTTTGTTTTTTGGTTGCCGGCCGACAACCGGGACGTCGGACGATAAGTGGACGGCGGAAGAGGCCCGGGGACGATCTCCAAAGGTCGATTCAGGGGCGATACCGGTCTGGGTCAGCCGGCGAAAGGCCAATTTCGGCTCCGCCGACGTCCCCCGCATGTCTGTACACGCGGGTTCGACCCGACCTGGATCAACCTATCCGACCCGACCCGGATCAACCGATCCGACCTGGGTCAATGCCCGGGTTAGATCCGTTGACCCTGGTCGGATCCGTTGACTTGGGTCGGTTCGGATCCGACCCGGATTCACTACCCGACCTGGTTTTAATATTATATTATATTTTTATTTTTATTTTTATTTTAAAAAATAATAATAATAAATTTTAAAAAAATTTAAATTTTTTTCTTTCTTTTTCTTTTCTTCCGTATTTACTTCGTTTTTTATTTTTATTTTTTAAAAAATTTAAAAAAATTAAAAAAATTTAAGTTTTTTTCTCTCTTTTCCATATTTAATTCTTTTATATATATATAAATTATTAAAAAAAGCTTACAAAAAAACAAAAAAAAATGTTTAATTTTTTTTCTCTTCTCTAAATTGTGTGATATATCTGATTTGTTGTATTATTATGCAATGTTGTTATAATTATATAAATTGCCACGTTTAAATTAGACAAGCCTGAGGTTACGCGGTAGTATTTTGCATGTGTTTTTTTACTACTATTATGCATATTTTTCATTAAAATACAGTTGCATGAATTGTTGTGTTTTGAATGTTATCTGATTTAGTTAGGGTTAGACCCTAAGGCTGCATATTTATTTTGATTGCTAATCGTTTATGATTATGCACTCGCTTGATCATCTCACATGTTAGGAGAAAGGTCCTAAAATTAATCCAAATTGCCTGACAAATGTTTTCGTAAATGAACAGGGTAAAAAGGTACCGAAAGGGCATTAGTTATCCAACTAGTGTAACCAAGTCCCCGAACTTAGTTAATCTCTGGTTCGTAGGAATAGGGTGATTCTCCCATCACCCTATTTGGGTTTCTAATCGACCCACCTCAAATCGATTAATGGTGACTCCTTGATATAAATCACCTACATATTAAATACTTAAACCCTAAGTCGTGATATGGTATGGGCTTAGGAGAGCCCAAGTTAAGTCTCGAACCTAGACTTAGCACGTACCAAGCGAAACCCCTTTTTGCATTAAAAAAAAAGCGGGAAGGTCGGTCGCGACAATATTAATATTAATATTATTATTAATAATATTATTATTATTATTATTATGCGGAAGCACAATAAACACATCGCATGAGAAACATTAGTTTGATAAGTTTGAATAATTTACATCTGCATTCTTGCTTTATCTTCCCTCTTCCAAGTATTAATACATGTACCAAAAGAACAATGCATTGACT
The DNA here is from genome assembly GCA_031216235.1 of Syzygium jambos. Classification (NCBI taxonomy): domain Eukaryota; kingdom Viridiplantae; phylum Streptophyta; class Magnoliopsida; order Myrtales; family Myrtaceae; genus Syzygium; species Syzygium jambos. The sequence continues at coordinate 13,788,174 of CM062227.1, forward strand.
CTGGGAAGAAGATTGGGTCTTGTTGATACTCCACCAAAAACTATTGCATGAAAAACTTGCTTATATAAAGTCAAGTTACTAACTACGGATTGACAACCTCGCATATTGACATGCCATTATCGTCATCTAAACCAGGGGCCATTGAAGCCCCTGAGGGGTTCAACCAACTCCCCGTCGATGTTGAAATACCAAGCAGCAAATCAATAGGGGATCCACTCTTGCAACCCTACATTGATCCATACAATAGAAATATACTTAGCATAAATTAATGTCGAATCGGGTACGAGCACATCTTGGTATTCTCTGTCAAAACACACAAAGTAACTATGAAAGGAAAATTATCTCTCGTAGAGAGACAAATTCATCTGTAAACGTTGTCAAAGGTTACAAGGATTGCACTAGCGCATTCCAACCCGAGTGGAAAGGCCGAACTAATAGTCCTTGGCATTAATTTTTGTTGTCCTTAACATATTAATCATTCTTAACCCCAATTGGTAATTTTTCCATGTCATGACTCACGAAGTAACAACCACTATAACCATTGTTCACAACTTTTACACAAGCGCAGTAACTTCTCTAACTGAGGTACTAACCACCGCCTTAGTCAGTGATTTCGATGTGAGGCATGATTGACTTCTATTGGAAGACTGGAAAAGGCAACTTGTGCTCTTTAAAGCGATGTTTTGTCTGTGATTCTTTACTGGTCGGGCAAGCGATCGCGAAACGGTAACAAGAGAGAGGTACTAATTCAATTCGACAAGAGGACAAGCTTTTCAGATGGAGATCTCATTTCTGCTGTTCATGGGTGGTGTGGAGCCCACAAGTCCCAATGTAAAGTCTTGCCCGAACTCCCGCAATTAGATGGAACAAAGTTAAAGTTAAATGACAACATTAAAAAAGCAACTACTTATAACATTCAAAAATGTGTCATCTTAAAGTTGAACACTACATTCACGATTTACGGTTGGCCAATTCGCCCAACAGATTGGCGGGTTGATTTCTCTCCCGGAAGATGTTGCAAATCACATCAAAGTTTCTTATTTGAAATGACTATAGTTCCTAAAAAATTTGCTTAGATTTCGTTGTTCACCAAATATCGTGTTCGTCGGTGTCAATGCACGTCATGCAGAAATTCTCCTCGTCGATCCAAATATGTTAGTCATCATGTATGTTATACCGTTTCTTAGTCACAAGGTCCTATAATGATGCAAAGTCTCTAACTTATGATGTTGAATTTCTCCTTGATTAAATTTTGATTCTTAGATTTTGGCGGCCACTTGTTTAGGTTATTCAGATGGTCCCTGCCGCATGCATGTAAACAAGAAATAAAAATATAATATATCATATTACGAAATTATCGTCAAGGAAAATGAAATGGCGCTATTTTCACATCTTAAATGACTATAGGCATGCCTTCACATTTGAACGGATTCAATTACCGTCAACTTTAGAGGCTAAAATTCATATCTCCATTATGTAATAGGTGAAAATAAAATAATGTCGTATCCCCCTTCAATTCTCATTCTTTTATTACATTTACAATTAAAAAAACGCATAATATTTTCACCCGAACCCTCTTCTCCTTCCCATCAACTATGGTATTATTAACCTCTTCATGACAAACTATGCCAAAAAAGTCAAGACTTGCGCAATCATTGTAATCCTTCCAATCAATCAATTCCTCCTAAAAAATCAATCGTCAAGTGGCATGGTGGAACCGATGCAATAAAGGATAATAATAGTGAATTTGAGATGTCTTTCTTTGGACGCGAGTTGAGCTAAAAACATGTTGAGAACATGTCATATCCAGTGGAGATCCATATCCTAATGACGCCTCTTGAAATAAGAAGGGAACATCCAAATCTTGTTTTGAACATCTTGAAAGAAACCGATCTCGATATAAACATTTTTGGACAGAAATTATCTCTCACTTAAAAATAAATTTAAGTATACAACTAAGGAAAGTTATTCACGTGGATCCACTGGTTTGAATAGCCAAATCAAGGGCGATCGAGTCAGTTCAAATTACGGGGTGTGTGTCTCTATCAACCCTACCTTAGAAAAGTACCGTAAAAGAAAGTAACTAGAGAGTCTACGACGATGCCGGTCCGTTACCACCTCTATCACGAGAATACTCACTTCCATCGTCATACGTTTGACCAAGAACTTTTGAAACTTCTCCAATGGACCCTTACATTACGTACGATCCAAATGTTGATTGGTTTATTAGGGTTTTCTCCGATTTTTGGTTTGCTAGACGGATTCTACTTTGTCAGAACCCCGTGATTTCCTGCAATATCCAATGAAATCCAAGCTATATTCTGCTCAATACCGAAGCACAGCATGGCTTTCTGAGGAAGAACAAGCAGAAAAGAAAGCAAATAAAAATCGATTTCTTCATATTTACTCTATCTATATTCTTGCCCTCATAAAAAAATGACAGATGGGAATTAGTTTCCACATCAATTTCGGACAGATGGTGACCTTAACACCCTTTAATCTTATCCCTTTATTCTGGTGATAAGGCCCGGATGGACGGTGAGAAAGAAGAATGAACTATGTTCATTCGTTTTTCTCTCCTTGTTTGATTTTCCACGGTTTCTGTCTAATAAAAGAATCCGACCCCAAGGCGGAGGAGACTTCGGAACAGAAAGAAAAAAAAAGTGATTATTTTCATATACTGAAAAAGACACTGCTTTGTTTGCTCAATTTGAGTTTCATTTGAGCCTCAATCTCACATGCATTTACGTCTCATTTCAGGTCTTTTTAAGGAGTCCAGGGTTTGCTCCTCACACTCAGGAACGAAGGTTAGTAGGGTGGCAATCGTTAAGTTTGCTAGTTTTACTTTCCCCCCACTCCTCACCCAAAACACCAATCTCGCTTTAGCCTCCCATCAGCCCAAAAAAGAGAGAAGGAAAGAATACAAAAAAAGCCAAAAACCCTGCTTAACAGCCACCTTAATGGCCCCGGAAGTGCCCGTCGATGTGTTCGCCGGTGCAGGGAAGGCATGTTTGGTTGATAGAGGGTATTCGAGAAGGGGGTACGTGACTTTTTTGGCAGGGAGCGGCGATTATGTGAAAGGGGTGGCGGGATTGGCGAAAGGGTTGCGCAAGGTGAAGAGCGCATATCCGCTAGTGGTGGCGGTGCTGCCAGATGTGCCGGAGGAGCACCGTGATATATTGAGGTCTCAAGGGTGTATCATCCACGAGATAGAGCCGATCTACCCTCCCGAGAACCATGTCCAGTTTGCCATGGCTTACTATGTCATCAACTACTCCAAGCTTCGTATATGGAATGTGAGTAAAACGAAACTCACAAGTTATAATTGTAGTAGTGAAATGATCTCACATAGGGAAAAAATAAAGTCAAATAAAAGCATTCTCAACTTGGACTTTGCCTAGTGACTAGAATTGCTCACTTTGCCGTCTTTAACATGCTACACCAAAAACTGAATTTCGGGGTCAATTCATGAGTTTCATGCGATTTGATTTTTACAGTTTTGAATTAGGCAGCTTCTATTCACAAATGAGTAGATGATCTAAATAAAACGATCATATTAAGATAAAACTCTTATATATGGTTATCAAGTATAGCTTTGCAAATTTGAGGATGCAAGATGTAATCAAGGTGGAATTTGACCCTTTTGTAAGAATCCTTTAGATAAGTTCCATCTGAGTAGCGAAGGGTAAGTTCTATAAATGAAGTGATGCGACTGATTGGAAGCAAGTATCTAGACAAGTAGTTCGTACTCAATACCTAATTACGGTCGTAAATCTATGTTAGTATATCTAGCACTTTTCATTTAATTTTTCTTGACTGAGGTGGTTGGATCATGGAAAATAAATCGTTTTTCTTGTCGAAAATGCCCTCCCTTAGGCTATAGGAGCGAGGGGTTGGCCTGAAATAGGATAGGATCGGAATCATATCTATTGTCCAAGGTTGTCTCACTGCATGCATGGCGGACGTGCATGCAACCTTTCACGCATGCAGGACGACCTTGCGGTCAAAGCCTTACATCCCACGAAACGTTGACGCACTGTGCGGTCGAATTCAGTGATTTTGATTCGAATCATCCGCATACTGCAGTTCCTAGACTATAGCAAGATGGTGTACCTGGACGCGGACATTCAAGTGTACGAAAACATCGACCATCTGCTCGACACGGAAGACGGCTACTTCTACGCCGTCATGGACTGCTTCTGCGAGAAGACGTGGAGCCACTCTCCACAGTATTCAGTCGGGTACTGCCAGCAGTGCCCCAAGAAGGTCGTGTGGCCCGCTGAGATGGGCTCGCCGCCCCCCTTGTACTTCAACGCTGGCATGTTCGTGTTTGAGCCAAGCCGCTCAACCTACGAGAGCCTTCTCCACACTCTCAGGATCACCCCTCCCACGCCCTTTGCTGAGCAGGTGATTAACTCGAATCGATAATTTGATCAGCATATGACTTGAGGGCACTGAAAGAACTAGCGATAAGCTTACTTTGAATGTTTGCCACCCTTCAATTTAGCAACGAATACTCTCTCTTTCCTCAGTTTCTTTTTCCACAATTCTTTATGTACATGGCAGGACTTCTTGAACATGTACTTCCAGAAAACTTACAAGCCCATCCCTATGGCGTACAACTTGGTTCTGGCCATGTTATGGCGCCACCCGGAGAATGTGGGTGAGCTCGAAAAGGTCAAGGTGGTTCACTACTGTGCCGCCGTAAGTGATTCTTCCAATTGGTTTCATCTTTCAACTCCTCGATGATCTTCGGAAATTTCAGATTTCGATTGTACAATAGCATCCGAATGATGATTCTTTTTCTTTTCTTTTTTCAATGACAACAGGGCTCAAAGCCGTGGAGGTACACGGGCAAGGAAGCTAACATGGACAGAAAGGACATCAAGATGCTGGTGTCCAAATGGTGGGATATCTACAACGATGCATCGTTGGATTTGAGGGCAGGAGAAACCATCATTCAAGCCGATGATCAGACAGTATCGAGGTCATCCATCATGGCTTCTATGCCCGACCCTGCTATTTCCTATGTTCCCGCACCCACTGCTGCATGAAGCTAGAGAGGTCCTTTGAAGAGTGTTTAAATTAGTTAGTATTCAATCGTCCAAGCCGAAGATAAGACAGTATCGAGGGCATCTATCATGGCTTCTATGCCTGACCCCGCTATTTCCTTTATGTTCCTGCAGCCTCAGCCGGTTGAAGCTAAGAGAAGTCTTTTGAAGAGTGTTTAAATTAGTTGGTATTCAATCCTTTCCCCCCTCTTCCAGCTTTGACCCCGTAACTAGTTTTCTATGGCATCTTGGCCTTTCCTTGTTATCTAAAAGTTATGATGAATACGTAGTGCTTATATAGACATGGTCTAGTTTATATATGGGACTCTGTTGCAGAAGGATTGATCCTAACATACATTTGCGTTTCCGAAAATTTCTTAACTTGGTACCGTGAGAATCAAGCAAAGATAACCTTCCCAGCGTGAATCGACTAACCACAAATTATCAATATTACGTGGCAAATTCACGACCAACTGCCTATTTATGCATCCTTTTCAGCAATAACCTAACACTGAAAAAGTATCTATCGACATCGACTAAGTCTGGACAAGTATTTCACCTTCATTGCTTTGGTTTGTAGTTTGCTATAATCACGTGGAAGGAGGAGCTCAAGACACTGCAAGCTGTGGTAGAACCTGCACCATCATGTGATTATCTAGTGTAGACAGGACCTGTTTTAGACTGTAGCACCTGGAGAGAATATTTGAATGGTCCCTCTATGATTAGAATTTATAGGCTCATATCTTCTCTACTTCCAGCCTCTGTTTTGGGGTGAACCGGTATGGCAGTTTGTTCCTGGTTATTACAGTGGGAAAAAGCAAATCTTCTCCTTCAATAGTCTACCTAAAATTTCAGACTATATAGGAAGCTCTATAAAATTTCAAAAGCATAACAACTTACGTTGTCCAGTTGCTTCAGCTGACACAAGGTCATATTTAACTAATGAGCAAGTGTTTGCCTCTAAATGGATTGGCACATATGCATCATAGCCCCTGTGGTCATCATCAAGAGGTAAAACCCAGCTAGGAGTCTACCGATCTGGGCCACATTCTATGGAGTGTGATATACTTGGTATTATTACATATCTAAAGAGTCATAGGAGTCCTCACCTTCTTCACATTCATCTTCGAAGTCCATTTCCTGAAGAATATCATCTTCGAAAAGAAAAGGAACAGCCTCTTTGCATCTCTCAGGTTTCCTGTCATTCAGCTCTATAACTGCATTAATCTTGTCCATGACACATTCTTCAACTACCTCCGCTCCAACTCCCGTCTGCAAACCCAGAAGAGAGAGACATTCTCCTTGGAATTCCATGTCATTGGAGGACAAAATAAGACCCGCAAGTGTTCTTGCAAGATCAGGGGCATGACTTTGTATCTGCAGATACAACACCAAAAAAATGGTGCTCAGCACAACTTCAGTCTTCCTTGTGACAATGCTTAATTGTTCATCACGAATACATACATAGGCAGATGGAATTTTTAAATTGGCCATGTGATGAATAATATTGATTAGATTGGCCAAGTGGTGAATTATATTGAAAGTATTCAACTTTTGCACATTTCTAAAATATATGAAACTAAACTTGTGAATGTACTGAATCTTGCATCTGTCCATTAGCTGACTATATGAGCATTAGTTGTTGGACCTAGGAAGAATATTTTCTTTCGAAACCATGATGCTTCAACGAATTCAACCATCTCATGCATCTAGAGTGGGCACGTGCACTCGCCACATAGAGAGAGAGAGAGAGAGAGAGAGAGAGAGAGAGAGAGAGAGAGAGATTTACCTTCAGGGCTCGATCACTTAGAAGAATTCCCGAATGTTTCTCCTTCATGTCATCCAATGCTAGTTTAGCTGCTTCCTTCAAAAGAGATCTTTCAGACAAGACCTTTTGCCTTGAAGGAGGGAAGTTAACCTTACCAATAAGTCAAGGACTGTGACAAAGTATATGATGTAGCAAATTATGGTTTACTATAGAAATAAATTACTTAATAGAATAGGATATTCTGCTTGATAGCAATGGAAGATAACATCAACATGAGCATGTGGTGGCAGGTTTTCCCATTCTAGAGAGGCACCCCCTCCTTGATCCATGATGTTGCCGAGTGTCAAACCATAACTTTTCCAATCAATGCTCTTCAATGCATTAAGAGATGACTTGGAAATCGGTGAAGGTGAGAAATCCTTGAAATACAAAACCTGGAAGAAAAAGGCACACTTTATACTGGAAATCAGGTTCGACAATAGTGAGACAAAAATGAAGCATGACAGACATTTTTAACCGCAGTCGCTCTGTGATGTTTCATTGTGAATAAATAAACCATGACTAATGCTCTTGTCTAGTAACAATCCAAATGTAGTTTATTAGGAAAGCAAGCATCCCTTAGTGTTGAGCTTACACAGCCATGCATTAATATTTCTGGTTCAGAACATAACTACAGAAAAATATACAGAGGTTCTATACTTAAAGGTTGTGGACAATGACAACAATCAATTGATTTATCTCACTAAGCCAACAGAAAATCTCAGCTGATAATGTCAACATCAACAATGTGCAACTAATAGTTCTAGGTATTAGCTTAGAATCAGTTAATACATTCTTGACCACGGTCACATGCAAAGAACAGAAAATTTGTCATATGGCATACTAAACTAAAGATGCGGTGCCGGTACCATTTCCATGCATCACTCTAAAGTTGCACACTAATTCTAGCTTAGATTAGGGAATTTAAGGAAGCAAGTTTGATTATTTAGTGTGCAAGCCCGAGGAATGACAAAAGTAGCAGGGAATATCACAATGAAATGTTTCGGCACAAGAATCCTGAATTAAATCATAGCCTTCTCTGAGAATGTGCATGAAAGAAGAATAGCAAAATGGTCTTCTGCCAAAAACTGTTGGATTGATGATTAATACATTAGAAGAAAATGCTTCTAGAAAAACCTCTGTCTGGCGACCACATTCCCTCGAACAAGGACTTGCTTGATCAGAAAACTCGCTTATGGTGATTACTGCATCTACCATTAATCCCGGATTTTGTCTTCCAGAAAATTTTGAGCTGCATATAGTTCCCATTCCAGTCCTCAAATGCTCCCTTGAAGATGTAGACAAACATTGAAAAAATTTCAAAAGATGCTGAAACCTCTTTTTTATGACTTAAACAGTTGGATACGGCTGCTAACTGGATTCAACTATTGTTACTCAGGCAGTGGAATAAGCTGTCAAGATTCTTCAAAAACAGTAAATGCCATTGATAAAAAGAACATGCATCCTCTACTTAGTTCCATCTACTACTCCACTGGATGCAATAGAAGGGCAGCATATGACCTTTCAAATTCATGTGGAAAGAGCACCAAGCAAAATGCTTTTAAGTGAGCTGTCAAGTGAAAATTTCATTAACAGTGGCATTCGTTGACACAGCAGTCTAGAGAAACACGTTGAATGAACTAATAATTTATTTCCTCCAAATATATTGGTCAAATGATTACATGATAGCGCAAAGTTATGCCACTCATAGATGTCTTATCACAGGCCTGTAATACAGCAATGCACTACAGACCCAAATCCAGTGCTACCTTGCATAAGAGAACATGCAAGACATGACAACAGATGATTTCCACTATAATTTGCAATTCAGCATTAACATCAATTTTTATAGCTGGAAAACTTCGATAGGTAAAGTAGCTATTTTTCCCTAGCCAGCCAAGATATCAAAGCTAGCTACTGGAAACAACAGGAATCTGCATCATCTTTGCATGTAACTTACATGGCATTTAATGATAAACCAAGGTCGTTACTAAGATTGTTGCAGCGCTTTAAAATATAATCCTCAAAGCCATACTTCAAACGTTCTACATTTGAAGCAGAAAAGGGTGAAGGCATGCTTTTACTTGGCAGGAAAGCATCTCCATAGCATGATTTATAAACATTCTCATGTTGGACCACCAGTTCAAACGCAATATTCTGCATAAGGATACCAGGACGGTAAGACCTAATGCTAAATATTGTAAACAACCCAGTATGGATATGCCATCACAAAGTGAGGAATGTACAAATTATCATTAGAAACATAAGATGATACTTCTCCTAGGACTTATTATTTCTTTAGAGTGGTCACTGCCAGTATCAAATAAGGGTGTGCAGGCTACTCTGCTTTCAAAACCTGAAATTATCACAAATAACTAAAGAAGAATTGATCAAACTTCTTTTGATCTGTTTTGCAAATTAAAAAGAGAAGCAAAAACAATATTTACAGAAAAATTAAAGAACTAGATACTTAAGAAATAGAGTATTTGGACTAACCGGGATGTTCAAAATCAGCATCTGCAAAAAACCAAGATAAAAATGATTAGACAGAGAGGATATTTAATTATCCAACTTTCAAAAGGAAGAAGCACAGAAGGAATGTATGTGACAGAATGAAGTAACAGTAGCTTACCTTGCACAAAGATACAAATATTCTTGGTAATATCTTTTCATTACAGGATAGCTAATGACAAAAGACTTGGCAAGAGTAGTGCCAAGAAGCTGGTGAGTAACTTTGTTGTTCAGACATCACAAAAGCATGAGTGGATCATTAAGATCCATTGATATATAGACCCGATAAGGTGAACTCTGATCCTCTTGTGTTATTAACACATGTATTTGTGGTTATATGATACTTTCCTATAACAGCATCTCTAGTTATTTAGCCTTAGGTTTCAAAGAATCAGAATAATATGCAAATCTTTATTTCATAAGATGACTGAATCCTACTATACCTTCAAGACACGTAATATTTTTGTATAGACAAATTGCATGATCTACAAGTAAAAGAACTAGAACTTCTATGGAGCACAATACACCTTCTCGATGAATTGCTTGATCTCACCCGGAAGAACTTCAAATTTCTCAGAGACAGATAGACACACTTCAGTCCCACTGAGAAAGAAATACCAAAAAAAGTCTCAGCATTGTAACTTTAATGGGTCAGAACGCTAGATGTAGTATAATACTACAAGTGCGTATACTATTTGCATGCCTGAATCTCACGCCATTTTTAGCGATTGAAGGGAGCTGAGTTAGCCAATCATTCGAGCTACCTTCTTTTAGGTTCAAGTTATAATAATGTACCTCCTCATCAGAAGCACCTGCAGCATACTCAACCATAAGTAAAAACACCGATACTTCGTAGTGATGGCCTTCCATTTTACAATGGTTAAGTAAATAACATAGAAAAGGAATGACATTTCAATGGAAGAATGGCACATCATCTTCTAGGTCTTTTTTTTTTTTTTTGATGAGAGGGATTTCAATTGTTAACGTATAAAAAGTTGACCAGGCAATGGATCCTCAACTACAAACCATTGTAAAAGAATGAAAAGAACTGAAACCAATACATAAAATGACATCTAAGTCTTCTTTTCATAAATTTCATGTGCAGTATTATTTAAGTCAACCTCATTTGAGTGTACATAACTTCTGCAAATCCATACTTCTCATACAGGGGCAAGCACAATTTTCGAAAGTTCCATCGAGACAGGAAATTACCAGTGGTTCGCACAGAAAGCGTTCCATCTGCATTGTTCAAAGACGGCTCGTAACTAACATGGTGCACATTGTTAAAATCCTCGAATTCAAACAGCATTCATTTAAGGAAGAGAGGGGGCTTGCTCATATCTTCAGTAGAGAGCAGAGCAAGCCGGATGGTGTCATTTCTTCCAATCTGGCACATAAACCCGAAACATCGCCGCACTCCTTACCCCACTTTTCGGCGAAAATCACTTCATCTGTGACTCTCAAGTCCTGAAACTCTTCCAAGCAGCTAGCAGCGCCCGTGTCCGAAACTGATTCCAAATAAGGCCAAACAGAATCGCGTCACGTCTCTTCGCAATCATTGAACCATTTTATCTACTCGAAGCTGTCAAAAATGACACTTCCATTTTCACACATTGCACAGCTATATCCAGGCTTAAACAACGCGCCACAACACTGCGTATGTATCCAGGGTCTCATTCCAGTCACATCCTAGGGCCAGAAACATCTCACCGCCCGGTGAACTTTCGAGCACGCCGCCGATCGGATTCCGGGGACAAACAGACCCCCGGAGAAAAAACCGAAACGGCGAAGCGCGGGAACAAAAGGAGGCAGCGACGTACCGGAGATTCGGACGACGGGAGACCCGGCGAGAGCGACGGAGACGCGGCACAGGTCATCGGAGGCGCGGCACCTCCGGAAAGCGAACGAAATCAGCTGCGGCGGAGGGGAAAAAGGAGGAGAGAAAACGCGAGTCAGAGGAGGCGAACGCGGAGGGACCAAGAGGCGAAGGCCGGAGGAGAGGAATGGCAGGTCCTTCGCCGGCGGGAGGGAACTAACCCGGCGGCAGAGGTCGGGAATCGTACGGACGGAGCCCATCGCCGGAGCCGGAGAGACTGCTCCTCCTCCTCCGCGCGGAGAGGAGAAAAGAGCGCCAAAACAACGGAACGCGCTTTCGACCAAAAAAAAAAAAAAAAAACAACGGAACGCGCTAATTTTTGCTTTTGTTATTATTATTCTTCATTTAAGTAAAAAAATAAAATCATTTAACTTGCTTTTTTAATTTACTTAGAAGGTTTCTAATTAGACGCAATATTTGGTGACGTTTAATTATAAATATCTATTCATCACCGTTTTCATTTAAACAACGCGTATCATGTCTAGCTATTAGTTATGCTCTTCCTTATTTTATTGCACCATGGTAATCTTCGCTCGTAAACTATTAACATTCTTGATATGTTACTATCTTCACTTAATTTCCAGTAATAAAAGTAATGACCTAATTCAATGGGGTTTCAATTGTGTGACATATTAGGATCTAGATGAATTTTTTTTTCCTGAAAACCAAGTAAAAATAAAAAAAAGGAACACGCGCTTCGTTAATGGCTATCATCTCTGCTATCAGGAAGAGCCAGCGGAGGTCACCTAGGCCTTGCCAAAGCTCGACGAAGGCCTACTCGCCTGAATCTAGGGGAGGGCAAGACCCTTGCCCCAGCACTGAGGGTTGCCGAGGGTAGCCGGCCATTGGCTAGGCTCTAGTGACTTTTGTCAACCCTTCCCGGCGGTGGCAGCTATTGGCAAGGGCCTATGACATGAGTTAATGTGTTTTTTTCTTTTGCAGTTTGTATTATGTTAACTTTTAGCTTTTTTATTTTTTAATCTTATTTAGTTTTTATTTTTAAAAATTTTTAAACATGTTTTCGACGAGGCGCTTGGTGAGCATCACATCGTCACCACGTGTCTTAAAAAAGTAATAAAATAAGACACGTCAGCATTTTCCATTAGCCTAGTTAATGGGAGTTAACGGAAAATTCGATTGAATCAATTTGATAAGTTTTAAGATTTGATTGTACTTTTTGAAAATTATAGGACTTAATTGCACTTTCGTAACAAGTTTTAGAACTTCTAGTGCACTTATCCCTAAATTGTTTTAGGAAATTTTCGTGAAGTAGCATGCTTCCTAAACTGTAAGATGATTCATTCAAATATGGTTTAGCATATTGACACATGCCGCCATAGATAAGATTTTGCTTGTGTATCATTTGGAACACCATCGATAAAAATGATAAAAGTCTCATTTATTTTGGTATCAATTGACAAAGAACGAGTACTAAAAGAAGTAGGAAAAGAAAAATCACCTAGACCCAAATCCACTTAGTCGGGTCTATTTCAGTGGTCGGTCATGTGAACTCCATGTGACACTATATGATCAACGTCTAAATCCGGTCGTGTGACCGGATCAGGGTAAAATTTCACCCAAAATGAAGATGTATCTGTGGAGCAACAACATTTTATGGGGGGGATTGTGGGTTTTATAAACCTTAGTTAAAATGGGGTGCCGAGGTTTCGATTCCTGCAATCCGACAATAGTATGCGTTTGGTGGGGTTTCGAACATGCCTTCCAATCATATAAGCATTTTCAGACGAAGTTGTCTACTCAACGAGATTCATGCTAACCAACTGCATACATGATATATTTTCTTCGAATAGTTTCGACGGTGTCGATGGCTAGAGCGCCGTGGAGAAACAGCATTGTCGGAAAGATTTAAGTAGAGATGATGTAGTCTGAGCAAAGACAGCATTTAATACAGAGAATCGATTATTGTCGACGGATACAAAACTAATCTCCTCAGCATCATTACCCAGATAGCACCCTTCTATCTCTTCGCTTCATCAATCTCCTCCGCAAGGCCCATCGCTCTTTGATATCACCCGTTTCCTCGAGTTGCTTATCGTGCATTTTGTCAGATGACTCATGGTCATTACCCGATTTCGCGGGATTAAGGCCGTCTCTGATTCTTGCGGTTTCAGCAAGCAAATCAGTTATCAGCATCTCAGTGGTCCTGGCAGTGATTCCCCTCAGATACCAAGAAATGGGCGGAGGAGGGACTAGAGATGGTTGGATCAGCTGGTCCAAGCTCACTCTTGATCCGATCCTTCCTTTTCCTCCAGTACATGATTGATAGTCTTCCCATGTCTTAGGCTTGAAGGGGTAGCAGATTTTCTCGTCAACAAAAAACGGCTCTACTCGCCAGCATCCTTCGAATCTTTTCATGAACCCTGTTTTTACTTGCTTGAACTTCATCTGAAAAGAGTTGCATAGTTTACCCAAGATTATCGTAGGATTAACACAAATACCATCTTTCTCCTAGTTAGAGGGAATGGAGAGGCCCGGGAATTCTACTAATGGCAATCTGGATAAAGAAAAGGAACATATAATCTGCAACAAGAGCAACGTCTTACCGAGTGATCAGCTCTATTTTGATCCACCAAAACATGTACTGAAATGGTCCCTGACCACCAAAGGAACTTCCACATGGCTGCTTGATCCAATTCAACAACTTGTCTTAAACCTTCATCGACCAAAACCTGTCTGGATATGACTTCCTAAGAGAAAATCAAATTTCAAAATTCTCCTAACAAGTTCTCCTCTTTAATTACAAGATTGCCAAAATGAACAAGAATGAGTTGCGAGGGGGAAACGAAATTGCAGTGGATTAATCAGAAAACAATTATTGGATGCGTTATGAATTACTAGCTGAAGTATAGAAGAAATGGTGGAAAAGGAAGATACCTTAATATTCTTGAAAACCCTCTTATTATCAGGATCAATCACAATGTTATACACAGCATCTGGAGGCAACCCCACATGGACTTTTACGTTGAGGTTGCAAAGAGATCCTTTTGGCACGCTCACCTGCCAAGACTAACATTAGACTCCAATATTTTTGCAGCGGCCAAATCTTCAAGTCATATGATGAGCAAGGCCCTTAAAAAGTAACAAGTCACCAACAAAAGCATCTAACTTCTGTGTAATAAAACCAAGTTACCAGATTGCTCCTTTTCTAGGTTTTGGTTCCACTAGAGCACCAGGACAGCAAGCCGAGAATGCCAATTACAATCTATGCATGTCATACTACATGTCGTCGTTCTAATTTTACAAGCCCCAAATGGAAATTTACATGGACTAGCATAAACAGTCGGGCCTTATCTTTATTTTAAGTAATTAAGATTATTTCACATGTCATGTATTCACCTTTACATACACTCCCCTGATGTCAACGAGAATCAGCTAGGCAAGCTCCAAGTAACATGGAAAGAGGCATAAACAGTGGCATTCTATTGAAGCCCTACAAAGTAAGAGAAACACATGACAAAAAGCTCGAATTATGTCAAAAGATAACAGCGACAAACTTATTTATTTTCTCAAATTTTATTTACTAAGTCACATACAGAAACGGGATTTATATCAAAGTTCTAATTCAGGCCGGTTCATTGTGTTATATTGTAGAGATCTTTGGCATGCTCGAGTGAAACAATCCAAGTGTTTGGTTGTGACTAAACACATCCATCGATCTTATTTCTCAACAAGTACCTCACCTTTATTTCTGGAGCTTGATCCACCCACACGGGATTTTCTTTCCATGCTTGCAGTTGCTTCTCCAGATTGACCTCAAAATCAGTCAACGATTCTCTCAAGTTCCTCAAAGAAGAGCTTCTGGATTTCGCTCTTTCAATTTCCCTTCTAAACATTTTAAGTGGTGACTATTGCAGGAAAAGAAAGAGAAAGTTACATGAATTTTGCATTGACATTGATAACTTCATAAGTGTCATGACTCATCAAGATAAATTGAATTACCTTGAAGCCATTCCCAAGCTTCTGAGGAAGCTGCCCGAAGAATCTAGAAATCGCAGGATCAAGAACCTTTAGCCTGCTACGTCTTCCGCTGTCAGGGGAAGCCGTGCTACTCGTCTCTTTATCTGTTTCGCCCATTAGAACCTGGACGATTCACGTGCCGAATTTCATTATTCTAAACAAATGCCCATTGCTTGCACAGATAAACATGATACGCACCCATAGAATTTTCCTCTACTACATACTATATGATCCAACCACCTTTTCTTTTGTAAGTACGAATCAATCAAACCTTCCTAAAAAGATCCTAACAGTAACCAGCCACTTCCCGCAGCAACGTTCCACTGATTTCGCACAGCTAAATACGGTGGATCCGTCGATGACCCATCAACTGCCCCTATCAGATAACGATGAGCCGACCGCAGAACACGATAAAAATGAAGCAACCAACAGGACCACAATGGACGGTGGCATGCCAAGAACATCACGAGACTTTTCATAGTGATTTAGCCCAGTTCGTAAAGTCAAGGGCGAGCAACGGAAATCCAAATGAAACCCACAACTGGGTGCGATGCCGTGTGAGCAATTTGTTCCTCTCAAATGGGCAGAATTCAAGATGCAGAAATAAGCAAGGAATGCAAGAGAAAGAGGCAGAGAAAGAGAGATCTACGGGACCTGAGAGCGAATTTCTACGGAGTATCTTCACTCGCGAGCGGACGAATTCATCTTCCAGAAGGCAGATCTCAGTCGACAAGCCATCCCAAAGCGCAGGAGAGAGTTTGAAGCAGTCATCTTTCTCTCCTTTCCTTGCAAAGGGGTCTGGTCTGGTCTGGATGGGCGAACCACACGTGATTCGGTCGGAAGCGCTGTTCTTTCAGAAGTCCACGAGCCCTGATCGGAAGCTCTGGACACTGGGCTTTTTCCTTTTTTTCCGGGCCCATCACGGTTGAAAAATCAACATTCGTTCTCGTTTTTCTTTTCCTTTTCTTTTTTGTTGTTTCGTTTCTTAGCTCGATGTCCCAGTTCCGGCGACTAGCTAGAGGTTGAAGATGAAGAGAGGAAAAAAAAAAGAAAGGGAAAGAAAGAAATAAAAAGAAATTCAAAAAAATATTAAAAAATTATTAAAAATTATCTACGCTAGCGCCAGCCGCACCATATAGAATGGCCAGCATCCATGTCAGCCCCGATCCGACAAAATTGGCCAGAATGACTGAATCGACACAAAAGTAAAAAATTTAAGACTCAATTGGCCAAAAAAAAAGTTTAAAACTGATTTAATATAATTGTAATAGGTTTAGGACTGTTTTAGTGATTTTCCCGCAATATTGTTACCAGCAATGTAAATAATATTGGAAATAAAGGATTTTTAGAATGTAAAGAACAAGAAGAGTTGTGTGGTTAATTGAGCAAATCTTCAAAATGAGTACAATGTGAGCTTATATAGTCCACAATTGATAGTTATTTACAAATAGCTACTAAGGATTTACGCACACCCAATTATCCAACAACACTTATCTAATAAGCAATTACACATCCCTAAGTTATTGACTCCACTAACTGGCAATAAAATATTCATGTCAACATGCCATCGAATCTTCATTCCATTCATGGATCATTCTCCTCCAACACTTGGTAAAATCCATTAGTATGTGTCATAATGGACATAACCTCGAGGGGATCAATTAGAGTGGTCCAAGAAGGTATTTATTATCTTAGACATATGGGCACTCATTTGTCTTTTCCAACGGTTAAGAGAATTGACTGAATATTGATAATGAGTTTGATACCTAAATTTTGACTAACCTGTCTCATCATCAACAGCATTAGAAAATTAAGGATCAAACTTGACCCTAAACAAAATTATCATTTAAATTTGCATAGCATCTAGATTCTAGGTTGCATTTTAATGCTAACTTTTGTTACGGGGAGCCAAAGGTGAACTCGGTGAGTAGCCTGGAGAAAAATTCACGATTAAAGGGGATAAAAAGGTTGGAATTTGACATTCCAACATTTTTGGAGCTCAAAGCCGAAAATCATGATAAAAAAGGAGGGCGTCAGGATTTGACATTAGAGGTCAGAGCCAAACCTGAAAAGTAAGGCAAGCTAAATCAAATTTCCAACATTATGGGAGCTCGAAACCAGCTCGTTGAGCTCAGGAACTTGCTTTCCAATAATGTGGGAATCCTACGGTCCCAAAAGCAAACCCGAGAGGTGATTATAAGATGGATACCCCAAAATCAACGGCCACATCCTCTAGGGTCACGGCCATATGTGCATCTCACATGACCCATACTCACATGCTTTGTACAAGCCAAGACCACATGCAGTCCACATGGCCATTCGACCATCTCCCTAGACCCTCGCACGCTCAATTATGCACACAGCAAGAGAGGTCATGTGCCACGAACACATGCCTCAAGTCATGTGACGCGCACAAGTAGCCCTCACATACAAATCACATTGCCTTTTTGCATAAGTTATCGCCAACCGTCGCATGTCCATCCAAGTCCCACCGTTGCCTTTTGTTGCCAATTTCTCTCGATCTACACACATCATTGGATCAAATTGCAATCTTATTCCTCTGATTTTATTCCTCTAATTTGGCCGACCATCATATCCAATCCCCACCATTCATCCTAAACTAATCTTGATCTCAACCGTTCATCCGATATCACACGAATTAAAGATAATCGGAAGATTTCCTCCATTTTTTTAAAATCAAATTCTCTGTTCCAAGTTTGAGTCGGCCTTCGGAGGCTATAAGTAGGCCCCTCCATCAGTCATTCAGAATAGGCAACATTCTCATTCAGAGCTCTCCAAGAAGCTTTGAAATTTTCTTCGCAGTGAAGATCTCTCTCTTCTTGGTTTGTGTGCCACGGCCTCCTGGTGATCCTCCCAGCTTTGGCAACCACTGCCCTCTTCCAACAGCTCAGCCGCATCCTTGGGAGTCCTCCAATGTCCAGCAACTCGCCAGCTTGGCTCCAGGGCCGCCGCACCGCCCTCGGTGCCCTATCACAATCCGCAGCTACTCCAGCAACCCAAGTTGTTCCGACACCACCATCGCCCCTCTGCCGTGTCCTACCATTCCCCAGTTCCGTACCCAGCCATTTCCCAGCTACTGTCTTTCATTGGTGAACTTGTCCATCCCTGCTGCCTCCGTTTTGCTCACCAGCATTCCACCAGTGCTGCTGCCACCCCTCCTCACCGTGACACTCCCTTGCTGTCCTTAGTTAGTCCTAATCAAGGTAAGATTACTAATTGTATGAATAATGGGTTAGATATAATTTTGTGTTATGATTTGTCACGTAACCTATAGTTGTTGAACCTTAGGTTATTTTGATTTCCTTTGTTATATACCTTGCAACAAACATGACATAAGTTGGGGCATTCAACCTTTGAGTCAAAAGGTCGGACCCTCAATTATGATATAATATGGTGATTTACATCTAGGATTAATCAAGAATATTATATTTGCATCACAATGTTGAAGTTTAGTAATCTTCACGTATCTTTAATAAATTTGATGATTGTTGAGTGATATTGCATTATTTTCATGAGTCTTGCTGCATATATAATTCTTGAAGTTATCAACTGATGATATTGCGATTCCATTAGATAGTTTGCGCTTTCATTAGATTTTGCACTTTTAGTAAAATATTCATGCATGCTGCACATTTTATATTGCATTCATCTATTCATGTTTTAAAAACTTAGTGGTTTCCATATGTTTGATACATTAGAAATCATGTAGAAACTTAGGATATACATGTTAGTCCATCCATGATTAGGATTAAGTACATGTTTATATGTTAGTCAATCTTGGTCATAATATAAATCTAGAATGATTTCCTATTGATTTTTTGGAAAAATCCAAAAAAAAAATGTTTTATCAATGTTTATGTAGATTGCTTTCAATTATATGATTAATTCATACTAAATTATATAGTGCTCATATTACAAATTGCATGTCGTTAAGTGAATTGCATGTCACGACCATGGTTGCCATATCTCGAGCGTGCAGGCCTGGCTACTCGAGCTTTGATATGTTGTCATCATCGTCACTTGAGCTCAAGCTTGCAAAAGCCGTGGCTGCGGCAGCTTCGAGCTTGCAGCCATGGCCGCTAGATCTAGAGTCTTGGTGGTTGTGGACGCCCGATCTAGAGTCTTACAGCCCTTAGAGATGCAAAGCTCAAGCTTAAACTAGTAACCATGGTCACTATATCTTTAGCTCGCGGTAGCCATTGCAGCTTGAGCTTCAAGCTCTTGGCCACGGATGCTCAAGCTCGAGACTGGTCGCAGACGATGGTGAGTGATGTCGTTGGTGTTGGTAGGCTAAGATTCTATTTGTTCTCAATTTTCCTATTTAGCCTATTGTTTTATTTGATTTTTTTTTATAATATTTTACTTATTTAATCCTCATGGCCTACTTATCTTTTCTGTCTGCCAACTCAGCTTTTTGATGATCCTTGTCAGGGGTGATTGGTTCACGGTCCGGTTTGATCCCACTTAAGAATCAGGAAACCGATCAGGAGGACCGGTTGGTCCTGAAACTAAACTGACCGGTCTTGTTCGATTCTCGAGCGGTCCAACAGAACCGGTGGATTCACAGTAATTCATGTTCTTCAAACATCTTAAACACATTAAATTCATGTGTGTTTATGATACAAGATCAAACACTAAAAGGAATGATTATTGAACTCCATTCTTTTAACGACGTGTGTTTAAATGTCATTCAGGAATATCATCGAACATGTAATGGGCGACTTGGCCATAGATCTCAGATGTCAATGTACAACAACCAAACATTTCATATTATAATGACCAGCAGCATTACAATCTCAGATCATTAAAAAGGCTTTAGACGTAGTCAATTTTCACGTAAACGCCACCATAGCTCTCGGCCTCCATTTTGAAAGTAAAAGAGTAGAGACAACACACGAAGTGTCAACCAGTTGGATCGGAGCGGCAAAAAGGAATCAAGCCGGAGCAGAACTCTTCATACACTTAAAGCAAAAAATAGAGCAGGACGGAGTAGTTTTCGGGCAGCTCTGGATTAGTGAATGGCAGCTGGTGGCTACAATGGCTTTAAATCGATGAAAGGAACATGCAAACAAGAGAAACCATTGAGAGGATGTTTATGTGTTCCTTCAGTGCGAGTGTAAGGAGCCGAAAGGGAAAGAGAGGGAAAGAGTGGGACTGTGAGGAGCGGCAGAGCCAAGAGGGAAAGAGAGGGAAAGAGGAAGCGGAAGACACTGAGAGGTGAATAGGAAAGAGCTTAATATTAGGTTTACACTTTACATACTACTGCTCTCTAAGAAATAAAAAAAAATGATCAATCCAGTCCAGGCAGTCCCGTTCCCACCCTAGAATTAAAAAATGGACTGCCTATCACTGATTCCAATTTTGTGGAACCGAAAACCAGATTGGTGCTCTTGAAAAATGCTCAAAACCAATTGATCTAGTCCAGTTCAAGCGATTCCCGATTCAGGTGATTCCTATTGCACACCCTCATCCATGTTAGTAACAATTGTTACAATAATTAGGAGGTTCATCGAAGGACAAAGGTGTGAACTTTTAAAAAGTATAGAGACACATTTTTGGACCAAAAAAAGTACATTTGATGGTTTTGAAATTTTGGTAAAAATAAAGGGGCAGCGTGTGACATTATCCCTCATTTTTATCGTCATGGAGTTCTTCCCAGGACATGCTCTGCGAATCCAATCTTTTTACACCAAGAGCTTCTATTCAGTCCTTAACAAAACTTTAGGACACACCCCGATACTGTGCTAATATTCATTTCCGTTCAGCTATTAGACGATGGACATGTTACTCCAATTTACTCAAAATTCAAGTGGTCTCTCCCATTTAAGTGCAGCATTTGTGAAACCGAGCAACAAGAAGAAAGCAACATAGAAGACGATAACTTGTTGAGTTTTCATTTGCAATTATTATGAACAATCAATTCTTAATCATAACCACACACTTCTGGAACAAAGGAAACCGTCAAGGCTTCAAAATCTAACAAGGACCGATGATTTGCTTGTTGAAATGATCCAAGTAAAGCTAGTTTGGCTATTCTCTGCGGGCATTATTGCAAGGCAAACACCTCCATTTAAGACCGGAAAAATATTCCTTGATAAGAGAAAAAGATCGGCTCCTTCAAAATGGTATGTCATGTTTGGTAAGGTATAATTTCCATGAGGCGAGTCAAAGCACAAGTCACGTTCCCGCGTTGAAGGCCTAGGCTGCCAATGATAAAGCCAAGAGAAATGTCCAGTAATTGCAGATCTAACAGCATTATAGGTGATTCGAACGAGAAGGGCTTGAGGGCTTCCTGAGTCAAGAACGAACCCACCCGTGTTGTTGGGTCTCATCCGAAAAACCGAAGGATCTATTGTTAGCCGCGATCCTGCGACACTTGTGCCTGTGACATTAATTGCATACCAGGGGGATACGTTAGGAAGCAAATGTGTCGTCTGAACTTGTCCTCTAATTTGAGCTTCGTCCCCAAAATGTAGGAGGCCGTACTTCCCGGTCGTTGGATTCCTTGGAGGTAGGCAATAAGACATATGCAATCTAGTCTCATTTCTATATTGTGAAATGATCGACCGTGGCCCGGTGCCCAAACCTAGTATTCCGGCTATTACGTCACTTTTTCCAATCTTTCCCCATGTAATTAAAGCCGTGGTTTTTGAGGCCGCAACCAAATGCAGTGTTTGGGAATCTTTTGATAGCTCTATTGTTGTCCTGAAAGCTAAAGGTTTCCAACCCAACTACTCCTTTGCTATAACATTGATTGTAACCAGATCCAAGATACAGTGTTTCGTACATGCAATAGTCATTTCTACATAGTTTAGGATAACAGCAGCTATCATTGCAAGGTAAAGGTCGGTACGATTGCGATTCATGTCGATTGAAGTTACCTTGACTAATCTCAAAGCATTTGATGCATCCTTCACATTGCATCCATGTGTCAGCACTTCCGGTATCCACAATTAAGAAGGGATCATAGGAATGTGAGCCCACGGTCATAGATGTTATGTAGTTACTAGAGATGTAAATGGTTCGGTTCTGTTCGGTTTGAAAAACCGAACCGAACCGAACCATTAAGGGTGCACTCTTGAACCGAACCGAATCTCGCTGGAACCGATTATGAACGGAATCGAAAAATCAGTTTGGTTTGGTTTGCTTCAATTTGATTTTCGTTTTCTTCTTTTTTTTTTTGCTTTTTATTCACGGCTCGGTTTATACTGTTCCCAGAGCTTGGCTGAGTTGGCGATTCCAAAAACGATGTGCCGGAGCTCCGTCCTTTGCTCCGATTTTGCGAGGGCCGTGCTATTGCAGAGCTCAATCTATCAATTAAAGCTGGAAAATTTCTCACATAAGAGAGAGAGAGAGAGAGAGAGAGAGAGAGAGAGAGAGAGAGAGAGAGAGAGAGAGAGAGGAGGAACGAGAGGGTTTCTTCTTCAGGAGTTCAAGAATGGCACCGATTTTGCAAAGCTCAACCTTGGGTTGAGAAACAGTAGAAATTCCCTTCCTTTTCCTTCTCCCATTTCACGGGTTTCATGTTTCACTTCGTTGAAGTTCCGTTGCTGCTTGGTCAAAAAACCATTTATGTTTTTTTTTTGTTTTTCGATCTCTTGCAATCACCAGTCAAACGAAGCAAGTGAAGGACGTGGCTCACCAAGACAAGGTGATAAAGATGAGCAAGCAAAAGAAAATGGAGGATTCGAGTGATAGCCGAGGAAGAAGAGAGTTGCAGAAATAAAGAGAGACAGAGACGATAAAGAGATGCGTTGGAAAGAGAAATGACGGCCCATTCTGGTGTTAGTTTTAGCCCTTTTAGCTTTAAGGTAAACGAAAGGTTATTTCCAGCTCGGTTCGATCCGAACCGAAATAAACCGAATTGAAAAAAAATAATGGTTAGCTTTGAATATCCGAACCGAAAACCAAATCTTACTGAAATGCACAAAATTTTCGGTTCGGTTTGTATCTCGGTTCGGTTCTGACATCCCTAGTAGTAACCAAGTTGATGACTACTGATCTCAAATTGTAAGGTATAAGGCTCATATTCAATCGTCTCCTTCCACTTCACCAAACTCAAGGAAGTGGTGGATTCAAGTTGGCGGACACAAATTCGAGATATCTCGAAGATTTTATCGTATCTTTCTTCTAGAGTAAGGTTTTCTGGAAATAAAGATTTATCGACTTGGTCTATTGGTATTAACTTGATGGTGAAGCCATAGGTTTGGAACTTGTTGATGGCCATGAAAAGGCAAAAGACTAGGAAAACTACCAGACTCACAAGTGATGAAGTCATTTTTTTTCCTTTGGCTTTTTTATTTTGTTAGATGTGCGTGATTGCATCTACCGTAGAAAGAATTATATACTAAATTAGGCGCTGCCATGATTTTGCCGTTATAGCTCTCAATTAATGGTGATTTCAAAAAATAAAATAAAATTGAAGCCACTCATGCAGATATGCTGCATTAATTAGATATCTTTTGATCCTTTTGATCCTTTTGTTTCCTTTTTTTTTTTTTTTTTACCAGAGAGCATTTCTTTTCCCTATTTTTTTTCTTGGCTAGAGATCTTTTGACAGTATCAGGAAGATCATTTAATAATTTGCATTAATTGTGGGATTGCATTTCTTAAAGTCAACTCTTTTCCTTCTACAATGACATAAATCTCAAGATAAGATCTGACTATAATTGGGGGACAATATTATCTTTCCATTCCCAAAATAATATTTTTTTGGGTTAATATTATGAAAAATCTCGAACTAATATACATGTGATAAATTTACCTTAAACTAATTTTTTGATAAAAAAAACTCAAACTGATACACCTGTGACAATTTTTCCCTCCGTTAGTTTTCGTAGAATTTTACCGTTAAATTTCTGAACTAGATAATATGTGACAGTTGATGGGTGTACATGTTTGAGATTT
Organism: Syzygium jambos; assembly: GCA_031216235.1. Lineage (NCBI taxonomy): Eukaryota > Viridiplantae > Streptophyta > Magnoliopsida > Myrtales > Myrtaceae > Syzygium > Syzygium jambos. The sequence continues at coordinate 13,812,325 of CM062227.1, forward strand.
TTACCATCCGTTTGTCATAGATGTACAAATTTATAATTTTTCGTGGTATCAATTTAATTTAATGAAAAGTAAATTTGTCACAAATGTGCCAGTTTGAGGTTTTTGATGGTCAAAAAATTAGTTTTGGGGTAAATTTATCACAAGTATACTAGTTTGGGGTTTTTTGTGGTCAAAAAATTAGTTTAGAGTAAATTTATCATAGGTGATCAATTTGGGGTTTTTCGTGGTATTACCCTTATTTGTTTCATGTTGGTAAATTTTTTAAAAAGTTGTTTAAGTGTTAAAAAATTATAAGTGAAAAAATTACAAGTCATATGATTTTCTAGTAACTTATTGGTAATTTACAAGCACTTTTACGAAATTAACAACATTTTTTTTATAGTTTACCAATTACCAACTTTTATTTGTCTTTCTTACCATTAACTTGTGGTTTTCAATTCTTATATGAATCAATCAACCTTTAGTTGAGTGACTTATCAACTTTTTTTGATTAAATAGCCAACTAATTTTGGGTTACCAATTTGATCGTTGTTCAATTGTCCAATCGTTTAATTTCATTGCAAACTCATGGCAATCAACTACGTGGGTGGCCATTGTCACAATAAAAGTGCTGGTATTGAGACATAATCCATAAATATATGGGTTTTGATCAAGGGCCGTTTGGTTCAGCATTTGGGGAACGGAAAGCCAAAAGTTAGCATTTGAAATACCGAAGCCTATTTTTCCCTTCCCAAATTACCCTCACTCAAATTTCTTTATTCCAGTTTTGCCCCTGTTAATGTTCATCTTCTTCACCGTGAGGGTGGCCGGCGAGGTCGCCCGACCCAGGCGACAATTGCCTGGGGTCGGGCGACTACCCAGGCGCCATCGTCGGGGTTGCAGCTACTTGGGTCGCGACCCAGGCGATCGTCGCCTGGGGTCGCCCTGGCTGCCTGGGTCGTGACCCAAGTAGCTGCAACCCCGGAGGTCGCGCAACCCAGGCAACGGCGCTTGGGCGGTCGCCAGACCCCAGGTGGCCGTCACCTAGGTCGTGCGACCTTGCCGGCGCTTTGCCGGCCAGATCTGCCCTCGCCGGTGAAGAAGATGAACAGTAATAGAGGCAAAACCGGAATATTAAAACTAAAAATTGCCAAAGCTCTTTACAAAAAAAAATTTACCAAACACTACTTAGGTCAAAGTAGCTTCACAAAATTTTTTTTACCAAACACCACTTACATTTCTCCAAGTGGCTTTTGCCTAAAGATATTTGCATTCCCCCAAGTTACGTTTGAAAAGCCGAACCAAACAGGCCCCAAGTCAAAAAGCCACAAAAAAAGAGAAAGAAAAAGAGAGAAAGAAGAAGATCCAGACAGAGGGTTCCGCGTCCACAATCCAAACACCCCAACAAGCCAATTCAACTTTGAATTATAACGACGGTAAGGATTTAAGCCTTTTATTCGTTTAATCTGAGTAATTTTTTGAATTTGGGCTAAAATTCGAAATTAAGAGAAATTTGAGTTGCGATGTCCATTTATGAGTTGTTAAGCTAATGAATTATGGGAGAATAATAGCTTAGGTTGTTTTGAAGATGTAGTGTTCTACGGAACTCAATTCGAGCTTAGGTCTACCAAAAACGAATTTTGGAATTTTTGAAGTTGACTATGCGTGCTAAACTATAGCAACAATAACTTTCGGAACTGTCGATTTTCGGCTAGATTTTGGGTTGACCAAACTATGGATTTTCTAGTACTTCAAAATATCTTTCTTTTGAGTATATGCTCGCTTGAAACGGAGTTAAGTGGAGAGACAGATATGGCACGAGGAAATTTGTCGCACGATGGTTGGTCTTCGCGTTATTGGCCTTTTGCCGTGGTTAGCCATTGTTGAAACTCTTTGTCGACCTGTAGTGAGCATGTTGATTATGAAATAGCACAGTTTAGTGAAGTTGTTAGTTTAAGTAGTGTTTTATTTGATTTTATCGTTGATTCTCATTTAATTGATAAGATTACGAGATTATCAGTGTGTTTAGCTACCTTGTTTGATTGTAGGTGCTCCCAAGTGAGTGGTGCTATTGTTTCTTTGAATTTATAAACTCATATCTTGAAAATTATAAAAATTTGAGTATTGTAAGAATTATTAAAGCATGTTTATTGCATAGAATCTAGATCGGGCAATTACTAACTTCTAATATTTAAGAATAATTTGAGAAATGTTTTACAAAAGGTATTGTGAAATGATATTATGTATGTATGTATGTATCGCTTTGCAAACTGGTTTATGGAATGAGTTACATTATAATTTGATAAATATTTTATGAAAAAATTATGAAAGGTCATGCATATTGATTTGTGAATTTGATTTATGAAGAGTTCTGAAATATTACAAAAATATCAGTTTGGGATTAAATTTGTCATAAATATATTAATTTAAAATTTTTCATGATATTAATTATTTTTAAATATTTGTGCACATTATTACCTCTGTAAGGGAAAGAACGTGTTTCATGCTTTTGGTGGTTACCATCCCCCGTTCTCTATCACGTCCTTTCAAAACCGCCACATCACATCCGTTGCAGGCACATCCCTTCAGACAGTGCTACTTCTGAGCAAAAATTTCACAATTTGCAAACTCTTTCATCACGTAAGAAGAGAGGGAGAGACCTCGTCATGGATGCCTTGGCAGAATGGATGGAATCCCTCGTATATAGACTTTGGTGATCCTAGCAGGATTAGGACTAGGAGAGGCCTAGAATAGATTAATGATTGAGATTAAGTGGTACATGAGATGGACAACTATGATGAGCTTAGATGGCCAGCCATGGGGATATGATAAAGGGCTAAGATTGAATGGATAATAGGTAAATAAGTGGACGACCATTGGATTAGATGGATTAGATGAGCACCTGGGTCCTTGCCTGAGGATTTAAGATAGCACCTCTGAGGTCCTCAGCATTAGGGCTTGAAAGGACTCGAACGAGTAAGAGTACCTGAATTTTCTTATTGCACTTGTATGACGGTCAGGGGTTTTTCACCTACAGGAGTTTAAATAGCTAAAAAAAAATTTCGGGTCACAAGAGTCCTTACCGGAAAAAAGAGAAAGGCTCAGGACTTTAGAGAGCACTATTTGGGAAACATTTTAAAGCCAGCATTGTGCTTATTTGAAACGATAGTCAATCAAAGTCTAATCTAGAATTAAATCGGTATTCGAAACTAGGATTAGGTTTGGAAAACATCATAAGGCTACGTATGGCCAATTTGCCATATCTACGTCACTAAATTTCCATAGGAAAAAGCAATCATCAGGATAATCTTTATTCTCAATGTGGTCCACGAAAAATGCTGAGTAAAAGTCTTTTTTATTGAAAGAACTTTTCACTCACTCTTATGCAAAATAATAATCATTTTTCCCCATTAATGCGAGCAAAGAGAAGCACTTGACCTAGCACAACCATTGTGTCAACGAGATTCCAAGCTTTCTTGCAAACGATATGACCTTACCAATCTGAGCGTCTTTTGATAGAACCGTAATATAGGCTTGTCAATTGCTTAATAAAATGGCTAATTTCTTATAGGGTTAATGTCACGAAAAACCTCAAATTTGTACATTTGTGATAAATTTACCTTAAACTAATTTTTTGACCACCAAAAACTCCAAACTGATACACATGTAATAAATTTACCCCAAACTAATTTTCTGACCACCAAAAATCCTAAACTGATATACTTGTGACAAATTGACCCTCCGATAAATTGGATTAATATCGTGAAAAATCACAAAATGGTAAATTTGTGACAAGCAGAGGGAAAAACCCTAAATCGGTAAACCTTCCAACTGTCACTTGTTATCCAATTCATAAATTTGACAGTAAAATTTAACGGAAACTAACGGAAGGTAAATTTATTATTGGTGTACTAGTTTGAGATTTTTTGTGGTCAAAAAATTAGTTTTGAGTAAATTTGTCACACGTATACTAGTTTGGGGTTTTCCGCGGTATTAACCCTTTCATATGTGGCTTAGAAAGAAACATTCACCAATCATCATCTTCACCAAGTTTAGAAGTTGAGAAACACTGAAAATGAGATAGTCTTGCCCATACTTTCTCGGACGAAACTTTTAACAATTGAAGCTCTCACATTAATTCAAACGTCCTAATATGATTTGGAAAATATTTTCATAAAAATGATAATGTTTTTTTCTTACAAAATAAATAAAGGAAAATATTTTCATCGTTTACGAAAATGTTTAGACATAAATTGTTATCAATAGTAAAAACACCTTTCGTTAATTAATTATTTCAAGAAATCATTTTGAGGAAATTATTTAAGGATAATGACACAAAAATTTTCCGAACTTTAGCCCAATGTGCAATGTGGTCCTTGAATTTTTAATTTGTTTAATATGATCCTTGAACTTTAACCTAATGTTTAATTTTGTCATTGAACTTTTAATTTGTTCAATGTGATCTGTAGACTTTTGATACGTGTTTAATGAAGCCATTGAACTATGTAAAAATGTTCAATATAGTCCTTTCATTAATTTAAGATCATGGACAATTTTGAATATTTTCATATAGTTCAGGAACTAAATTGAACGCGTACCAAAAGTACAAAAATAATATTGAACAAATTAAAAGTTCACGCACAAATTAAAAATTTAATGACCATATTGCACATTGGGCAAAAGTTTAAGAGCCACATTGAACAAATTAAAAATTCGAAACCACATTACACATTGGGCCAAAGTTTATGAACCATTTGTGTCATTTTCCCGATTATTTTCCAAATTATTCATTTTCCATAGAACAAACAGATTAATTAAACGAGTTAATATTATGAGAAATCTCATTGGTATTCAGTATCATAAACGAGATATTTACGTAACTTAAACCTCATTTGAAGTAGTTGTACTATGGATGCCGCGTCATGTAATCTGCTCTCCGTATGCAAAAAGACAGTATGAGGAAGGCTGAATTGAAATTTTAGGATTGGCCAGAGGAGTCTACCTCGTATTTTTAGATGTCATTGGTAAAGGCGGCCTTGGGTCTAAGACACATGATAAGGATTTTTATTGTAGAAATTTCATTTTGAGAGGGAGCAGAGTGTGTGAGACACATGTCACGGACCGGTAGTTTCTTGACCACGGAATAATTCGTGCGGCACTTGATGAGTCGAGAAGACCCCAAGACAGCCTCCCTTCTATAGTTGTTCCAAATAACAATACGGCGCATAATATCCTTGTATTGGATCGTACCATTACAGCTTAGCTTAGGCATCTAGTCCATTGAGCGAGACACGCAAACACTTGAGACACAACAATTAGTTTCGACTTGCCATGGCCTCATCAGGAGAGTGGTCTCAATCAATTTGTGCACGCAAAGCCAATCTCACCTTCAAAGCTCCTAAGAGTATATTCATACTAATCTGGAACTCCTAACACAAATCGCCTTAACGCCTCTCCTATGAACCAATTGTATATTCCCTTCTACATCACTCAATCATCACAAGGACGCCCCTAGGTCCACTCACAAGGGCACACAAGTATGGGAGAACTCCTGTGTCACTTTGGTCCGTGACACATGTCTACTGTGTTCTCTCTAAAAGGATTCCTCCTGGGTAATGGGCTTTGTAAGCTTCGAAGGATCTAACAGGAGTCCTTTTGAACAAACAGCAGGAGAGATTGAGCTTCACCTAGTCCGTGCACACATGCAAATGCTAAATATGATGTCCAACCTAAAAGCGGAAAGATATAAAAATGATCCTACGATGCTTATGTAGAGTTTTGAGCCTACCTCCTTCCGTTTCTACTCTGTCAAGTTTTGTAGAATGAGCCACGGGTGTTTCTACCTTTTAGCAATTCCCCATTCTAAACTTGGTGATTAAGGTTTCATCTGGTTTCTCTTCGATTAATGGCTTCGACGACAATATGTTGTGCTCTGAAAGATGTCGCCGGATGGCGAGATGATGCATGCGAATTGTATATGCCAAGCGTATAATCTGCTTTCTTGTGCTGCGGTTAGGTTTTCAGGTCATCGCATGAAAATTGTCCATACTTTAATATTTGATCGAGCATGCTGTATTAAGTCCAAGGTGTTTTATGTGGTACACGGCTCGTCCACAATAGACCTGTTAAATGAGTGGATCGGATCACAAATCCTTCAACCCAAATTGACCCATTAACCTGTTTATGACCTATTTATAAGTAATGCAATTTTCTTAACCCATACTCGCCGATCCATATCTGGCCTAATCCATATTGCTAAAACACTTCCACATTTAATTAAATATAGGAAAACTCATACCTAAACTTATACATATACCAATTTATGATCAATTTACTAAATATAACTAACTCATTTATGATCCATTTACTGATATATGAGTTAAGAAATGGATTTATGATTCATTTTGACAGGTCTAATCCACAATAAACCCTTTGCGGATCACGATTGGACACATCCACCAACAGAAAAAGGAGACAACTGCTTCAAACGAGTCATAGAAAATACACAACTAAAAAGTAAATTTTCGGCTTTATTACAGGCTTCTACCATTACAGATCCATCCTTCTTTGGCGTCTCCTCCTGCCTTCCTCCTTCCTTTCCTCCTCCCCAGCTGCTTCATCGTTTTCATCTCCTTCACCCGACTCGTGTTACCGCTTTCCTCAAACTTCTTGAGGTGTTCGGCGGTGAAAGGATAAGCATCAGCGCCATGCTCCATTATAAGATTCCTTGCTTTGTTATTCAACGTCCGGCCCATTGGGCCAATGGCTATGAGCGTGGGGATCCCTCGGACCTTGAATTTGCGACACAGAGATTTCTTCCTCTCGTCGCCAATGGGGAGCGTCAGCCATGGCATCTCGTCAAGATAATTGTCAAAGGCAGATTGGTCCTCGTCGCTGGAGAGGAAGATCACCTCAAAGGCATTGTCTTTGGCCTTGATCTTTTCGTATGCCTCCGTAAACAATGGCAGGAATGCGCGGCAAGGAGGGCACCAGTGTGCCGAGAAGTAAAGGAGGACAGTCTTTCCTACCAAGTCCGATACTGGAATCTGCAATCCAAGTTAAGAAACAAATGTTAGATGAACCACCAATGGACGGAAGAGGCATGTGAAAACTGCATATATGGAAAGGATTTTCCTAGTTATAGACCCGGTTTCAATCCTTTCCTCAGCTCATGTAACCCAAGGGATAATGATATTAAGTGCCTCATTGTAGACATCGAGTCATTAGGTTCTAGAGGAAAAACAAAATTTACCTTGGTTACCTTCCTTTCCAATTACAAAATCCAGATCCCCTTAAAATAAGATCGACTCCAAGGTCTGAGATTCTTCTCTTTTCTTCTCTATCTCTGCGAGCTCTGCAAACTTTTCTGGCGTGAATGGGTAAGCTGCAATGCCATGCTCTTCAACGGTTTCAGAAACATTGAAATGCAGAGTCTTCCCATCAGGACTGATTATGCCCAGAGTGGGTAGGGTCGAGACCTCAAAGTACATAAACAACTTCTCGCGTTTCTTGTCTTTAAATGGTAATGAAAGCCATGGCATGCTTTTAAAGGTTTGGTTGAACGATGCTTTGTCATCATCAAGAGGTATCAGAAGGATCTCAAAACTCTCTCCTTTGGCCTTCAATTTCTCATAAACCTCCAGTAACTTTGGCGTGAGATCACCACATGATTTGTTCTTGAACAAGAAATACAGACCCACGGTTTTACCTTCAAGCTCAGTAATAGGTACCTAGTTTGGCCACATGATTAGATTAATAAAAAGAAAAATGGAAAACTGAATCATAAGCACGCGCGACCATCAGTTTCAAATGCATTGATGATCTTTTAGGTTTACTTTATTCCCATCGGAGGAAACTACGAAGTCATGAGATTCACGAACCAAAAGACAGGTCAATGATTGATTTTTCCTAGCAACTTCTTTCTGGTCTTTCAACTCTTCGATGCGTTCTGGAGTGAAAGGATGACCTTCCACTCCATACTCAAAGATGATCTTGTCACCGCTATCTGTTCAGACTGTACTGGTACCATTGAGAATGACAAGGTGGGGTATTCCCCTCACCTTAAACAATTCATCCAAGCTTTTGCGCTTGTCCGAGTCAGAAAATGGGAATGCAAGCCACGGCATCTTGGAAAACTATCCTCTGAAGGACTCCTCATCCTTATCTGCAGAGATAAAAATGATCTCCAGATCACCTTTTGGGGAAAGCTCATTGTACACCTCCCCCAGAATAGGGGTCAACCGTCGGCATGGACCACACCACGACGCAGAGAAGTACAAGCCAATCTTCTTGCCCTTCAAGCTATCGACTCTAACCTGATTTAGACCAAGAGTTCTAATTTGAGTTCTTTCATATGGTAATCAGCAAGTAAGGCACACTAGATCAATTGACCGCCACACGAAATCCTGAAAATGCTCAAGATACATTCAAATGCCAACTGGAGAAGAACATCCCTAAAGAACTACTCATTAATTTGCTCGTAAATCAGCAGTCTCGTCGACCAAAACAAGGAAACCACATTGAAGATGTAAGCATTTATACTAAAGGGTATTGCTGTATAACAGTGTTGAATCCTTATATCCCGTGTCCGCATGACACTTAATATATATGTTTCTTCAAATAGTAACTCATCATTTACCAATCATCCAGTTTATGAAAGAAACAAATGGACAGTACTTGAAAATGTTAATCAAAGATCAGACCGAATTAGTCACAAACCGACGGCTTCATATTCAGAGACTCCCAGCAAAGAACAACCAAAAGACATCGGTATTTAAACTTAGAAGGCGTAAGAACTGCATCTTCCAATCTGACAAGAGGACCACGAACAAAGAATCAGATCAATATTATTTTCAACCATCCCCCTAATTTGAAATTCAAAAACTGATCACCAGAACAAGAATCGTTTGCGCGAAAATGGGTAGTTAGTCAAACAACCCACACGAAGACCACGAGAACTTCACCATGGACGCCAGCCCACGATTCTCTTTTCCTTTCAAGACAAAAGTACAGAGAGTTGAGTTTACCGGATCGCCATTGTTCCGGATGAGGAAGGTCCTGTCCGGAGAAGACGAGGGACTGAACATCGTGAGAAGCTGCGCCTTGGACAGCTCCGGCCATGTTCGTCGCTTCACTCGTGTTTTGGTGGAGAGTGGTTGCAGGCTTTAGGAATTACTCCATTTTATATCAGTCTGGCTTTTAAGAATTTTGAAAGGGGAAGACCAAGAAGAGAGTTCACGTCGAGCCTTCGCGTATTAATAATCAATGGCGACAATACCGATCTAGGGGAGGTCGTCCTATGCACATTCGCTCTCGCAGAGACATCGAGAAAAAAAGAACGATATAATCATTGTCCGTTTCTTGCATTGTGGGGGGTTACAACAGAATTTGAAAGCCGCCCTAAACTTGCAAAGATTCGACTCGCTGTGAAATAAAATGAATCGTAATAACCAAAAACACAAACAAATGGAGAAAAAGCCACAAACAAACCCATAGGGAAGATTCCAAATAAGAGGCTAAAGTACCCTTATTTAACCAAATAAGGAGTTGAAGTGAATTTTGTTTCAAAAAAGATCTGCAGTGGCTACGACAGTTTCAAATAAGGGTTTGATCTCGCCCACCAATGGAAGGTATTTTTGGTCAAAAACAATTTTAATATAAATTTTAATTAAATTATATTAAAAATTAAGAAATCTATTTTTAAAAAGATACAGGTGAGAGGTCACCTGTGGTCACTACCCCATTGCCAGTGGGGCGTTGGCCATGGCTAGCGGGGTCGCTGGCGCATCAGCAAGGGCCAACGACCCTCTGCGACCGGAGGCAAGGGCCAACATGCCATCTCTCAATTTGGCCCTCTACCGATTTTGGCGAGAGCCAGGCATTGGCAACCTCGTCAACCATAATCGACACCCCACCGATGGCGATGGGGCAACAGCCACAGGTGGGAGGGCTGGCCCTAGTCAGCCCTCTTGCTTGGGTTTTTTTGTGTGTGTGTTTTCTTTTCTTTTTTAAGTTTTAGCTTCTTCTTTTTTGAAAGTTTGTTTTTTTTATGAAGAAAAATTTGGATTTAACCTAATTTAATTAAGAATTTGTGTAAATATTAAGATTTTGATCAAAACAACGTCGTTTTGGTGCTTTAGTTAATCTTAACACCACTTAGGATGCCGCGTGGGAGAGATAAATTATTTTAAAAAATCATGTCAATATTTTTCGTTAGTCAAATTAAACGGAGTTAGCGAAAAATCAAGTCCTTGGCGAGGGCATTCAAGCCCTTGCCGGCTGTTGGCGAGGGGCGCAAGTCCTCGCTGGCCGCACGAGAGGCGACCCTCGTCAGATCTAGCAATGGCCAGCCTCACCTATGGCTTTCGAGGGTGGCCTCGCCCAGCCCTCTCAAGTTATCACTAGCTATCGCCTAAAACCAGCCATCGATGAAAAGAAAGAAAAAAATAGAAAAGGGAAAAAAAATCAAAATAATAAAGGATGAAGATGTCCTTGACCAGCCTTACCACAATAAAAAGATGTCCTTGACCAGCTAGTGAAGTTAGGCCATTCTAGCCACTTTAAGCCCTTATTTGAAACAAGATCCTCTTTAGGCTCTTATTTGAAAAAATAAGGACACTTCGGACACTTATTTGGAATTTTTCCAAACACAAATTATACCTATTATGATACATTTATTTTAAAAAAATTTGTGTGATATCAAAAGCCCCAAACTACATTTACCCTAAATTTTTTCTTTTAACATAAAAGACCCCAAACTTATACTAATGTGACATGTTTGTCCTTCGTCAAAATTTCGTTGGATGACTTTTCAGTCAAAATAACGTCTTTTTTATTTTACTTAAGCCACGTGGACAATGTCAACATTGTTTGCTTTCAAGGGCCGTTGGCGAGGGTCACCTCGTCCAAGTCCTCGCTAATCGCACGAGAGGTGACCCTTGCCAGATTTGACAATGGCCAGCCTCGCCTGTGGCTTTCGAGGGTGGCCTCACCTAGCCCTCTCAAGGTATCGCTGGCTATCGCCTAAAACCAGCCACTGGCAAAAAAGAAAGAAAAAAAAAGGGAAAAAATCAAAAAAGTAAAGGACAAAGATGTCCTTGACCAACCGGTGAGGTTAGCCCCTTCTTTGAGACTAACATAGCTACTTTAAACTCTTATTTGAAACAAGATCTTTTTTAGGCCCTTATTTGAGAAAATAAGGACACTTTGGGCATTTATTTGGAATTTTTTCAAACACAAATTATGCTTACTATGACATATTTACCTTAAATTATTTTTTATGACATCAAAAACCCCAAACTACATTTACCCTAAAATTTTTCTTTTGACATAAAAGACCCATAACTTATATCTATGTGACACATTTATCCTTTGTCGAGGTTCTATTAGATGACTTTTTAGCCAAAATAAATGTTTTTATTTCACTTAACCCACGTGAGCAATGTCAACATTGGTTGCTTTCTAGCGACCATGCAAATAGATTTTTTTACAGTTCTCATTTTACAAAGGATAAATGTGTCATATGGGTATAATTTTGGAATATTTTGTATTACAGAAAAAAGTTTAGGATAAATCTGTCATAATAGGCATAATTTACGATTTTTGGTGGCTTTAGCCCCAAACAAATGTGGGAACTTGTGTTAAGTTTTCACTTTTGTATCATGTGAAATCGCACGGATGATATTATTTCTTTGAAAAGAATAATGATATCCAAGTACTCTTAGAAATGTTCCCCCCCCCCCCCCTTTCCTTCTTTGTCTTGTAGTACTAGGAGACTTGCTCAGCCCATCCATCTACGTCATTCAATCGGGTCGGGTTCCATAAATAACTCAAACTAGAAACATAATATAATAACTAGGTGTATCATCTTTTCGCATTACTCACTCTTCAGTTCAACACCACTAAACTCCAGTCACAAAAGTACATGAGTACAAGAGAATTCCTGCGTCACTCCGGTCTGTGACAGGAACATGGATCCCATCATTTTTATTTTTTTGGTCAAAAGCATCCCATCATTTTACAAGTACGAGATGTGTTCTTTCTATCAATTTTACAACCGGCAAAGTTAGCATTTGAGTACCTTAATTAAAGAAATTCTGAATCTTAGGTATCACGAACCAAGTTTTGGAAAACTAGAAATTTATCTGATAATGCACTTGACCGTCGTGAGGTGTGATTCTTTAGGGTTTGATTGAAAGGGTGCACCCATGCAAATCCTAAATAGAAGGTTAATTTGAAGGAGACAAATATATAGCCCCCGAAAAATGATGATCGAAGATCAGAACAATTAGCTTATCTTGAATTAAATTCGCCAGCTTAGCCATCACAAACCGACGGCCTCGTCATCACAAACTCCTAGCAAAGAATTCAAAAGGCGCGAGAACCGCATAATCCAATCTGACGAGAGGAGCACCAACAAAGAATCAGATCAAATATTAGTTTCAACCATCCCCCTAAAAACCGATCACCAGAACAAGAATCGTTTCCACGAAACTAGGTAAGTCAGTCATACAACACACACGAAAACCACGAGAACTTCAACATGGAACTTCAACCCCCGATTCTTTTCTCCTTTCAAGAGAACAAAAGCAAAGAGAGTTGAGTTTACCTGATCGCCATTGTTCCGGATGAGGAAGTCCCTGTCCGGAGAAGAAAAGAGGGACTGAACATCGCGAGGAACTCCCTCTTGGACAGCACTGGCCATGTTCGTCGCTTCACTCGTGTTTTGGTGGAGAGTGGCAGCAGGCTCAAGGAATCACTTACTCCATTTTATATCAACCTGGCTTTTAAGAAATTGGAAAGGGGAAGACCAAGAAGAGAGAGCCTACGTCAAGTCTTCGCGTATCAATAAGCAATGCAAACGGTACCGATCTGGGGCAGATCGTCCTAGGAACATCCACTCTCACACGGAACATTCGAGAGACGAAAAAGAGGATAGTCATTGTCCGATTCTTGCCTTGGGGGGGTTACGAAAGAATTTGAAGGGACAAATGCCCACCACAAAACACGATTTCCGTGACACCAAAAATTTCAAACGTGTTCCTGTGTGACGCACTTATCCTTTATCAAAATTCTATCAACAATATGGTGACCTACTCGTCCCGATTGGGGGGGATAAAAAATGATCAAATAGGTCAAGAGGTATTTATCGCTGGATATGAATAACGATTGATTCGTTTGAAGAGCGAACCAAATGGTTCATTAATCCAATGACCGAGGTGCTCCCAAGCCTCATACCCCATGCGACGAGAATTTGTCTAAACTAAACATTTAATTGGAGTCATCACTAGCCATAATCAAGGGTTGGCTAGAAACCCTCATCAAGACGCAGAAGTGTCGTCTCGATACACGCGAAAATAAGATATTCTAAAGATCGGGGACTTGATTACACTGGCGATCTAACTAATTTCCTTTCGGTACCTAGACTTGAACATTCGCAAACTAACATACCATACAGCCTATCGAAAAAGCTTAGGATTCCACCTAACCGTTCTAAAAATGGAAAATAACAATCAATGTATTAAAGGTGTGCAACCAAGTGATCATAAATAAACAAACAGCAACCTAGCATCGTCTCTAAAAAAGAAAAGGCAATTAAAAGCCTAATGTAAAGCACTAATGGCTTATTCAATTTTTTCTTAGGAAATTTTTTTAAGGTTTTCTCAAGTTTTGCAAGTTTTTAAACTAAGTCTAGAGGGAGATAAACACCAATATCTAGTGAAATCAAACCGAAACAAATTTATGAACATTTCCTAAATTTTTGGATTTTTTAGGATTTTTCTAATTTTTTATTGTTTTTAAATTTTAATTTTTTAAAAAATTCTGAATTTTTTAATGTTTTTTAATGTTTTCAGATTTTTTTTTAATTTTTTTGGGTTTTTAAACATTTTGGAATTTTTTTAATATATCTTTTAATATTTGTATTAATAAAATAAGAATTTCAGACCGGGTCCCCTGACCCGATCCGCCTGACTTCTTGACTCGGCTCTCCGACCCTCCCGAGACACCCTTTAGCAATTTCTTTTCTAATTAATTTTTTTTATTTTCCCTCCTTTTCTTTTTCCTTTCTTTTTTGTTTCTTTTTCTTTTCTTATTTTTCTCTTTACTTTTTTTTGGTCTTCCTTCTCCTCTTCGTGCCTCTATGCCCGGAACGTCCCCTTCTTCGTACTGTTCGTCATCGAAACTTCTTCTTCTTCAGCCGAGACCACGTCGTGACCACTTCTCGGCCTTCAACCAACGACGCGTGCCGCGAACGCCGACAACTGACATCGGGCTCTCACTCTCACCGCTGACTGCCACATCCACCGAACCATCGGTTAACTCCGGCCACAAAACGACACCAACGACTAAAACTCATTCTCCAACCACCAACCTCATGGCCACAAGAAAAACATTAAGCCTAAACAACCAGACACACACAATATAGAATAGAAAATATTGAACTTACGGTGGCAGCCTCGGACCATAGGCGTCATCAGCGACAAAGAACTTTCCGACGGAGGGGAGATGCAAACATGGCTAACTCGAGCGATGTGCGAATCACAACAAAATCACATGAAATTCAAAGGAAACTTGAAGTCAGTGACAACATTGGAACAAATCATGTAAAATCAAAGCTTAGAACATCGGTATTGCAAAAATAGACTCGGAACTTTGTTTAGACATTTTGTCGAACGGGTGGTAGGCTGCAAAAAAAATGAATCCATAGGTCCAATTTTGACGAGGTTCATGGCCTTTTTTCAAAATACGATGTTTAGACCAACTTATTTGAATGCGAAACAAATGTAAGCCTCCATTGATGGGGCCGGGCGACCACCGAATAGGCTCAGTGTGCCTGGCACCCAAGAGGCAGGGGAAGGGGGGGCCAAAACAGGGGAAGACAAGGAAGAAAACCCACTTGGTTCGGGGCTGAACGGGATGAAGCACGGCGACTGGAAGCTCGGTGGGACCAACAGCGACTCAGACGGCCCTTCAGCGAGCGGGTAAGGCTCTCTCTTCTTGCTCTCTATTCTCTCTTCCCCCCGCTCCCCTCAAACTCCCTCTGTTCTTCTTCTTTCCTCCTTAGCCCCCTGGTTCACGGCTGACTGGGGCAAGGCGTGACGGCTGGAGGTTCGATGGAATTTTGGAATGAGAATTCTGTACTTCATTGCCATAGAAACATAACATATATACAAGAAGATACAGCTATTAAACAAACTCCTAATTAGGCTAAACTACCAAAAATACAAGGACCACACAATAAAAAGTAACAAAAAAAAAAGATATGCACACAAAACTTCCCAAGTAAACGGCCTAAATAAAGGTAGATCACAGCCTTTCCAATAGCCCCCTTAAGTTGGAGCATGGGGATCTCGAATGCCCAACTTGCGAAGAAGAAAGTTAAATGGATCCTTTCCCAATGCCTTCATGAAGATATTAGCTGGCTGCATTGAACTACGTACGTAATCTGTTTGAATGTTACCATTAAGTATCTCATTACGAATAAAATGACAGTCCACTTCAATATGGTTGCTACGCTCATGATAGACAGGATTGGCAGTTATATGACTATTGCAATACAAGTGCGTAGGTTGAGAATGTGCCACACCAAGAGAATCCACTAATCCTTTCAACCACTTAAGTTCGCAAACTGTAGTAGTCATAGACCTATATTCAACTTCAACAGATGAGCGAGACACTATCTGTTGCTTCTTAGTCTTCCACGAGATAGGTGATTCTCCCAAAAGAACAAAGTAACCAGTCAAAGATCGTCTCATCAAAGGACAATTAGCCCAGTCAGAATCGCAATAAGCAGACAATTTAAGGTCACAATCGGCACGCAACATAATACTCTAACATGGATTTCCTTTCAAATAACGCAGAACTCTCACAGCTGTCTCCCAATGAGCTTTCTTCGGCCGCTGCATGAATTGTGCAAGAATATGCACACAATAAGACAACTCAGGTCGAGTTATTGTTAGATAAATAAGCCGACCCACTAGGTGCCTATACTGAGCAAGGTTGTCTACATCATCGCTCTCAGTAAGGGCCAACTTGTGATTTTGTTCAAGAGGAGTTTTAGCCGGCTTGGAACCTAGCAATCTGACCTCAGAAATCACATCCAATGCATACTTACGTTGAAACAAGAAAATACCATATGATTTTCTTGCCACTTCAATCCCCAAGAAAAATTTCAGCTTCCCCAAGTCTTTCATATGAAAACGACTCAGATAGTTCTTGAACTTTTGCACAGCGGAAATATCATTACTGGAGATAGTGAGATCATCAACATAAATAAGCACATTCAATTGAGCAGTCCCAACTCGAAAAGTTCATCTGAATATGACTGCTTAAATCCATAAGCTTACAAAAATGCAGCCAATTTCGCAAACCAACATCTAGGTGCTTGCCGCAAACTGTATAGAGATTTCCGAAGTCTACATACCTTCCCTGATGATTGAGAGGCTAATCCAGGCGACATCTTCATGTAAACCTCTTCCTCTAAATCGCCATGTAAGAAAGCATTTTGAACGTCCATATGATGAAGTTCCCAATTCTTTGCAGCCGCAATGGCAAGAAAGGTGCGTACAGCGCACATTTTTGCCGTAGGAGCAAAAGTTTCCTGATAATCTATGCCTTCAAATTGATTATTTCCTAGTATCACCAACCGTGCCTTGTATCGTTCAACACTTCCATCAGAATTGTACTTAATTTTATACACCCACTTGCTCCTAATTGCTTTCTTCCCAGGCAGAAAATTTTTGACTATCCATGTGCCATTATCTGTTAAAGCCTATATTTCTTTACTCATGGCCTCTCTCCACCGTTCATCTTTAATTGCTTCCGCATAAGATTTGGTTCGTGTCCTGCAGTAATTGCTGCCAAGAAACACAGGTGTTGCGCAGAAAATTTTTCATAACTCACATAACGTGCTATAGAATAAGGCGTACCTGAGGAATTAGATCCGGCAGATAAGCATGTCGGAGGGCTTATTCTGATGGCGTTTTTTGCATAATCTTTCAAACGAACAGAAGGTTGCTTGACCCTTTGTCCCATGCCTAGCTGCTCTTCAACGACTTCACTTCTTTCCACGTCCTCATTGTTTGTGTGGATGAATTCTTCCATTTCATGATTCACCTCATTTTCTCCATCTACACTTTCGACGTGCTCCTCTCTCAAGTCACTTTTTAAATCATCAACTTCATCACCCAACTCCATAACTCTATTTTTAATGAATTCATCACATACTGTTTTCTCATCAGCATATGAAAATTCTATTTCAGCAAACACTACATCTCTTGATACAAAATATTCATCAATGTCATGCCCCGAGCCCCATCGGGCACGCGACATCCCTCTTCTGGTCGATCAGTGCGATGTCCCAAGTTATCACCGATCTCAAAAAACCATCAGAGATTTTAAGTCGCCAAGCGGAAACCACAATTAATCCCGGACAATTTAAAACTGAAACATTCAGGGAGAATGAACATATTCATTTCTCATTTCCAAACTTACACCATAATATCTACAATTACAAAGCCACCACATACGCGAGTACCCTAGATTACAAGTCACTAACAACAAGTACACACCAAACTACTTCCATCGATATCAAAAAGGATCGATGACCAGGGTATCCTTTCCCAAAAATGGTACTCTGAAAAACCTATTCTGAACCCTTCTATTAGCCCCTACGCCCCTTTGCTGGGCGTCCACTCTAAACCTGACTCCTTGTCGTCCGAATCTGAGCTCCCTGGAACAGTCTGCTCCTCTGAGGCCTCCAACTTTGCCTCGATTTCGATCGGATGATTGATGTCACCCGACTCAGCTGGAGCTTCCTCCCGGTTCTCCTTAAACAGTTCATCAAATAAATTGAACTCAGGCACAAAATTTGGATCCATATACTGCTTATAAGGGAGTATATAATCCGGTTCCTCCTCCGGCTCCTTTGACTCGCCGAGCTCAATCTCAGGTTCTACCTCGGGCTCCACCCCTGCTGGTTCTTCCTCGAGAATCGGTTCTAAATCTATGTCCATCGGGTCACCTGCTGCTTGCGATCCTTCGGGCTCAGGTTTGTGCTCAGCTTCTGACGATCCTTGGGCTACCGGCGCCGGGTGCACTCCTGACTGCACCAGGCTAACCTCCGCGCTAGTCAACTCCCCGTCTATCGGAGGTATAGCCGACGGATCCCAGTCCCCAACTAAGTCAAATGGAACGTCAAAACCCCTAACAGGCCCGAACTCATCCCCAGCATCATCCCGAAAGAACCAGGTAGAGTACTTATGCTCTTCAAAAAGAGGTAAACCTACATCTACAAAGACGGTGAAAGTATGTTTAATCCAGGTAAAGTTATCGCCCATCGGAAACTCTACAACCTCAAGCTCGGTATGTACAGGTACTCCAAAACGTTTCGGCGGCGGCGGCGGAATATTCATAGATCCGGTTGGGGTTCTAAAATTGTTGATTGAAATAACCGTGAGACACTTCTAAGTAAGTTCACCTCTAAACCCCACCTAGGCTATCACGTACCTCCAGACAATTTCATAAAGCACAATCACACACATACGCCACATAATCACATAGCAGGCACATCAATTATTTTACCTGCGCTTATCCTGCTTGCGTCCTGCACATTATTCACACTCACATTATAAGTAATCACATGCATGATAAATTTTCATTCTTGCGTACTCGTTCCGATCCAACCTCATCCTTTTTCACATTCTCGCTAGTGACCCGCGTTACAGTACACACCTCAGGTCCACTGCGATCAACTTATCACAACACTCCAGGCCCGCGTACACATACACGCCTCAAGCCATGTTTCTTGTCCATGTAAACGTACACGCCTCAGGCTCAATATCTACCACCTACTGCGCAACCCGCGTTGAAGTACACGCCTCAGGCTGGCAGTCTTCCGGTAAAACTGTGCATCGTCCCGCGTTGAAGTACATACCTCATGACGACACGAATTCCACGATTACCCATGCCATCTCATATTCACTTTCTTACTTATGCACATGCTCAACAAGCATTTGCCACACAGAATTGGCCCTTCACACGTGGCTTGTGCACGCATTAATTACACGAAATCCATGCACACTCAGCATTTGACATGGCCAATAATAATAATTAAAATAATCTGGCCCACACGTGCACCCAACATGCATAATTAAATCAACCAATTGCACAATCACACATTCAATTTCACCATCGTAACTCAATTATATTTCAAACGCACGTAAAACACAGAAATCACTATTTTTCTCTAACCAAACGGCCTCAAATCGATTTCGGTCCTTCACGGGACTTTCTCACCATTAATTCTCGGTTCTAAAAATCCAACTTGCATCCCGATCGGCCCATCACAGCCCCATGAACAGTAGTCCACAGCCCACTGTGGTCCTCAAATTTCCAATAAAAATTTTTCGAGTTTAATCCTAAGGCCCGCCACCTATTCCACTCTTAAATCATGCCATTCCGCACTTAATCTATTCCCGGTTTCACCCAAAATCGCCCGTCGATACCCGAAGTCCTAAGTTGGATTTAGATTGCGACTTACCAAGTTCTAGACTTCTCGGCTAGAACGGAAAGCGGCGGCACTCAATCGGGGACGGCGGCGAACGGCGGAGCGGCTTGGCGGTGGCGATCGGCGAGCGGCGGCTTGGGCGGTGGCTGGTAGGGCTCACGGCCTAAGGAGGACCGAAAGGGAGAGGGGAGAGAGATCGGCGGGATGGGGGTGGCGGTGGCGCGGTGCGGCGAGCGGACGGCGGCTTGCAAGCATGACCGGCGATCGGCGGTCTGGGCGGCGGCGGCTTGAGCAGCGATCGGCAAAGAGAGAGAGAGAGAGAGAGAGAGAGAGAGAGAGAGAGAGAGAGAGAGAGAGAGAGAGAGAGAGAGAGTACGGTGGGGGGAGAGCTCATGGCAAGGGGGGCTGAATGGGAGAGGGGAGAGGAGAGAGAGAAGAAATTGGACTAAATTAGTCCAATTTGACCAAAGTGGCTAATTACTGAAATACCCCTTTCTCTACTTTTTGATCCGACGGTCCAGATTCGATCTTATCTTGAAATCGACGGCCCAGATCGAATCTTATCAAAAATATCCAAGAGTATACTTGTAATTTCTCAAAAAGTCCAAGGGAAAAATTGTCCAATCAAAAAGTTAGGGCAAAATGACCAAAATGCCTTTTGCCCATAAAACATGCCCTTTGTTAATTCTCAAGGGTAAAATGGTCCGATTCTTCGTTTCTCATCGAAATCAAGTTTTTCTGAAGGATTCGGGCACAACAAAAATTGTACGTTACAACCACAACGTCGTCCTAACGTCTCGTTGTGACTTCCAAATTTTTCGATGTCCAATTTGGGCTAAATTAAATAATCAAATTTTATTAAACGCAACTCGAGCGTTTCTCAAACTAACGGGCGGCTTGTTGGGGAAATTCACATATTCGACTCGTGACTGATAATATATCGAGTCACGTACAAGTCCGTTCGGTTCGTGATAATTTCGGTTGTCATTAAAATCGCGAGGATCAATCGATAGATCCGTGGGGTACGATCGTTCGGTATAGGTTCAGGATAATTTGTCAAGTCATTTCGTGGTCCGGCGGAATCACCTGCAATCCACTACTATGACAGTGGCGAATTGATCCCTGACTACCCTTAGATCGGCCAACAGTGGCTCAAAATATCACCTCAGCGATTTCATGGTCGAAATTAAATTCATGATCGAATTTTCTAATAGTCGTACGAATTTAATTCCCTAATTAGCCTTTCTCTAATGGTTAGTATCTCAGGAATGATCAGTTCCGGGCGAGAATCAACTGCGAATACATTTATAAAACTCAATAATTTATAAATCCCAAATGGATAAATTTTCGGGATGTCACAATCAACTTCTAAATCATACAATTTCCACCCCTTCTTTCCCAATGGATAACCAACAAAAACACATTGACGACTTCTACTAGCAAATTTATCTTTATCCCGATTATGATTATGCACATAGCACAAACAACCAAAAATTTGAATATGTTTGTAAGAAGGGAGTTGGCCAAAGATAATCTCATATGGGGTTTTACCATTCAATAATATAGATGGAGTCCTGTTAATCAAATACTCAACTGCGATAACACATTCTCCCCAAAATTCTATGGGTAAATTTGCTTGAAAACGCAAAGCTCTTGCAACATTAAGGATATGGCGACGCTTTCTTTCCACTCGGCCATTTTGTTGAGGTGTTCCAACACAAGAAGTCTGATGCAATAACCCATGTTCATTAAAATATTCTTTCAAACACAAAACTTCACTTCCGTTATCACTTCTAACGATTTTCACATTTTTCTCAAATTGGCATTTTACCATTGCAATAAATTTCCTAAGAACACAAGCCACTTCATTTTTTCCATTCAACAAATATATCCACATAGCACAAGAGTAATCATCAACAATCGTCAAGAAATAAATTGCTCCACATGAAGCTGGGACTCTATAAGGTCCCCACAAATCACAATGCATCTATTCAAAACAATCTTTAGCTTTATTGTCACTAGAAAAGAAGAATCTCTATTGTTTGTTTTGATCTAAAACAAACCTCACAAGTTTTATTGATTTTCCTAACCATTTTGCCTGCTTTTGGAATTAACTCCACCACCTTAGAAGAAGGATGGCCCATTCTTTTATGCTAAAGTTCAAAGGATTCCATATCAGTTACCGTGTAAGCATGTACTAAAGTCACTCCCTTGAGAAAGTAAAGCCCCTTGCGCTACTCACCCACTTCAATCAGGTTCCTCGAATTTAGGTCCTGTATAGCACATATTTTGTTAGTGAGTTGGATAACCAAATTTGAATCATTAAGAAGTTGTGATATAGAATCAGATTGCATTTCAAATTGGGCACAAAAAGAACTCGTCGCAATTTCAAGTCTCCTCCAAGCAACACGGTTCCTTCTCACTGCCATGGTCTTTTCTCCGTCAAGTAACTCGATTGAGCATGGCACAATGTCACGCCATTCTCTCAAAAATGCCAACGTTCCTGTCATATGGTGGGAAGCTCCCATGTCAAAAATCCAAGGAAAAATACTCTGCTTACCTATTAGCCTCTCATGGGCACCATTCTGATGAGAACTTAACTTTCCCAGTAAAGTCGCCCACTGCTCATCATTCAATCCACCAAGACCCTTTCGATCTGAATCCGTCACAACTCCTCGCCCACCATCAACTTTAGTTGCCTGTAAGACGTTGGCACAAGCACCTCCCCCTTGTTACGTCCACCTCTATTACCACGCTTTTGATCACTACCTTGTCCAGCAGAGGTTCCACGTGGTCTATTACCCCACCATTCTGGATATACTATCAGCTAGAAATAACTTTCAGCATCATGTCCCTCTCGGTTGCAATTAGAATAAAACGGGATTTTATCTTTATCCCCCCTTGAATTTTGACCACCTGCTCGGATTGCAAAACTCATGGGATTGGCTCTTTCATCCTTGGTTTGTGTCATAGTTCGCACTCGCTCTTACTGAATAACCATAGCATAGATACGATTCGGATTAGGCAAAGGTTCAGTGCTCAAAATATTAGCGCGCACTGTTCCAAATCCTTCTTCATCTAAGCCCATCAAAAACTGATGAAGTCTCTCTTCTTCACGCTTTCTTTCCAATTCATTGGTAAGATTGCATCTGCAACCTACACAAACACACACTGGTATCTGATCATAGTTATTTATTTCATCCCACAAGGTTTTGAGTTTACCGAAATAAGACATAATGGGTTGACCATCCTGCCTACAATTGGCCAAATCCGATCTCAATTGCTACATCCATGGACCATTCCCAATCGAGAATCTCTGCTTGATATCCTCCCACAGATCTTTCATGTTCTCCATGTGAGAGATAATCGAGCGTAGTGTCGATTCAATAGTATTAAACATCCAATAAACCAACATGGAATTAACCGTCCACCAATCTTCAAGTTCCAGCGAATCATTTGCTGGTTGCTTGACAGATCCATTAATAAAACAATATTTCTTCTTGGCTCCTAATGCAGTCCGCATAACTCGTGCCCATTCTTCATAATTCTGGCCCTTCAACTGAACTTGGGTAATCAGGTTACCCAGGTTGTCATTCGTATTTAGTGTGTAAGGACTAGAAGTTTTCTTGTCCGTTCCAGAACTCTCCTCACCTTTTTTTCATCAGCCATGACTCCTATACCATGTAAAAGAAGTGAGGAATTTTGGAATGAGAATTCTATGCTTCATTGCCACATAAATGTAACATATATACAAGAAGATACAGCTATCAAACAAACTCCTAATTAGGCTAAACTACCAAAAATACAAGGACCACACAATAAAAAGTAATAAAAAAAAAAGATATACACACAAAACTTCCTAAGTAAACGGCCTAAATAAAGGCAAATCATAGCCTTTCCAATAATAGGCACTCCAGCCGGCCTCCAACGAGCAAATGAGGCTTTGGCCTCTTTGACTTTCCTCGAACTCTCTTCCTCTCCTTTTCTTGCTCTCTGTTCTCGCTTCTCTTCAAATACAACCCCCCTCCCCCCCTTTCTCTCTCACTCTGAGCCCCTTTATCCTTCTCGCTCTCTCTTTTTTTCTTTGGGACCACCGACTGCAACTCTGACCTCTGCAATGCTTTTCCATTCGGCTCCTATACCAGCGTCTCCTCTGGTCCCCTACCGAGAGATGTTAAAGGGGGGAAGAAAAACAGTTGCGAGCTAGGCCAAAGGAAAAAGAAAAGTGGGCCGGGCCGCGCGAGAAAGGAGGAAGGGAAAATATACCGGGGCGGGGATGATCCAGCCCACTCTAACCGGGTCAGACAGGCCCGGATTTTTTTGAATTTTTTATTATATGTATTTTTCTTTTTTTTTAAACGAGAAAAGTATGTCTAATAGACCCTATTAATGCAAATGCACCTAATGTCTATATGCCTTGTAATTTAATGAAAATATTTTTTTTAGGGGTTAAAAATTAACCTCTAATTTTATATGTAGATGGATAGGCAAAAATTGGATGTTGACAAATAAGAGCCGTTAAAAATCTGCCTATATAGGGCCCAAAAAGCAAATAGTAACTTGGCGAATAACTTGAGGACATATCCATATCGACACCGACTCAATTAGGCAAATCCAGACGAGGCCATTATGTACGGATCGTTTCATCAATTGACATCCCTAATAATTATTTTCTACCTCTCCCCATAAAATTGAAATTGAACCAGATCACTTTTTGTAAAGGCGGATACAATTAAAGAATGAACCACGTCAAGATCAAGTTGTGCTTTCTACGTGGTTTGAATTGTCAAAGGCATAATATTTTCGGTTCCTATGGAAGATTTTCGTATCGTAGCATTATATAGCATATGCCCAAATCCAGGTCACTTTTACGGATCTACAAAAAACCAATCTTCTGATCATAAATTGTAATAATAACTAGTATTTTACCGTAGTTTTCATACACAATAACATAGGAGGGGAAAATGATTGATTTTTTTAGGATTAATATCATGAAAAACCCAAAACTGATACAGTTGTGATAATTTTACCATAAACTAATTTTTTTACCACGAAAAATCCCAAATCGGTACATGTGTAACAATTTAACCCTCTGTTAGTTTCCGTTAAATTTTACCGTCAAATTTTTTAGTTGGATGACACATGGTAGTTAACGGGTGTACCAGTTTAGGATTTTACGCTCCGTCCCAATTTAACGGAAGGGAAATTTATCACAAATATATCAATTTAAGGTTTTTTGTAGGGCAAAAGAACACTACAAGTGCCATAACTTGTGTACGGCGCTCACTTTAGTGCCATAACTTTTTTTGGATCACTTTAGTGCTAAAATTTTTTAAAAACGATCACTTAAGTGCCAACTCCGGTGCCGTACACAATTTTTCACCGAAAATCTGACGTGGTATTTTTTTTATTAATTTCTGAAGCTGACGTGGCTCGCCGGAGTCTCTTCGGAGATTAGCACTTAAGTGATCGTTTTTCAAAAATTTTAGCACTTAAATGATTGTTTTTCAAAAATTTTAACACTTAAGTAATCGTTTTTCAAAAATTTTAGCACTGAAGTGATTCAAAAAAAAGTTATGACACTTAAGTGATCGTTTTTCCTCCGACTTGGCACCAAAGTGATCCAAAAAAAAGTTATGGCACCAAAGTGAGCGCCGTACACAAGTTATGACACTTATAGTGTCCTTTTGCCTTTTTTGTAGTTAAAAAATTAGTTTAGAGTAAATCTGTCACGAGTATACCAGTTTAAAATTTTTAATGGGTAAACTTATCACAAGTGTAGCAGTTTGGGATCTTTTGTGATATTAACTTCTTTTTGTAATCATCTTGTGAATCAAAAGTTACCAAGTCCAAAACAACGGTCAAGAACGATCTCTCCCCTCCTTCAACTTTCGACAGTAATAATCCGCCGATCCTCCTCTTCAGAAGTCCGAATCTTGCTGTAGGCTCTTAGGCTCTTCTTCGCTGTTTCGATCGCATCTTCATCTAGTTTCGCTTTTGGATTTGCGATTGCGGCTGGCGGGGGCGTGGGGGGGTGTGGAGGGGTTTGGGTTTTCAGTTTCTCTCCGCGATCGATCGGTGCTTTGTTGTGCAGGACGTTTGTTTGTTTGGAGTGATTAGGATGGAAGAGAGTTTTTTTTATTTTTTTTTATTTTTGTGGCTTCCCATGTTTCAGAGCTTTTAGCTATCTAGTTTCTATACGAGTTGTAGTGACCGTGATTTGTTAAATCCCCGACACTTGGCCAGTACTCCTGTGATTTCTAATAGTTCCTGAAGCCTTGTTGTGTGAGAGGAATTATGTGTTCTTGGTTAATTGATTGGTGCCTCCTCACCTTCAATTTAGAGTTTCACCGTTCTTGGTCGGTGCTCGCAAACGTGTGTTGATTGTTGTGTCGTTTCTCGATTTTTGTTTTACAAAAGAATCTATTGAAACGTTTTTGTTGTTTCTATGTCTCTCTTGCGTATGCAAATAAAGAGTAGACTTGCGACGACTGAAATAAGCCACAAAGAGTGTAGAGCTGAATCCAATGTGGCTGGTTCACTCGTCATTTCTTGCGGTTGGGAAGTTGCAATTTTGTTAATTTGGCTGTTTCCGCGATATATGCCTGTTCTGGTTTCATGTCGTCTAATTTCTTCCCTTTTTCTATTCGAATCTTCTAGGTGCAAATTTTCGTGAAAACCCTTACTGGCCAGACCATCACCCTTGAGGTCAAAAGCTCGGACACAATTGACAACGTGAAGGCCAAGATCCAAGACAAGGAGGGAATCCCCCGGACCAGCAGAGGCTTATCTTTGCTGGCAAGCAGCTTGAGGACGGACGCACTTTGGCTGATTATAACATTCAGAAGGAATCCACCCTCCACTTGGTTCTCCGTCTCAGGGGTGGCCTGCAGATATTTGTGAGGACCCTCACTGGCAAGACCATTACCCTAGAGGTTGATAGTTCGGACACCATCGATAATGTGAAGGCTAAAATCCAGGACAAGGAAGGAATTCCCCCAGACCAGCAGAGGTTGATTTTCGCGGGCAAGCAACTCAAGGATGGCAGGACTCTGGCAGACTACAACATCCAGAAGGAATCGACACTCCACTTGGTGCTTCGTCTCAGAGGCGGCATGCAAATCTTTGTGAAGACCCTCACTGGCAAGACCATAACCCTTGAGGTCAAAAGTTCAGACGCTATCAATAACGTGAAGGCGAAAATCCAGAACAAGGAGGGAATCCCCCCAGACCAGCAGAGGTTGATTTTCGACGGCAAGCAACTTGAGGATGGCAGGACATTGGCAGACTATAACATCCAGAAGGAATCCACTCTTCACTTGGTGCTCCGCTTGAGGGGAGGAATGCAAATCTTTGTCAAGACCCGAACTGGGAAGACCATCACTTTGGAAGTTGAGAGCTATGTCAAGGCGAAAATTCAGGACAAGGAAGGCATTCCCCCAGATCAGCAAAGGCTTATCTTTGCCAGTAAACAACTTGAGGATGGAAGGACTTTGGCAGACTATAACATTCAGAAGGCGTCCACTTTCGCTTGGTGCTGCGATTGAGGGGGGGCATGCAGATTTTTGTCATGACCCTGACTGGGAAGACCATAACTTTGGAAGTCGAGAGCTCGGATACCATTGATAATGTCGAAGCTAAGATACGGGACAAGGAAGGCATTCCCCCAGATCAGCAGAGGTTGATTTTCGCTGGGAAGCACTTGAGGATGGCCGGACACTGGCGGATTACAACATTCAGAAGGAGTCAACTCTACATCTTGTGCTTCGCCTCCGCAGTGGAATGCAGATCTTCGTCAAGACTCTGACTGGAAAGACCATCACTCTGGAGGTGGAGAGTTCAGACACCATAGACAATGTGAAGGCTAAGATCCAGGACAAGGAGGGTATTGGCGGTATTGGCGGGATTTGCGTTCCTATTCAAGGAAAGGAGAGATTGTAGGCAAATTTGTATATTAATAGTTTTCCTATGTTTTGGAGTTTCCTGTTTTTCGGGTTTGCTTGTTTCCTTTGTTGTGGCAACCCTTGTGTACAAATTGCAGAATAATGACAGCTTAACTCGCACGACAAAATTAACAGAGTTGAGAGTTTTGTCCGCGGACGTAGGCACATTGCCGAACCTCGTAATTCTTGTGTTCTTTTTGTAATCGATTTACTAAAATTCAACAAGGTATAAGAGTGGGTTTGATTCAACCTGTCATTTTTTGTGCTTGTTTCTCTCTTTGTTGCTGTCATATCCTTTTTATTACTAGCAATGCGTCATGGAGAGGTCAAAGAAGTCAGGAGACGCATCCAACGCAACAAAGGTGCGGGAGACAAATAACCAGAGGTTGACTTCGTTGTTGCTAAACGAAAGAAATTACCTTCCTTGGTCACGAGCTAGAACAGTTGCTCTCGGGGGTAGGTCGAAGCTTGGTCACATCAACGGGAAGATTAAAGCCCCTCCCACGACAGATCCCAAATTTGATGAATGGCAAGCGAATGACCACAATTTGATGTCTTGGATATTCAATTCCATGGAATCAGAGATCTACGAGATATTTGGGCAAAAGAACACTACAAGTGCCATAACTTGTGTACGGCGCTCACTTTAGTGCCATAACTTTTTTTTAGATCACTTTAGTGCTAAAATTTTTGAAAAACGATCACTTAAGTGCCAAAATTTTTGAAAAATGATCACTTAAGTGCCAACTCCGGTGCCGTACACAATTTTTCGCCGGAAATCTGATGTGGCATTTTTTTTATTAATTTCTGAAGCTGACGTGGCTCGCCGGAGATTGGCACTTAAGTGATCGTTTTTCAAAAATTTTAGCACTTAAATGATCGTTTTTCAAAAATTTTAGTACTGAAGTGTTCGTTTTTCAAAAATTTTAGCACTGAAGTGATCCAAAAAAAAGTTATGATACTTAAGTGATCGTTTTTCCTCCGACTTGGCACCAAAGTGATCAAAAAAAAGTTATGGCACCAAAGTGAGCGCCGTACACAAGTTATGGCACTTATAGTGTCCTTTTGCCGAGATATTTGCATATTCAGAGTCAACCTAGGCGTTGTGGGATTCGATATATGAGATGTAAGGTCAAGCCAGAAATGCATCTCAGATCTTTGAGTTGCAGCAAGGACTTGCTTGTTCTAAGCAAGGTGCAACACAATCTTTCACTGAACACCTCGGAAAAATGAAGAAGCAATGGGATGAGCTTCGTCAGTATAGACCTGCTGATGTAGCTAGCAAGGATCATCTAGAGGGGGATGAATAGGTGATCTTAACCAATTTTTATCAATTTATGCGAAAATGAAAGATCACAGTTGAGTCTGAATAAAATTCAGATTCAAGACAGATTATATAAATAGTGCTCTTGATGTGTAGTATGTAAATTAAGAGATAAGGGATAGAAAAACTACACACAAGTTTATAGTGGTTCGGCTTATAGCAAACCTACGTCCACTCTCCCACGCTTACAGCCTACTGGTTGGATTTCACTATGTAATCAAGAGGAATTTACAGATTCTGAGTGATAGCACTCTCGTATATGATAGGACTCTCTATCTCACACAGTCACTCTTACAAAGTAATCCTCAAGATCTTAATTTTTGGCTCAGAACGACAAGAGAAATGATTGGAGTATGCTCAGACTCTAGACTTGTTGATTCTCGAATCTGTTATTTCTTCTGCTGCTCATTGATCTCTTTAAATACTCATCTGCTTCCAAACTAGCCGTTGGACAGCTTTCAAAGGATCATCTTCCAATCTTCACCTTGGACAGATTTGTATAGAAAGAATTGAGTAGCCGTTGATTTACAGATTCTAAATCCCGCTGATTTTGGTCGCCCATACAACCAGAATCTTGGTTTCCATAAGTAGAGCTTTATCCGTTATAATGCATGATTATCGTAATCTTTGATTGTCAATCAATTTGATTTAGATTGAGATCAAAGCTTTCCTTTTGTGAAATCTATACCAGATCACTAGCCGCTGTTTTTCGTTCTAAGTTCTGCATCTGAAGAATTTCTGCGTTTGCGTCTCCTTCTAAAAAATTTCTCTGTTTGTGTCTGAATAATTTCAGCATCTGAGTCTCAGGACTTAGATTATGTGGGTCTTCAATAAGATATGAACCAGTTTGTAAAATTTGAAGAACTTCCTTCTGAGCTTCTAGAATGTATAGATACCTGGAATAAAATAGTTTAGAATAAGTATCAGATTTACAAAAACATGGAAGGTTTTGTCATCTTTAAAATCAATAGGAGCTTTCCTCAGCAATCTCCCCCTTTTTTATGGTGACAAAAACTTCCTTGCATATTGAATTAATTTGAAATTAATAAATAAGAATTTTAAGCTCATAAAGCATAGATTGAAATTGAAAGAGCAAACTCTGTTGAAATCTGTGTCCTTTTCTTCCTTTGCACACAACCTGCATATGATCTGAATATTTATAATGTTAGTATGGCAAATCTACATATAATTTCTTCCCCTTTTTGTCATCAACAAAGATAAGAGAGAATAAAACATTGATATTAACCAATCAGTCTAACACGAAGAATTTGGAAAAAATATTACAGGCCAAAAGAAGAGTATTGAAAAACAGGCTATTTTGTAGAAAGAGTACGAATCAATTGGAAATTTTTCAGAATGGAAACAGCTTCCTCAATCTTCGAAGTGCATTCT
This sequence comes from Syzygium jambos, assembly GCA_031216235.1. Classification (NCBI taxonomy): domain Eukaryota; kingdom Viridiplantae; phylum Streptophyta; class Magnoliopsida; order Myrtales; family Myrtaceae; genus Syzygium; species Syzygium jambos. The sequence goes on from CM062227.1 coordinate 13,842,470, forward strand.
CCCATAGCTTTATCCATGTTTGTTGAACACAGAGTAATAGCCTCTTCAAGTTCTACTTTATCCTTAGCTGCTTGAAGATGTTGAGATTTGTTGTTTTCCTCAATAATTGTGTGAAGATTCTTCACATCTTGTTCAATTGCAGCTTGCTTGTCTTTAATCTCGAGCAGAAGAGAGAGAATGGTTTCATTATCTAAGGCCTGTTCGTGGACATTTTCTTGTTCAATCTGATTGAATCTTGTTCCTATTGTTTCTTCTGGAATCTTCCTCTGAACAAGTGCTTGATCTTCAGAAACATGTTCTGTAGGAATTGGTTCTGAAACCTTTTGAGTTGGATTAGAAACATGTTATGGACCATCATTATGGCCTAATTCATGATGCTCTACTTCTGCTTCATCACTTTTATCATGTAGAAGGATTTTTCATTTCCTTCTATACACCTTTAGTGGGGTTGGAGATTCGGCCTGCTTGCCTGTTGATTCTGCCCTTTTTCAATTGGCTGCCCAACAGATTTAGCTTCAGAAGATAGAGCATCCTTTCCTTTGATTCTTTCCCTTAAATCATCAAATTGCTTCATTTTTTAAAGCATTCTTTCTCCAACGTACATACAAGGAACAAGATTTTCCCTCATCTCATCAGGAATGAATATCTTGAGGAACATGAAGATTCGTGAGATAAGTGCCCCATATGGAAGTTGTCCCTTGTCTATCTGTAATGTTCTATACATATGAAAAATGATGATATGAGGAAGACAAAAGGATTGACCTTTCAGGATTGCCCAGATAAGCTTAATTTCTGACTTGGATAAGTCAGTCTTGGATGCTGCTTTGGGCTTCAGACAGTTGATAATGATCTTGTGTAAAATCATAAATCTTTTGGATAAATCTGAATAGGAAAGATGCCTTTTAGAGCTATGTGCAAAGTTTGCATTCTCGGAGGCCACCCTGGAAGCATCTTCAAGGCTCACTTCCAGTGGAGTAAATTTGGAATGTTTTGCTCCAATTATCCTTGCCAACACATCCGCTTTTAAATCATACTTTTTGTCACCAACAGTGAATTGAATCCAATTGGGTGACAAAATTGAAAGATTAGAGTAAAAATATGCTGTCAGTTCAGCATAGACATTTGCAGATTGCAAACAAAACTCATAAATGCCTAATTTTGCAAACAAATGCTTTACAAAAATACCAGCTTGTTCAAGGTAATCAAAGTCTACGGTCCGATGGTTCATGACTCCTCTAGCAAGCAGCAACTTATAGAACATATTGTGCTCATTGCATCTAAATAAGCCTCCAGTTCCTGGCATACCAGATGCAATCCCAACTTTTATTTGAAAAATATCAAAGAATTTACCATCATCATCAGGAATAACAAACTTGGTTGCACTAGTTGTTTGAGGGCTGATTTGAGCAGATTTCTTGTCAGAGGGTGTTGATGATTCTCCGACTTTTTCTTTGCCCTTTTTGGAAGAGGGCTCTTTTGGTGTAGAACTGGCCGGAACATTTTCAGTGTGAGTGCAAGCCTTAGAGTAGTTTTGCATAAGATGTTCTTCAGAGATGAACCCATTGTCTTTTAGACAATCACACAGAATCGATGCAGAGGGGTTGCTGCTCTTCAACCTCTGATAAGCTTTCCATATAAACTTGATGCTTTTAAAACGAAAATCTGTTTTACCCGAAGTTTTGGGTGGCGACGATCGTTGAGGTGGGGTAGTCTCTAAAGGGTCTTGATGCTGATCAGATTCTGAGTCAGAGATTTCCATATATTCTGCTGGTGCTGTAGACTTGGAGTCTTGGTTGAGAATTTGTGAAGATCTTCTCTTGAAAGGCATTTTTATCACTTTTGGAGTGGAAAGATTGGATCTTTGGAGAAGGAAGAGGAGAAGACGACGCTGAGTATCAAGAGAATTTTGGAGAGAAAAAGGTTCGTACGATAGGGTTTGAAAAAGAGAAGGATGGGTTTATAAGGAAGAGGACAGGTTATGGAAGGAAAATTTACTTTTGAAAAATATAAAAAGAAATCCCAAATATGTAGGACGGAAAAATACTTTTTGAAGCACAACCAAATATGATAACATTATAACAATATATTAAGCACAATTAATCAGATAAATCAGAATATGCACCTGATTTGCTTCCTAAAATAGCGATTATGAAAATATCCTGTCTAAAATGCCACAAATATATCCGCCAAAATTTGAATAAAGGCCGTACCTTGCTTTGTGAGTCTGAAATGTTCAGACTGAGAACATTTGTGTCTGAAAAAATCCTATCTATCAAACACTTCAAGTAAACGGATAAGTAATGCATAGTTTGTTTCTTATGAACTCAAATGAAAATTTATCAAGAGGTTTTGTGAATATATCAGCTAATTGATTCTTAGAATCAATGAATTGAATATTCACATCACCATTTTGAATATGATCTCAAATAAAATGATGCTTGATTTCAATATGCTTAGCTCGAGAATGAAGAATGGAGTTCTTTGTCAAATTGATTGCACTTGTGTTGTCACATTTGATTGCAACACTTGATTTTTTAATAGCAAAATCTTCTAACTGTTGCTTCATCCACAAAATCTGTGCATAGCAACTTCCCAAAGCTACATATTCTGCTTCTACTGTAGAGAGTGCAACTGTATTTTGCTTCTTTGAGTACCATGATACCAACATATTCCCAAGTAATTGACATGTACCTGTAGTACTTTTCCTGTCCACTTTACATCCAGCTAAATCAGCATCTGAATAACCAGTAAGAGTAAAATCTGAATCTTTGGAATACCAAAGACCTAACATTGGATAAGTTCCAATGTATTTGATTATTCTCTTTACTGTAGAAAAATGAGATTCCCTTGGATCTGATTGAAATCTTGTGCACATACAGACACTAAAAAGAATGTCAAGTCTAGAAGCAGTAAGATATAATAATGATCTTATCATGCTTCTATATACCTTCTGATCAACCTTTTACCATTTTCATCTTTGTCTAGCTTGGATGATTGAAACATGGGAATCTCTGTCTTCTTGCAATTTTGCAATCCAAATTTCTTGACAATCTCCTTGGCATACTTCTCTTGGCAAATGAATGTACCATCTTTTGTTTGTTTCACTTGTAGGCCAAGAAAGAATGTTAATTCTCCCATCATACTCATCTCGAACTCGTTCTGCATATTTTTAGAGAATTCCTTGCAAAGCAATTCATTAGAGGATCCAAAGATTATATCATCAACATAAATTTGAACAAGACCCTTTTTTTCTTAATGAATAAAGTTGTATCAACCTTACCTTTGGTGAAATCATTTTGCAGAAGGAAGTTACTTAACCTTTCATACCAAGCACGGGGTGCTTGTTTCAGACCGTAAATGACCTTTTTGAGTTTGTAGACATAATCAGTCTTCCTTGATTTTTCGAAACCAGGTGGTTGTTCCACATATACTTCTTCTTTGATATATCCATTCAGGAAGGCACGTTTCACGTCCATCTGAAATAATTTAAAGTTATGGAAACAAGCATAAGCTAATAATAGCCTAATGACTTCTAACCTGGCAACTAGTGCATATGTTTCATCATAATCTATGCCTTCTTCTTCAGAATAGCCTTTTGCTACTAGTCTTGCTTTGTTTCTTATGACTTTCCCTTTGTCATCCAGTTTGTTTTTGAATACCCATTTTGTTCCAATAACTGGATGATTTTTGGGTATTGGCACAAGCTCCCATACTTGATTGATTCTAAACTACTGAAGTTCTTCCTGCATGGCTTTGATCCAACTTTCATCTGATAATGCTTCACCAGTTTCTTTTGGTTCTATTTCTGATATCAATGTCAAGTTGCTTATGTTCTCCTTGTGCTTAGATCTAGTCTTGATACCATCTTTTATTTCTCCAATGATGAGGTTCTTCGGATGACTGGATTTTTGCTTCCAGTTTCTGTCATATTTTTCCTTCTAAATATCGTTGGACTCTAAAGGTTCTGATTGAGTTTGGATAGTATCTTCTTTTCCTTTTTCTACGAATTTGACGATCTTTGGAGATTCTGATTGTTGAGCTTCTGATAACTCTTGAATGTTGAAAGAAAGTTCAGATTCATCTTTGTGAGTCTTAATATTTTCATCAAACCTTACATTCATTGTTTCTTCCACAATCTGAGAATTCTTGTTAAAGACAATCATTCATCCGCTTTCTCATCAAACTTTCCAAAGCGGTCATTTGGATTTTTGAGAATGAAATATTTACAACCAAACACGCGAAAATATGAAATGTTGGGCTTTCTACCTTTGAAAAGCTCATAGGGGGTTTTCTCAAGAATGGGTCTAAGAAAAGCTCTGTTGATGATATAACATGCTGTAAAAACTGCATCTGTCCAGAATTGAAAAGGAATCTTGCTTTCAATCAATAGAGTTCTTGCCATATTTTGCAAAGAACGATTTTTCTTTTCCACAACACCATTTTGTTCTGATGTATATGAAGTGGAAAAATTATGTTGAAAGCCATTTTCCTCACAGAAATCTGAAAAACTTTGATTTTCAAACTCTCCCCCATGATTAGTTTTAATACAGGAAATAATATAGCCCTTTTCATTCTGAACTCTTTTTGTAAATTTTGAAAAATATGAAAATGCTTCATTTTTATGAGCAAGAAAGAATACCCAAGTAAATCTTGTAAAGTCATCAACAATAACTAGACAATACTTCTTACCACTAATACTTTGTGTTCTGGTTGGTCCAAACAAATCCATATGAAGAAGCTGGAAAGCACGATTAGTGGAAACATAATTTATAGACTTAAAAGAGCTTCTTTCCTAGAGTGCAGGTATTACATAATTCTGTTTTCTTGTATTTCAAATCTGGCAGACCTCGCACCAATTTCTTGTTTGAGATTTTTGAGATTTGTTTCATACTGATATGCCTCAATCTTCTGTGCCATAGATCTTCATCCTCTTTAATTGAAATCAAACAATGAGTGGAGTTTGGATTGACATCTAGGAGATAAATATTGCCATGTCTTCTTCCTGTGAAAGTTTAAGAAGAGTCTTTGCTTGTTCCTGAGCAAGTATTTTCTTGAAAGTTGATTCTGAAACCTATATCACATAGCTGGCTTATGCTTATCAAATTGTAGTTGAGTCCTTTTACCAATGAAATATCATTGATTGTAAGTCCTCCTATTTCAACCGTTCCTTTGCCAACAATTTTTCGTTTGGTATTTCCTCCAAAAGAAACTTTTCCACCATTCAGACTGTGTAGATCAACGAATATACTTGGATCTCCTGTCATGTGTCTAGAGCATCTACTGTCTAGGTACCACTTTTTTTTTCTCTTTGTGGTAACCTGCAAAAATCATAACATCTCAAGTTTTCTTTGGTATCCAAATTTGTTTGGGTCCTTGAGCATTAGTGTAGGCTATCTTAATAAAATCTCTTCATATAGGTCTCCAGACCTTAGGACATTCATTCTCAAAATGTTGTGGATCTCCATAATTTGAGCACTTAAGAGTACTTCGGCCAACAGGTTTTACAAAATTCCTTTTAAAATGATTTTTTTAGGCTTGTCGAGTGGGTCTTTGTCTTAATCTCTCCTTGACCTTTGGAAAATCAATCAAGCTGTCACTTTCCTTTACAAATCTGAAACCAGATTTGTTATAGTAAGGAATTTGGATGGAAAGGATATGCTTCAAGGTTTCTAAACCTTTTGAAAAATTGGAAGTAATTTCTAAAATTACCTTTTTCAAAACAGCATTTTCTTTGGAAATAAAATCTCGACTTTCCTTGACTTGATGAAATTCTTTTTGAAGGAAATCGATTTTTTCTTTTTGTGAAATATCCTATTGCCTCAGTGATGAATTTTCCTTTTTCAGAGAAAAGATTCTTTTAAGAGCAGCCTTAAATTCAAAGCATAATTCATCAATGTAATTCGATACTTCAATAGGCATTTCAAAATGCTTTACCTCAATTTCCACTTTAGGATTAGAATCTGAATCTGAGTCTGAATCTGCCTTTGTCATTAGACAGAAGTTTGAGATATCTTCATTACTGTCTTCGCATTCTATATCACTCCTGGTTTCTGCTTTCAATGCCTTCTTTGCTTTCTCAAATTCGGTCTTCTTTTTCAGAAGTGGACAATTTGGCTTGATATGTCCACGTTTCCTACAGTGAAAGCATATTATATCTTTTGATCTTTTTGATTCATCAAAGGACTTCTTCTTCTCAAAAGGCTTCTTTCCTTTTAGGTTTCTTCCATTGATTTTCATCTTCTTATACTTCTTTATGAAGAGAGCTAGTTCTTCATCGTCAACATCTTCATCTTCAGAATCTGCATTAGAATCAATGCTAGTTTTTAATGCAATTGACTTATTACCTCTGGATTCATTCTCCTCATTCCATTTCTCAGTCTCATATGATTGAAGAGTCCCAATTAACTCATTCACAGAAAGAGGCTTAATCCTTTGTGTCTCTCGAAGAGATGTTTTGATGATATCCTACTGATTTGTCAGTCCTCTCAGTAGTTTGTTGACTTTCATAGCATCTGAGACTGGTTGTCCTTAATATGCAATACCGTTTACTATGTCAGCAAACCTATCATACATATCAGCAACTGATTCTCTAGGCTTCATTTTGAAGGATTTATATTGACCAAGCAGAAGATTGATTTGAGTTTCCTTGGCTCGATCTGTTCCTTCATAAGTAGTGTGGAGAGTATCCCATATTTCCTTAGCTGATTCACAAGAAGCAATTTTTTTATATTCAATAGGAGATAAAGCACAATAAAGAGAATAAATTGCTTTGGAATCTAAAGTTTCTCTTTTAGATATCTCAGATTGAGACAAAGGAGGATTTGCAACTTTGCTTCCGTCTGCTTTTTCCTTTAAATCAGAGGATTTTGGATTGACTCCTCTAATGATGACATCTCATTGCATGTGATCAATCGACTTTATGAATGCCTTCATCTTATTTTTCCAGACACTATATTCCTTGCTATCGAAATATGGTGGTCTATTATTGCTCTGTCCTTCAATGAGCCCTGGAGCACCAAAGTTAGCCATGTAGATCGTTAGCTCAGAAGTAAAACACTTTAATAAATGAGCAACCTGCTATGATACTAAATTGATGTAGCTAGCAAGGATCACCTAGAGGGGGGTAAATAAGTAATCTTAACCAATTTTTATCAATTTATGCGGAAATGAAAAATCACAGTTGAGTCTAAATAAAATTCAGATTCAAGATAGATTATATAAACGGTGCTCTTGATGTGCAGTATGTAAATTAAGAGATAAAGAATAGAAAAACTGCATACAAGTTTATAGTAGTTCGGCTTATAGCAAGCCTACGTCCACTCTCCCACGCTTACAGCCTACTGGCTAGATTTCACTATGTAATCAAGAGGAATTTACAGATTCTGAGTGATAGCACTATTGTGTATGATAGGACTCTCTGTCTCACACAGTTACTCTTACAAAGTAATCCTCAAGATCTTAATTTTTGGCTCAGAACGACAAGAGAAATGATTGGAGTATGTTCAGACTTTGGACTTATTGATTCTAGAATCTATTATTTCTTCTGCTGCTCGTTGATCTCTTTAAATACTCCTCTACTTCCAAACTAGCCGTTGGACAGCTTTCGGAGGATCATCTTCCAATCTTCACCTTTGATAGATTTGTATAAAAAGGATTGAGTAGCCGTTGATTTACAAATTCTGAATCCCGCTAATTCTGGTCGCTCATACAATCAGAATCTTGATTTCCATAAGTAGAGCTTTATCCGCTATAATGCATGCTTATCGTAATCTTTGATTGTCAATCAATTTGATTTAGATTGAGATCAAAGCTTTCCTTTTGTAAAATCCATACCAGATCACTAGCTGTTGTTTTTCGTTCTAAGTTCTGCGTTTGAAGAATTTCTGCGTCTACGTCTGCTTCTGAAAAATTTCTCCATATGCGTCTGAATAATTTCAGTGTCACGCCCCGAACCCTACGGACACGCAATATTCCGCTATGGTCGTTATGATGCGACGACCCAGGACTCATCGCCGACCCTTTTCTTTTTATCTTTGAATTACGCAAGCAGAAACAATAACCCACAGAACAAACCCCAGACAATAATCAAATCAGGGATAGCAGAGGAAAACCAAACATAACAAAAGCCATTTTTAATATTCACTTGACTAACCCCTGGGAATAAACTTACAAGCCCACTCCGAGCATTTCCACAAAAAGCCAGCAAAAAGACAAAGGCTAGAGTTAATCTACTCCATCAGAAAATCAGCTTCCAGGCCTAACCCTCAAGGACCAACAAAAAACTGCGGTACTCCAAACTGCATAGGAAGCAACGACAAGCTAAGGTCCTGAAAAAGATTTAACAACAACAAATGAGATAAAATCTCAATAAGTTAACGGCTTAAGCCCTATTTAGAAGGCCAACTCGCACGGGGGTCTCTAACCAGGCAATACATAATCAACAGCAACATTATTAAACAACCACAGGCATTCTTACCTTGCCTTGGTACACTCATTGATGAAATGAACATGTCACATACTCGAAGCATTTAAAGAGATTTCCCGTGCATCAATGCATCAAAGGCGCGCGTGTCTCGATTATAAGACAGAATCCACTTGGGCACGTCTCATACCATACCTAGCAGTTTCAATCACATAATCAGGCACTATACATCACACGTATTCTAGTTATTACGCCCCCTTGGGGCCATTACACATCAAGCGATCTGCAGCAAGATGGCAGTCTTCCGGCATAATCGGGCTCCATCCCGCCCCGTCGGGTACGGCTACGTCAAACGATCTACAGTAAGACAACATTCCAATATGGCAACATCAAACGATCTACAGTAAGATGGTATCCCGTAAAGAGCATTGAGTCCGGCCTCGGGCCGTGACAAGACATCCGGAGTATCGGCAATCCAGATAATCTCCAAGCATCCGATAAATCGAGTATTGTCAAGCGATCTACAGCAAGACCCCGATAAATCAGGCATCATCAAGTGATCTACAGCAAGACGGCTTCGACGTGTGACCACACGAGCACACAAGCATTCCGTCCAATTATTATCTTTTCAATTAGCCCATGCGTCCACGAATAGTGCTCATATAATGCCGCATAACAATTCAAGTGGTCACACATACAAACAGTCAAACAATTTGTAAATCTCATTTCAAACATACTTTCTTTCTCAAGACATCAAATTCATTTCTCAAACATAATTATAAAAATAATTTATTTTCAAAGATTCAAAATCTTTTCTTGAAAATAATCATTCAAATCATTTAGCTAAATACACTAATTTATACAGTGAAATCCAACTTCGAAATCACAATCCAAGCATAAAACAATCGTAATTTGATATTAAAAATCATTCGAATATTCATAATTAATTTTCGAAAATAAATTATTTTTAATATTATTTTAATATATTTTTTAGTAAAATATTAATATTTAATTCTGAAAATTAATATATATAATAAAATAATCAATAATAATAAAATAGTTGATAACTTATCAACAAACACGCGATAGCTTATCGCAAACCCAACCATAACTTATCGAACAATTACCGATAACTAATCAATCAATCCCCGATAGCCTATAGCCTAATCCCACTTAATTAACCAAACCTAAACATAAATTAAACTACCCTAAGCAAGTTTAACACCCTAAACGAGGGATTAGGGGTTAACTTACTTGGTTAACATCAGCGAAGACGCGATGACGATGGCGACGACAGAGGCGGTCCACGGTGCTTCCGATTCAGGCTCGGCGGACGGCAACGAACGAGCGCGGCGAAGTAAGTGGCTGCTATGGGGCTGATCGGGGGCTGTTATAGGCGTGAACAACAGTTGGTCGTGGTGGTTTGGGGTGCTGGACAGCGGCAGCAAGCGGTGGAGGTGAACAGTGGCTGAACCGGCGAGAAGCGCGCGACTAGCTCCGGCGAGGGGCGCTGCTCGCGCCTTGCTAGGAGAACAGCTGGAAACGAGGGCTGGGGGTGGCGTCCCGGTGACTGGGATAGTGGTGACAAGCGGCGGGGACGAGCGGCGCTCGGTAGTGGATGGACGGTGGCTGGGCCAACAGGAGGCGTGACCTGCGTGCTGGCTGGACAGTCAAGCAACGGCAGTCGTGGGGACGATGATGACGGTGCTGCTCGACCAGAGAGGAGCCGAGATGGCGGTGGCTCATGGCAGGAAGCCGGCATATGGCGGAGCTGGTCCTGGCAAAGATGGCCGACAGTGTAGTGAGAAGAAGCAAGAAGCAGCAGCAGCAACAAGCAGAAGCCAGCAGAAGCAAGACCAGCGAAGGAGAAGAAGAAGGGAAGAAAAGAAAAGAAAAAAGAAAGAGAGGAAATGATGGGGGCTGGTGAGAGTAGGTGGGGGTGTCAGACGCATGGGGGAACCGGCGTGGAAAAGGGAAGGAAGAGAGAGAGAGAGAGAAAGTTAACGTCGCACTCAAGTGCGATCCAACGGTCACAGTTCAAATCTGAAGACAATCTAACGGTCCACGAAAATTCCTAATTAATAAATTAGGAAAAAGCCAAAAGATATTAATAAAAACACATTACGAAGATGGTCTACTAGTCCAAATCCGCACCTGATCAAAATTTCACTTTTCGCATATCCCGGGCAACATTGAGGCTGGCCACAATAATATCGATACCATCCAATTAAATTCGTTCCGGAACTCCAAGAAATTCGACACCAAAGTTTGGGTCCTAAATAATGGTCAAATTCAATCGAGTACGATTCTAGCAAAATCTCAATTTTAAAAACAATAACTGGAAGTGATCAGTTCCCGGGCGAAATTTTACTATAAGCACACTGACGAATTACACGTTTTATAAATCCCAAAAATGGGCCGAAATTCGGAATGTCACATTCAACGTCTGAGTCTCATAACTTAGATTATGTGGGTCTTTAATAAGATATGAACCAGTTTGTAAAGTCTGAAAAACTTCCTTCTGAGCTTCCAGAATGTATATATACCTGGAATAAAATAATTCAGAATAAATATCAGATTTACAAAAACATGAAAAGTTTTGTCATCTTCAAAATCAATAGGAGTTTTCCTCAACACCTGCGACCCAGAATGTGATGGATTATGTCAATCGAGAAAAGCAAGATAAAGCTGTAGCAAGCATTAGGCCTGAATTTGAGGACACCAAACGTCAAATTCTTATGAGTCCTCAACTGCCTACTTTCAATGAAGTTTGTGCCATAATCCAAAATGAGGAAACATGAAGACGTGTCACGCCTTTAGCTCCAATTACATCAAGAGAGCTTGTTGAAGCAAGGAGACTCCACTGCTCGGTTTGCCAAAGGAAAATTTAAGAAACCAGCACGGTTCCATTGTGACCATTGCAATCACGATGGCCATTCCAAAGAGAGGTGCTAGGTCCTTCATCCGCATTTGCGTCTTTCCAAAGACAGGGGTTCGGAAGCTAAGGTGGCAGTCCAAGACAATCCGAATGATTTTCAATTCAAGTTGGAGGCTTTGTCTCAACAAGTTCAGCAATTACTTCAGATACATGACAATGGAACGAATGCTTCTGGCACTGAAACTGGAAATTTGGCTATGATATCTGGTAATGTTTATGCTTACTCAGCTTTATCCAAAACTTAGTTTATTGTTGACTTTGGGGCTACAGACCACATGTGTAGTTCTCCAAATTTGCTATCCAATATTACTTCAAGTGTGTCATATCCACCTATTACTATTGCTAATGGTGGGCAGGTTCCAACTAGTGGTGTTGGACAAATTAAATTTTTCTCAAATAATTTTGAAGCGTTATTGGTACCTGAATTATCCTCAAATTTAATGTAAATTAGCAAATATACTAATCAATGGAATTGTAATGTTATTTTTACTCCTCAAAAGGTGTTTTTTCAAGATTGAACCCCCGGGAGGATGATTGGTGAAGGGCAGTTGCAAAATGGGTTGTATATGGTGGACCTCAACAACGAAGTGTTGATGGCGCAAAGGAAGACTGTTGACACCTCTTGGTTGTGGCATTGGCGTTCGAGTCATCCCTCTAATCGGGTGTTACATGCTCTTGACATGACTCTAAGTTGTGATTTCAATTGTTGTGATCCTTGTCATTATGCTAAGCAACATAGGTTACCATTTCCACATAACACACATAAATCAGAACAGTTTTTTGATTTTGTTCACTCGGATATTTGGGGGCCTTCTCCTATTGACTCTGAGGAGGGGTTCAAGTATATTGTTACATTTATTGATGATAAATCCCGAGCTACATGGGTTTATTTGCTTAAATCCAAAAGTGAAGTTATGACTGTGTTTCAAGATTTTTGCAATACGGTGAAAATCAATTTAACACTACAGTGAAGATTTTTCGTACAGATAATGGAACTGAATATACCAATCAGGCTTTTCAAGTGTTCCTACGTGGTCTGGGAGTCATTCATCAGACCTCTTGCGTTGGAACTTCACAGCAGAATGGAGTTGCAGAAAGAAAAAATAGGTATTTGCTTGAGGTTACCCGAGCATTGTTATTCTCAGGAATTTACCCAAGACATATTAGGCAGATGCAGACCTTATGTGCTGCTACTTAATCAACAGTTTGCCTAGTAAGGTGTTGGGGTATAATGTTTCGATTGAAAGTCTGTGTGGCCGAAAATTTGGTATCTCTCACCTAAGAATTTTTGGATGTTATGTACATTCTCAATCTAGTGACAAACTGGATCCACAGACTCAAAAGTGTGTTTGTGGGATACTTGAATGTCAAGAAGGGATACAAATGCTATGAACTAAGTACTAGACATGTTTATATTTCTCGTGATATTGTCTTTGATAAGGCTCACATGTTTTTTGCCATGAATCAAATTCAGGGGGGCCAAGATGAGCATTCTGAATTTTTGTTTCTTGTCCTACCTGTCGGGAATTCAATGTTGGATCAAGAGGAAATTCCAACAGCGGCTGTTCAAGGGAGTTAGCCTATGAATATAGGAAATGCCAATATGGAAAATGCCAATACTAACCCAATGTCACTGCCATTCCTAATACAATTGCCATTACAATAGATGCAGCTGATTTGGAAGTTGGGGCTGAAAATGCAATAGAGGTAGCTTCAGCAGATGTGGCACCCATTATCTCAGCTCCAATCTGCAAATCATCACGCATTCCAAGGCCTTCAATGCGGCTCTGTGATTTTTCAACATATCATACTGCTCAGCATCCCATTCGGGATTTTATTAGGTATGATAGAATTTCCCATAATTATTTAAGCTTTTTATTTGCCATCGAAAATCAACAAAAACCCAATATCTTCTTGGAAGCATGTAAAAGCAGCGTGTGGGTGAATGCCATGAAAGATGAGCTTCAAGCATTAGATCATAACCATACTTGGGAACTTGTTAAATTGCCAAACGGGAAGAAGACAGTTGGTTGTCGATGGATTTACAAGATCAAATTCAACAGTGATGGTTCGGCTGAGAGGTACAAAGCTCGACTTGTCGCAAAAGGGTATACTCAATCCTATGGGATAGATTACAAAGAAACATTTGCTCCTATAGTGAAAATGAACATTGTCCATGTCCTTCTATTCGTGGCAATTAACTATAGCTAGCCATTTCAAATGGATGTGAAGAATGCCTTCCTCCAAGGAGACTTGGAGGAAGAGGTCTATATGGATCTCCCTCGAGGACATCCCTTAGAGAATAATAAGGGAATGGTTTGCAAATTAAAGAAGGCAATTTATGGTCTCAAACAGTCACCTAGAGCATGGTATGGCAAACTAAGTTCCGCACTCATTAGATTTGGTTTCAAAAGGAGCACAGCTGATTCTTCAATGTTTACTAAAGCAGTTGGTGAAGGTATTATTGTTATTCTCATTTATGTTGATGATCTTATTATTACTGTCAATAACTTAATGGGTATTACAGAACTTAAGCAGTTGTTGAGCAAGGAGTTTGTCGCGACCTAAAAAAAAAAATCGACGTTTTCGATCTTAGGCTAATGGATTACTAGATCAATTAAATTAACTAACCTAGCTCGAGTTCTCCCAAACTCTACCAAATCGCAACTTAGGTCCAATTGTGTGCATGCAAATATTTTCAACGGGAGTCGCCACTAATCATTTAGGGTAGGTTGATTAGAAACCTAAATAAAATAGCGGGAGTACTATTTTATTTCTACGAACCAGAAATTATGAATTCGAGGACTTGGTTACGCTAGATTCCCTAACGCCCTTTCGGTACCAATTTCGAGAAAAATACTCAATTTGACAAATTTGAAAAATCCTGACTTAGAGTTCAAAGGTGTAGAAATTTCTTTTTGATTTTTTACTTATTTAAATGAAAGCTAACCTATATGTAATGACGTGCAAAAATTGACATGCGATTAATGCAACCTAACATGCAAACTATATGTCATGCGACGACGTGACCTATTTCTAATGACGGGCATATTATTTTTTTTGTATTTTTTTTATGAAATTCGGAATTAAAAATGCCAATTATCTAAACATGCAATTTTAAACTAAAGAAATTAACCTATTCTAGAGTAATCTTTTGGTATTTTCTTTATCAAAATTCGAAATTAAAATCAAGTAAAAAAAATATAACCGCTAAATCTTTCGAATTAAGTCTCGATCTGAAGCCTAACAGATCGATCCTAAAATTCGAAATACCCGCTATGGAAATAACTATATCTAAAGCTTGATAGATAGATTTATTTCCACGTGTGCGATTGCGGATTAGGAAATTTCCCTAATCGATCACATCTTGAAAAATTCTCGATATTTTAAATATCTTGGATATATTCAAAAGATTTTGAAAGTTCTGATTTCTATCCAAATTTGAAAAATAATAAATATCCAAGATTTCAAAAAAAAGGAAATAAAATCCTAATTGGAATAATGCTTATTATCCAAATATGCAAAATTAGATACCAATAAGCACAAATTAGGCAACCAAATATTCGAATCAAACCGGGATATGATAATTACCTGATTTGCGGATTTCTTTCCAATTTTGAATTTGCAGCGGATCGGGATTGCGGATCGGACGAACGGCGAACGGTGGCCAACAGCGATGGACTGGCGGCGGCGTTGGACTTACGAATCGCAGCGGGACTTGACGGATGGTAGCTCGCGGTGTGACTCAGCTTGGGAGGGTTTGACGGTGAGAAGGCCACAGGACTTGTAGCTGGCCAGGGAGCGACGTGGAGTAGGCACCAGAGAAAAAGCTTTTCAGTCACCGGAAAACCTGCAAGATCAGACCAAAGCTTGGCCGTGAAAGTTAGTAAACTGTTGTGAATTCGTCAAGCTTGCTGTGACGTCAGTTGCGGACTCAACGTTGCTGGTCATCATTGAATGGGAGTGTTGCAAGGACTCGACTGGTTGGTGGCTTGCGGTGGATCATGATGGTGGCAGCAAGTCAACGCGTTGGAATTCTCGGTACCACTCACGGTATGGAGGTACTCGTTGAACTCACGGCGATGGACCACGGTAGTGTAACGCTTGTACTGATTTAAGAGCTCGCTGCGGTGGTGTGGCTCGGTGATGCTGGACTGAAGCGCCCGAGGCACTCCGGAAAGAGCTTGTGCTCACTGCATGGACGTCGGAGCACGTGTGGTGGCTGAGTGTGAAGATTGGAGTTCGTGGGCGCACGCACCACCAAACCACAGGGTTGTTTCTTCACCTTTTCCAATGAACCAATTTCTCCAATCACGCAACTCACGATTTTCTTTCCTCTCTGGACGTGTATGAATGTGCCCGTGTATTTCAATCCCTATATAAAAATTCTGCTCTGAAAATTCCCCACTGTTGACCGAGTCTCCTCCTATATGGCCTCTCCCCGAACGTGTATTCTTCCCCCCTATGCTTCTTTTTGACGCTTTTTCTATTCTCTCAATCGTGTCCCTCTCAAGCCCCCTCACGATTTTCTTTTCTCTCAATGGTCTCACCCCGTATCCTGTCCTCTCCAACTTCCTGGCCGCGACTGAATGTGTGGCCTTTTATAGTGACGGGATATCCAAATTTGGGATGAGGAAAAAGAATATACTCTTTGATTTCCTCTTAATGGCCGTATCTTCAATATCTATGGCTTCGCACGATTTTTCTTCTCCAAAAGTGGCAAGGAATATCCTTCGTGTATATTTTCCTCTTGCACCAAAGATTCTAAGAAAATAAAAATCGGCTGATACCTTTCCTCTTTGGTATATCGTGACACTCGAGATTTTCAAATTTCCAAAAGATATATCGCCGATTACTTTCCATGGATTAAAGATAGGCAAAATATATCGATTTCGATTATGGGCTTGATTCAATTTAGCTCAAAACCATTTGCTCGAATCTATCCACCGTCGGTCCGATAAATGTGCAAATTATATGGGCCTAATTAACTATGGAATGCTCCTAATATCTATATGCAAATTAATTTTTTTTTAAGGGACCGAGATCGATCGCTAATTTTTATGCAATGAATGACTAAATGATGCGTCGAAATTTAGGTGTCAACAGAGTTCAACATTAAAGATCTTGGAAATTGAGGTATTTTTTGGGCATAGAGGTAACAAATTATGACAAAGGTCTGTTCTTGACTCAAAGGAAATATGTTCTAGATCTATAGAAGGAGACTGGTAAGTTGGGCATTAAACCTGCTAGCACACCTATGGATTACAAAAGTAAGAGTGCGTCTAAGGAAACACCATTACAGGATATTGGGCAATTTTAACATTTGATAGGGAGATTGATTTACTTAACCATTACTAGACATGATAGTGCTTATTCTGTCAGCTATGTGAGCCAATTTATGCAAAAACCTACACAAGGGCATATAGAGTTGCTAAACTAGCTCCTTTGATATCTGAAAACTTATCTAGGAAGAGGAATACTACTGAAGAATAATTGTAATATAGAGATTGTGGGGTTTACTGATGATGATTGGGCTGGAAACTCCATCGATAGAAAATCTACCATAGGTTTTTGTACCTTTGTTGGTGGAAATATTGTTACTTAGAAGAGAAAGAAACAAAAAGTTGTGGCTAAAGCTAGTGCAGAGGCTAAGTATCGAGCCATGGCTACCGCCACTAGTGAGATCATATGGCTCCGTCTAGTACTTCAAGAATTGGGCTGTGATACCATGTCTAAACCTACGTAGCTATTCTGTGATAATCAGGTAGCACACACATTGTTTCAAATCAAGTCTTTCATGAGATGACCAAACACATAGAGGTCGATTGTCACTTTGTAAGGGAAAAGGTTCAAAACAAGACGATAGAGACACCATATATTCGTAGTAAGGATCAACTTGCTGATATCTTCACCAAAGCTTTATCCAAGGGAATATTTCAGGATATGGTGAACAAGTTGACCTCTGATGATGTCTTCGCTCCAACTTGAGGGGGGAGTATTGGCGGTATTGGTGGGATTTGCGTTCTTATTCAAGGAAAGGAGAAATTGAAGGCAAATTTGTATATTGATAGTTTTCCTATTTTTTGGAGTTTCCCGTTTTTCAGGTTTGCTTGTTTCCTTTGTTTTGGAAACCCTTGTGTGCAAATTGCAGAATAATGGCAGCTTAACTCTCACGACAAAAATAAGAGAGTTGAGAGTTTTGTCCGATGACGTAGGCACGTTGCCGAACCTCGTAATTCTTATGGTCTTTTTGTGATTGCTTTACTAAAATTCAACAGGGGGCATCCCACCGGACCAGCAGAGGCTGATTTTTGCCAGGAAGCAACTGGAAGACGGAAGGACACTGGCCGATTATAACATCCAGAAAGAGTCGACTCTGCACTTGGTCCTTCGTCTGCGCCGTGGCGTTTAAGTCTCATGAGAAAAGGTTTCATCTAGTCAAGTTGGTGTGTTTCTCTTGTTTGGTCGGTTCTAATGTTTAGCTTTATGTTTGGGTAAATAATGTCTGCTTTTGGATGGAAGTGGTATGGATAATGTGTAACTTCTTTAGTTTTATTGTCGGTTTAATGCACATGCGTTGATCTCTTCAGTGTTTTTTTCCTATTGCATGACAGTATTCTCTCGTTTGAGGTTCTGGCTTTTGAGCATTGTCTCTCAGCAGTTAAACTTTGTACATTCCGATTGTTTGTTTCTCTATTGCATACATATATGTATGAATGTGGCTTAAGTAATTGCTAGCATAAATCGTAGCAAAGCTTCGAAAAACCGTACTGAACGAATTTTAGTTGCTTTTGGGAAGGAAAAGCAATATAAATTAGGCTGAATTTTCTCTGAGGCGGTAGATGAAATATTAGCATAATAGGGGAAGGAAATATGTGATTCATCTCTGCAATTACTAAGTTTTATTGTAAGATGCTTTTTTTTTCTCTAATCACAGTCTATCTTTCACGCCGGACTATAATCGAGATTAGTTTGATCTGATAATTAAACCTACGAAATGTACTCCTTGTTAAAGATGAATGTCTGAAACATCTTACGACATTGCTGAGTTGTGCTTTTTACTGGATAATAGAATCAAGTGATGTCGGTCGAAGGATAAAGCTCTAGGCGACGAATCAACGTATTCCCCAAGAACTAGGCGTAATGCTGACGATTGATCTTTCAAAAACGTAAGCTGCATCTCGGCCTAGAAAAACCGACATTTCATACAAAGCGGACTGGTTTATAAACATGTACCGTCACTACTATCAAGTATCACGAAAGAATTGAACTTCTTTTGCAGCGCTTATTTGGTTTTTTGTTTTGCTTTTTCGGACCGATCTTCATCAGAAAAACTAGCATCAAGCAAGAGTTGGGAGACTTAATGGGGGCCGATTAACTTTCCATCATCACTAATTAAATCAACTGATCTGGATCTAGAGTCACCATCTATTGCTATAACAGAGCAGCTATTATCATATTGGTAAACTGAACAAGAACTAACCCCTAGGACTATAGGAGTGATCCATACTTTTGTGTCGTTGAGCATATTCTATTAAGTCCGGGTATGCAAATTTCAACTCCATAAGGAGAGCCGGAAGTGCTTGTACGAGAAATGCCAATCACAGACCATTTGAGCGTACTGCTCTGCTTGGCACACGACTCGTATACAATAAAGATCTTATTACGACAGTAAATTCTCAAAGTCACAATAACACACCAAAGTCTGAATGTACATCCCATATACGAAACCCTACGCAGATCAAGCTCGGACACATCCACCCACAGAAAAAGAAGCAAACTGCTTCAAGCGAGTTATAGAAAACAGATCAACTAGTAACTTTTAGGCTTTATAACAGACTTCACCATCACAGACACATCCTTCTCCGGCTTCTCCTCCTTCCTTTGCCTCCTTCCCAGCTGCTTTATCACCTTCATCTTCTTCTTCTTCTTCATCCGGCTCGTTCTTAGTCGACTTTTCCTCTAACTTCTTGATATGTTCAGCGGTAAAAGGATAAGCATCAGCCCTGTGGTCCGATATAAGATCCCTTGCTTCTTTAGTCAGCGTCCGGCCCATTGGGCCAATGGCTATGAGCGTGGGGATCCCATCGACCTTGAATTTGCAATTCAGGGATTTCTTCCTCGTCACGAAAGGGGAGTGCCAGTCACGGCATCTCAGCAAAATAATCGTCGAAGGCAGTTTAGTCCTCGTCGCAGGAGATGAAGATCACCTCAAAGGCATTGTCTGTGGCCTTGATCTTTTCATATGCCTCTGTAAGCACCGGCAGGAATTCACAGCAAGGACGGCACCAGTGTGCCGAGAAGTAAAGAAGGACAATCTTCCCCACCAAGTCCAAGACCGGAATCTGCACTCGAAATTAAGAAACAACTTTTGAAATGAACCACCAATCGACGGATAAGGCACATGAAAACTGCATATATGGAACGGATTTTACTAGCTATAGACCTCGTTTCAATCCTTTCCTCAGCTCAAGTAACCCGAGGGACAACAATATTTGGGGCCTCAATGTAGACAAAAAAAATTCCAAGTCATTAGCTTCTAGGTGAAAGAACAAATTTAACTTGGTTCCATCCTTTCCAATGACGAAATCCAGATCCCCTGAAACCAAGATCGGCTCCAAGGTCTGACATTCTTCCCTTTTCTTCTCTATGTCTGCAAGCTCTGCAAACTTTTCTGGAGTGAATGGGTAAGCTGCAACGCCATGCTCTTCAACGGTTTCTGCAACGTTGGAATGGAGAGTCTACCCATCCGGACCGATTATGACCAGAGTGGGTAGGGTCGACAGCTCAAAGTACCTAGCCAACCTCTCACATTTCTTGTCTTTCAATGGTAATGAAAACCATGGCATGCTTCCAAAGGATTGGTTGAAGGATGCTTCATCAACATCGAGAGGTATCTGAACAATCTCAAAACTCTCTCCTTTGGCCTTCAATTTCTCATAAACCTCCAGTAACTTTGGCATGAAATCAACACATGGTTCGTACGTGGACAATGAGAAGTACAGACCCATGGTTTTCCCTTCAAGCTCAGTAACAGCAAACTAGTTTGGCCATATAACTAGATTAGTAAAAAGAGGATGGAAAACCGAATCATAAGGACACGCGACCATCAGTTTCAAATGCATTGAAGATCTTTTTAGGTTTATCTGATTCCCATTGGACGAAACTACAAAGTCACGAGATCCATGGACCAAAAGAGAGGTCAATGATTGATTTCTCCTAGCAGCTTCTTCCAGCTCTTTCAACTCTTTGATGCGTTCTGGAGTAAAAGGGTGACCTTCCGCTCCATACTCGCGGACGATCTCGTCTCCTCTATCTGTTAAGACTGTACCTGTGCCATCAAGAATCACAAGGTGGGGTATTCCCCTGACCTCAAACAATTCATTCAAGCTATTGCGCTTGTTCGAGTCAGAAAACGGGATCACAAGCCACAGCATCTTGGAAAAGTATCCACTGAAGGACTCTTCACCCTTATCTCTGGAGATAAAAATGATTTCCAGCTCACCTCTTGGGGAGAGTTCATCGTACACCTCCACAAGAGTCGGGGTGAACCACTGGCACGAACACACCACAATGCGGAGAAGCACAAGCCGATTTTCTTCCCCTTCAAGCTATCAACCTTAACCTGATATAGGACAAAAGATATTCCTAACTTGAGTTATTTCATACACTAATCAGCAAGCAAGGCACACTAGATCACTTGATCACCACACAAAAATCCTGAAAATGCTCAAGATACATCCAAATGCCAACTGGAGAGGCACTTCCCTTGAGCACTGCTCATTAATTTGCTCGCAAATCAGCAGTCTCGTCAACCAAAACAAGTATACCGCATTGAAGGTGTGAGCAATTATACTAAAGAGCATTACTTTATAGCAATATCGAATTCATATACACTCACGTGACTCTTAAGTACATATCTTTTTAGTACTGCATCACTTACCAACCATCCAGTTTCTGAAGGAAACAAATGGGTAGTACTCGAAAAAGGACAATCCTAGATCAGACCAAATTAGCTTATCTTGAACTAAATTCGCCAGCTTAGCCGTCACAAACCGACGGCTTCGTAATCACAGACTCCCAGCAAAGAACAACCAAAAAGAACATCGGCATCTAAACTTAAAAGGCACACGAACGAACAGCATCTTCCAATCCGACAACAGACGCGCCAACAAAGAACCAGACCAGTAATGCTCTCTACCATTCCCCCGGATTCGAAATTCAAAAAAACCGATTACCAGAGCAAGAATTCCTCGCGCGAAACTGGGTAGTCAGCGAAACAACAACCCACACAAAGGCCCCCAAGAACTTCAACAAGGACGCCGACCCACGATTCTTTTCTTCCCCTTTTCCCGAAGAGCAAAAGCAAAAAAGAGAGAACCGAGCTTTACCTGATCGCCGTTGTTTCGGATGAGGAAGTCCCTGTCCGGAGAAGACAGGAGGGACTGAACATCGTGAGAAGCAGCCCCAACTCCGACGACGTCCGCCATCCTCGTCGCTTCTCGCTCGCGTCCAGTGTTCTGGGTATCGTTTGCTGACGGTGAGGGTACCTGAGAATCCTCCAATGGCGGGCTTCCGCTCCTCCGCTTATGTAGCAGAAAGAGAAAAAAATCTCGGGCATGCAGACATAAGTCTCTGGAGACTTCTTCCTGGGACGATTTGACGCAAGCCAAGGCTGATGGATGTGTATCTCGGGAAGTGGGCTCCCACGTGGGAAAGTTTATTTTGCATTTGCTTCCAATCTCACTTTGATATGAATATTGCCTTTTAACTTTTCTCTTGCTCGTTAAATTCTGTTTTAAGTACACCATTATTGATGTTTGTCGTTACCTGCATTTTTTTTAAAACATTTCTCAGCTGAAAAATTGTAAAATTGTCGCAATTAATCTATTTAGTCAAAAGAAAAATCATAAATAAGAAATTCTATAAAAATCCTAAATTCGCATTAATTAGAAGGATGAGATTGATTTGCAGGGATGTGAAAAGGGTGAACTGAAAAGCATTATGGGCAACTTAGTGGACAAGAATGTGTTATCGTTAGTTAAAATGAGCTAAAGAAGAAAAGAATGTGAAAGAGTAAATGGAAAATGACATTCGTATAAAGAAATAAAATGTGTTGGATAAAGCACGGATGAAAGACATCATCAAACAAATGTGTGTTACCGTGTCCGTCGTGATGTGTGACGCAATTATTCTCATTTAGGCCGGGCACCTACAAAAACATGGGAATATTTCATGTTGATGCTTTTTTTTCTAAGGCTCCATTTGTTTGGTGGAAAATATTCTCCTTTTGAAAAATATTTTCCCAGAAGTCATTTTCCTGGAAAATGTTTTCCCGTAACATAATTTTCCGGTGTACGGTGACCAATATGAAAAATTTCGAAAAATATTTTTCGCCGGCGACCGGCGGTGGAGACCGGCGGCTGCGACCGGGGGCCGGCGGCGACCGGCGGCGGGCGGCCGGCTACGGGTGACGGGCGACCGACGGCGGGCGGTAACCTTAGTGAAGAAAAAGAAGAAGAAGCTCCGGAAAATGATTTCCGCTTTTGAAGAAGCGGAAGTCATTTTCCATGGACTTAGCCTATTTTGTGAGGGGGAGAAAGAAAATATTTTTCCACGGAAAACGTTTTCCGCCCCCCGAACATCGGAAAACCCGAAAAATATTTTCCGGGAGAATATTTTCCGCCAAACGAACGGAGCCTAAGTGAAAGCAAATTGATCTTTGATCTCATCCTTTTGGTGTTCACACTCTTTGGTCAAGCTCTCCTATATCAACACCCCACCCCACCCCCCCCCCCAACACCAACAAAAACAACATGAAATTTGAGATCAAACTAAACTTTGAAGATGGGAGGAGGAGATCGGAAATTCATAGGACTGGCGATTAAGGTTTCTGATCCATCTGTTTTGCGGAAAATGTACAACTTGGAAAAATGAATGAACAAAAAATATTTTCATTGACTGTGAATATATGCTTGACATGAGCTGTTGTCGGTAATTAAAAATATTTTTTATTGGCTAATTATTTAAGCAATATTAGTGATCAATTTTTGGGATATTATTTTTTAAATCATTCATTTTCCGTGAAACAAACGGAACCTGATAGGCATCTAAAGACAAACCACAATCATCTCATCCTAGCATAACATGTAACGTGATGATCTTGACAAAAATAAAAAATTGGTATAGTTCAATGTCAATGGATATCCATCCTACATCATACTCTTCAAAAGGGAGATCTAGAACTTTTTTGGAAAAAAAAGAGATTCCGACACAATCGATTTTTACTATGAGATAAATAACGATGATGTAAATACCGAATGATGAATAAATTAATTACTTCAAAAGATTGATATAAATATCATCTTATTCCGTAAAATATCTTATTACTTCTACAATTATTATACTTTTGTATATCCAATTATATTTTGTTTTCTTACTAAAATTTATTCAAATCGCACGTTTCTTTCTGTATTAATTTTTTTTCATTTTTTGTACATATTAGTGGGTGGCCTTTTTGTTAATAGACAAAGGCTCATTAATTCTGCACAACGAGCTAGTTGCGTTGCCTATTTTCCAATTGAAGTGACCCTTTGATATTTTAATATGCATTAGCTTGAGATTTTCACCAATTAATATACAAATCATTAAAAATAAATATTTCTTTTCTAAGAAAAGACATGTTGGTCCTAAATCAACCAAGAAAAAGATGCTATCCCAAATGTCAATTCATTATGGGCCTTTGAATGGTCTAGAAGGATGAATCTTCAAATCGCAAATAATTGTAATCATTTATTTTTTGTTCGTAATTTATAACAAGCAAAAAATTAAAGAGATTTTAAGATCAATGGGGAAATTCCTTTTTTTTTCTATCCGTCTCCCCATCAAGGATTAGGGATCCTCTTTCAAAAAAAAACTTGTGAAACCCCTTATTACAATCCGAAATTCATATATCTATTACCCTTTTGAGCAGCCTTTCCATAGCAACTTTAGTTGTGAAAAGGGGCGTTACAACTTTTATAAACCATTAGATAAACACCCATTAGCCGTGGTTACTTCAAAATTTCAGCAGCTTAGGAAGCTACCACAATTTGTAAAAAGGTTAATACAACGAAAAACCTTAAACTGGTATATTCATGATAAATTTACCCCAAACTAATTTTTTGACCTCAAACTGGTACACCTATAACACATTTACCCTTTGATAGTTTCCGTTAAATTTTACCATCAAATTGATATATTTGATAACACGTGGCAGCCAATGGGTATACTAATTTGGGGTTTTACCCTCCGTTTGTCACAGACGTACCATTTCGTGATATTAATCCAATTTAACGGAGGGTAAATTTATCACAAATATATCAATTTAGAATTTTTTATGGTAAAAAATTCATTTAGGGTAAATCTGTTACAGATGTACCGGTGTTAGATTTTTTATAGTAAAAAAATACACCCCCCCCCCCCCCCCCCCCCCCTTTTCTCTCTCACTCTGAGCCCCTTTATCCTTCTCGCTCTCTTTTTACCTTTGGGACCACTGGCTGCAACTCCGACCTCTGCAACGCGTTCCCGTTCTGCTCCTGTGCCAGCGTCCCCTTTGGTACCCCCTGCCGAGAGATGATAAATGGGAGGAAGAAAAATAGTTGCGAGCCAGGCCAAAGGGAAAAGAAAAGTAGGCCAGCCCGCGTGAGAAAGGAAGAAGGGAAAATACGACCGGGCCGGGCTGATTTGGCCCACTCGAACCGGATCGGACCGGCCCAAATTTTTTTGAAATTTTTATTGTATGTATTTTTTATTTTTTAAAAAACGAGAAAAATATGTCTAATGGACCCTATTAATGTAAACGCACATAAAGTCTATATGCTATATAGTTTAATGAAAATATTTTGTTTAGGGGTTAAAAACTAACCCCTAATTTTATATGCAACTAACCTAAAACGGATAGACAAAAATTGGGTATCGACAAACAAGAGCCATTAAAAATCCGCCTACATAGGCCCCAAAAAGCAAACAGTAACTTGGCGAATAACTTGGGGACATATCCATATCGACACCGACTCAATTAGGCAAATTCAAACGAGACTATTCTTTATAGATCGTTTTGTCAATTGATGTACCTAATAATTATTTTCTACGTCTCCCCATAAAATTCAAATTGAACCAGATCACTTTTTGTAAAGACGGATACAATTAAAGAATGAACCTCCTCCGGATCAAGTTGTGCTTTCTACGTGGTTCGAATTGTCGAAGGCATAATATTTTCGGTTCCTATGGAAGACTTTGGCATCGTCGCATTATATAGCATATGCCCAAATCCAGGTCACTTTTGCGGATCTATGAAAAACCAATCTTCTGATAATAAATCGTAATAATAACTAGTATATTACCATAGTTTCCGTACACAACAACATAGGAGGGGAAAATGATTGATTTTTTTAGGACTAATACCATAAAAAACTTCAAACTGATACATTTATGATAATTTTACCATAAACTAATTTTTTTACCATGAAAAATCCCAAACCGGTACACCTGTAACAATTTTACCCTCTTTTAATTTTCGTTAAATTTTATCGTCAAATTTTTTAGTTGAATAACATGTGATAGTTGACTGGTATACTAGTTTGGGATTTCACAAATGTACCATTTGTGATTTTTCATGATATTAATCCAATTTAACGAATGCTAAATTTGTCACAAATGTAATAATTTGGGATTTTTTGTGGTCAAAAAATTAATTTAGGGTAAATCTATCATAGGTGTACCAGTTTAAAAGTTTTTATGGTAAAAAAATTAATGGGTTGCTCTTTTTCCACTCCCACCATGGCTAAAACACTCATTATTACAGTGTTTTGACAATATTAACCATTGTGGGTTCCATCTTTTTTAAGGGTCCTTTTTTGTTTGGTTGTGGTGTCTCATTTGTTTTCTTCTTTATTTTTTCTCGTGGGTTCCATTTTCCTCTTTCTTTACTTCTCTCCATTTTCCTCCTTTGTTACTTCTCTCCCTAAGTTCTTAAATTTGGTCACGGTTCAAGCATTCGTGGTATACGTACAAAAAAAAAACCTCTCTTTTGTGATATGTCTCTATCACTTTTCATTCAGACCACGTCGCGCTCATTAGTTTTTCAATCATTAACCGGAGTTTGATACCCTGACTCCCGTATTGAACTTTACGCCTATTAGAACACAGGGATTCAAACAATTGATAGGCAATAGGGCCACCTCATCGCATAAGGGCTCAAATATAAGAATTGAGTTCGCAATCACCTCTTCAGTCCTCTCAATCACCAGCGGTGGCAGCTTGGTAATTAAGATCGGCACAGAAGTACAAGAGATCGCAAGCGCGAGGAGGGGCAAATCCTCGCTTATTGCATTTTTGGTTTGCGTAAACAACTTAGTGAGAGGGGGGAGATTCGAGCCATGTATTTGGAGGCGGGTAAGGGATGGTGAATCGGCGATAGCAATGACAATTAGGATCAAGAAGACAAAGATGGAGAACCAGAGATTGCTTATGAGCTTGATGAGTTTTTGGGCAAGGGCTTCAGCTCTTGGATTTGAATCTTTAATGGGTTTTTATCTTGTCTTTGTGATCGATCAATCAAAAAGTTTGATGCGATATGAGATAATTCAGATTTGACATGAGATGGAAGAGGACTAGTTGAGTGAAGAGGAGGTTTCTGCAAATCTGAGCTTCAACACAGATTATAGGATAAGCGCATTAGAAGTCCTAAAACTTATCACAAAAGTGCAATTGAGTTCTAAAACTTTCAAAAAGTGCAATCAAGTCCTAAGACTTGTCATGAAAGTGTAATCAAATCATAAAACTTTCAAAAAGTGCAATCAAGTCTAAAACTTGTTACGAAAGTGCAATTGAGTCCTAAGACTTTTAAAAAGTACAATCAAAAGAAGAACTTAATTGGACTAACTTGACAAGTTTTAGGACTTGATTGCACTTTTTGAAAGTTTTAGGACTCAATTGCACTTTGTGACAAGTTTTAGGACTTAATTGCACTTTTTGAAAGTTTTAGGACTCAATTGCACTTTGATGATAAGTTTTAGGACTTTCAATGCACTTATCCCCACAAATTATTGACATGGCAAGGATGTTTTAGAAAGAGAGAGCACAAAAAAAATGAGAAAAATGAAAGTGGTCCTGCCAGAAAAGAAAAAGAAGAGAAGCAGTTGAAGAATGCTTAAAAAAAGTGAAGCCCACAAATGTTAATATTATCAAAGCATTATAAGAGATAGTGTTTTACCCATAGTATGAGTGAAAAAAGCGCTATCCAAAATTATTCTGGAGTAAATTTATCATAGATATATCAGTTTGAGATTTTTCGTCATATTAACTTTTTTTTAATCATCCTACGATTCAAAAGTTTTTATTTCACTTAAATCATGTGAGCGCCATGTCAACATTGCTTGCTTTCTAACGATAATTAGGTAGATTTTTAACGGTTCTCATTTGATAAAAGATAAATGTGTCACACGGGTATAACATTGCTTGCTTTCTAACGACCATTAAGTAGATTTTTAACGGTTCTCATTTAACAAAGGATTAATGTGTCACATGGGTGTAAATTTAAAATTTTTTGTATCATAGAAAAAAGTTTATGGTAAATCTGTCACAGTGAATATAGTTTATGATTTTTTGTGGCGTTAGCCCTAAACAAATGTGGGAACTTGTGTTTTCACTTGTGTCAAAAGTCCGCCACCCCCCCCCCCCGCGCTAGGAGACTTGCCCTTCATCTTTGTATTTCTTTCTCTAGTGTGGCAATCTTGAATAATTTAGCAAATCGATTTACATCTTTCAATCGGGTAAGTTCCGTAAATGGCTCAAACTCAAAACATAATATAACAAATCAGTTGTATCATCCTTTTCGCATTATTCACTCTTCACTCCGACGCCGCTAAGCTCTACTCATAAGAATACGTGAGTACAGGTCCGTGACACAAGCATGCATCCCATCATTTGACGAGTACGAGATGTGTTCTTTCTATCAATTTTACACATCCTATCAATTTTACAACTGGCAAAGTAAGCATTTGAGTACCATAAATAAAGAAAATCTTAATGTTCAGGGTATCACAAACCAAGTTTTGGAAAACTAGTGCACTTGAACGTCCTGAGCTGTGATTCTTTAGGGTTTGATCGAAATGGTGGACACGTGCAAATCCGATTTAAAAGCAGTAAGATATAAAAGTGATCATATCATGCTTCTACAGAGTTTCAAGCCTACCTCCTTCGCTTTCTCATCTGTCAAGTTTTGTCGAATGTTGCAATTCCCCATTCTGAACTTCATGATTAAGGCTTCATCTGGTTTCGCTTTTGATTAATGGCTACGACGACGGTATGTATTATGCTCTGAAAGATGTCGCCAGATGGTGAAATGATGCATGTGAATTGTAAATGCCAGGCATATAATCTGCCATCTCGTGCTGTGGTTAGGTTTTCATAACATGCAAATTGTCCGTACTCTTTTTATATTGATCGAGCATGTTCTATTAAGTCCAGTGTGCTCTCCTCGGCACACGGCTCGTCTGCTAAAAATATTTTATTATGACAGCAGAGTGCCAAAGTCATAATACACACCATATACCGTATATACAAACCTTTCGCAGATCAAGGTCGGACACATCCACCCGCAGGAAAAGGAAGACAACTGCTTCAAACGAGTCATAGAAAACGCACAACTCAAAAGTAAATTAGGCTTTATTACAGACTTCACCATCACACACCCATATCCTCCTTCCTCTCCTTCTTCCCAGCTGCTTTATCGTCTACACCTCCTTCACCCGACTCGTGTCACTCGCTTTCCTCAAACTTCTTGAGATGTTCGGCGGTGAAAGGATAAGCATCAGCCCCATGCTCCATTATAAGATTCCTTGCCTTGTTAGTCAACGTCCTGCCAGTTGGGCTAATGGCTATGAGCGTGGGGATCCCACGGACCTTGAATTTGCGACTCAGAGATTTCTTCCTCTCGTCGCCAAAGGGGAGCGCCAGCCACGGCATCTCAGCAAAATAATTGTCAAAGGCAGTTTGGTCCTTGTCGCTAGAGAGGAAGATCACCTCAAAGGCATTGTCTTTGGCCTTGATCTTTTCATAAGCCTCCGTAAGCACCGGCGTGAATGCACGGCAAGGAGGGCACCAGTGTGCCGAGAAGTAAAGGAGGACAGTCTTCCCTACCAAGTCCGATACTGGAATCTGCAATCCAAGTTAAGAAACAACCTGTTAGATGAACCACCAATGGATGGAAAAGGCATGTGAAGAAGACTGCTTATATGGAAAGAATTTTCCTAGTTATAGACCTGGTTTCAATCCTTTCCTCAGCTCATGTAACCCAAGGGATAATGATATTCAGGGCCTCATTGTAGACATTAAAAATTTCCGATTCATTAGCTTCTAGGTGAAAGAACAAATTTACCTTGGTTCCTTCCTTTCCAATGATGAAATCTAGATCCCCTGAAACCAAGATCGACTCCAAGGTCTGAGATTCTTCCCTTTGCTTCTCTATCTCTGCGAGCTCTGCAAACTTTTCTGGTGTAAATGGGTAAGCTGCAATGCCATGCTCTTCAACGGTTTCAGAAACATTGGAATGCAGAGTCTTCCCATCAGGACCGATTATGACCAGAGTGGGTAGGGTCGAGAGCTCAAAGTACGTAACCAACTTCTCACATTTCTTGTCCTTTAATGGCAATGAAAGCCATGGCATGCTTTCAAAGGTTTGGTTGAATGATGCTTCGTCATCATCAAGAGGTATCAGAACAACCTCAAAACTCTCTCCTTTGGCCGTCAATTTCTCATAAACCTCCAGTAACTTTGGCGTGAAATCACCACATGCTCTGTTCTTGGACAAAAAGAAATATAGACCGACGGTTTTACCTTCAAGCTCAGTAATAGGTACCTAGTTTGGCCACATGATTAGATTAGTAAAAAGAAAAATGGAAAACCAAAACATAAGCACGCGCGATTATCAGTTTCAAAGGCATTGATGATCATTTTAGGTCTACCTGATTCCCATCGGACGAAACTACGAAGTCACGAGTTCCATGGACCAAAAGAGAGGTCAATGATTGATTTCTCCTAGCAGCTTCTTCTTGGTCTTTCAATTCTTTGATGCGTTCTGGAGTGAAAGGGTAACCTTCCACGCCATACTTGCGGATGATCTTGTCACCGCTATCAGTTAAGACTGTACCGGTGCCATCGAGAATGACAAGGTGGGGTATTCCCCTCACCTTAAACAATTCATTCAAGCTATCGCGCTTGTCCGGGTCGGAAAACGGGATCGCAAGCCACGGCATCTTGGAAAAGTATCCACGGAAGGACTCTTCATCCTTATCTGCAGAGATAAAGATGATCTCCAGATCAGCTTCTGGGGAAAGTTCATTGTACACCTCCGCCAGAATCGGGGTGAACCGGTGGCACGGACCACACCATGACGCGGAGAAGTACAAGCCAATCTTCTTGCCCTTCAAGTTATCGACCTTGACCTGATTTAGACCAAGAGTTTTAATTTGAGTTCTTACAGACAGTAATCGACAAGCAAGGCACGCCAAATTAATTGACGGCCACGCAAAATCCTGAAATTGCTCAAGGTTCACCCAAACACCAACTGGAGAAGCATTAATTTTCTCGCAAATTAGCGTTCTCGTCAACCAAATACTAACACATCACTTACCAATCATCCAGTTTCTGAAGGAAACAAATATATAGCACCCGAAAAATGATGATCGAAGATCAGAACAAATTAGCTTATCTTGAGCCAAATTCGCCAGCTTAGCCATCACAAACCGACGGCCTCGTAATCACAAACTCCTAGCAAAGAACAACCGAAAGAACATCGGAGTTTAAACTTCAAAAGGCGCAAGAACCGTATCCTCCAATCCGACAAGAGGAGCACCAACAATGAATCAGATCAAACATCAGTTTCAACCATCCCCCTCAAAACCGATCACCAGAACAAGAATCGTTTGCACGAAACAAGGTAAGTCAGTCATACAACACACACGAAAACCACGAGAACTTCAACATGGAACTTCAACCCACGATTCTTTTTCTCCTTCTCCGAAGAGCAAAAGCAAAAGAGAGAGAACCGAGTTCTACCTGATCGCCGTTGTTCCGGATGAGGAAGTCCCTGTCCGGAGAAGACAAGAGGGACTGAACATCGTGAGGAGCTCCGTCCTGGACAGCACCGGCCATGTTCGTCGCTTCAATCGTGTTTCGGTGGAGAGTGGTGGCAGGCTCTAGGGATCACTCCAGTTCATGTCACTCTGGCTTTTAAGAATTTGGAAAGGGGAAGACCAAGAAGACAGAGTCTTCGTCAAGTCTTCGCGTATCAATAAACAATGCAGACGGTGCCGGTCTGGGTCAGACCGTCCTAGGAACATTAGACTCTCACAAGGAACATTCGAGGGAGAAGAAAGAGGATAGATGACGACAAGGCAAGAAACGGACGATGACTGTGGGCCTGTTTGGTTCAACTTTAAAAATGTTATTTGGGGGAATACAAATACCTTTAGGTGAAAGCCCATTAGAAAAAGGTAAATGGTGTTTGATAAAAATATTTTGTAAAGCTACTTTGGCCAAAATATAGTGTTTGGTGAATTTTTTTTGTAAATGGACTTTGAGAATTATCTTATTTATTAAAAAAAAAACAAAATCTACTCATCGCCGGAGCCGGCCGTCGTCGCCCGAGGTCGGGTGACCCCCGGCGAGCCAGATCCGCCGGCGGTCACCCGAGGCCAGGCGACCCTTGGCGGGGGTCGCACGCCCAGGCGACGGTCGCTTGGGTCGCACAACCTCGGGCGGCGGCCACTTGGGTCGCATCTACCTCGAGCGGCCGTCGCCTGGGTCGCGCTACCTCAGGCGACAGCTGCCCGAGGTCGCACGACCCAGGCCGCGGTCGCCCGAGGTCGCGCAACCTTAGGCAACGGCCGCCCGAGGTCGCGCGACCTAGGCGACAACCCCCTAGGTCGTGCAACCCCCGACGAGGGTTGACTGGCCTCAGGTGACCGTAGGCGGCGGCGGATGTGGTTCGCCGGGGGTCGTCCGACCCTAGGCGACCTCGCTGGCCCTTCTCCCTCACCGGCCATTGTCGCCGGGCCTTCTGGTGAAGAAGATGACAGCTTCAAATCCAAAAAAAAAAAGAAGTGAACAATAGTATTCGTGAAATGCTAAAAGCCCAAGGCTGGTCCAGACCAGCTTTGGGCTTTCAGCATCTGGAATGCTAGCATTTGGTCAATGTTAGGCCAAATGCTGAACCAAACACTTCAACATTTTAAGAATGGGCTTTCGAGGCCCAAAGCCCCTTCCCAAAACTGAACCAAATACCCAGAGTCATCGTTCGTATCTTGCCTTGTGGGGGCTACAAAAGAATTTGAATGGCCAAATGCCCACCACAAAACAAGTTTACAACGTGTACCTGTTATCCTCCATCAAAATTTTGTTAGCAAGAGCCATTAAAAATCTTGCCTACGTAGGCAAAATGTAACTTGGTGAATAACTTGGCGACATATCCATATCCACGCCAACTCAATTAGGCAAATCCAAACGAGACCATTATGTATAGATCGTTTTGTCAAGTGACGTCCCTAATAATTATTTTCTACCTCTCCCCATAAAATTCAAATTGAACCAGATCACTTTTTGTAAAGGTGGATACAATTAAAGAATGAACCCCGTCCGGATCAAGTTGTGCTTTCTACGTGGTTCGAATTGTCGGAGGCATAATACTTTCCACTCCTATGGAAGATTTTGGCATCGTAGCATTATATAGCATATGCCTAAATCCAGGTCACTTTTATGGATTTACGAAAAACCAATCTTCTGATAATAAATCGTAATAGTAATGAGTATTTTACCATAGTTTCCGTACACAATAATATAGGATGCGAAAAAGATTGATTTTTTTTTAGAGCTAATACCATGAAAAACCTCAAACCGGTACGCTTGTGACACTTTTACTCAAAATTAATTTTTTTATCACGAAAAATCTAAAACCGATACACCTTTGATAATTTTACCCTCTATTAGTTTCCGTTAAATTTCTGAGTTAGATGACACGTGATAGTTGACGGGTGTACCAGTTTGGGATTTCAAAAATGTACTATTTTGTAATTTTTCGTTGTATTAATCGAATTTAACGGATTGTAAATTTGTCACAAATGTATCAATTTGGGGTTTTTGTGATCAAAAAATTAGTTTAGGATAAATCCATCCCAGATGTACCGGTTTGAAATATTTTTTATAATTAAAAAATTAATTTGAAATAAATTTATCACTGATATATTAATTTAAAATTTTTCGTGATATATCAAAAAATTAATTTAGGGTAAATCTTTCGAACGTAGCGTAATCCGCCGATCCTCCTCCTCCGAAATCCGAAGCTCGCCGTAGGCTCCTCTTCGCTGCCGTTTCGATCGCATCTTCATCTTTGGTTTCGCTTTTGGATTTTGCGGTCGCGGCGCGCGCTCTTGCTCCGCAAGATGCCGCCGGATCGCGAGATTTGATGCGCGCGGGCGCGGGGTCATGTGAACCTGCCTCGTCGTGCCGTGTTGGTTGGGTTGTCGGTTTTTCTCCGCGATCGATCGGTGCTTGTGCTGGTTTCCTGCTGGTTTTTACGAGTACATGGCTTCAATTGATCGCGCTTGTCATCGGATGATATCTCTATAAGCTGTGCAGGACGTTTGTTTGTTTAGGGTGGAAGGGAAGGTTTTCTTTTTCTTTTTAATTTTTGTGGCTTCCCATGTTTCAGAGCTCTTAGCTATCTAGTTCCTGTATGATTTGTATTGTCAATGGCTTGTTTAATCCCAATGCTTAACCACTACTCCTGTGATTACTAACTGTGCCTAATGTTTTGTTTTTGCGAAGTTGAATCCTGTGTTCTTGGTTGTTTGATTGGTGTCCATCCTTCAAATTTAGAGCTTCGCCATTCCTGGTTGGTGCTCGCCGACGTATGTTGATTGTTGTGTCTGTTTCTCGATATAGTTTACAGAAGAATCTAGGGAAACGTTTTTGGTGTTTCTCTATCTCTTCTACATATGCAAATCAAGAATAGACTTGCAACGATTGAATTAAGCCACACAAAGAGTCTAGAACTGAATCTGATGTGGCAGGTTCGCTCGGTATTTCTTGCAGTTGTTTTAGCTATATATGTGTTCTAGTTTCATGTTGTCTAATTTCTTCCCTTTTTTTCTGTTTGAATCTTCTAGATGCAAATTTTCGTGAAAACCCTTACTGGCAAGACCATCACCCTTGAGGTCGAAAGCTCGGACACAATTGACAATGTGAAGGCCAAGATCCAAGACAAGGAGGGAATCCCCCCGGACCAGCAGAGGCTTATCTTTGCTGGCAAGCAGCTTGAGGACGGACGCACTTTGGCTGATTATAACATTCAGAAGGAATCCACCCTCCACTTGGTTCTCCGTCTCAGGGGTGGCATGCAGATATTTGTAAAGACCCTCACTGGCAAGACCATTACCCTAGAGGTTGAGAGCTCGGACACCATTGATAATGTGAAGGCTAAAATCCAGGACAAGGAGGGAATTCCCCCAGATCAGCAGAGGTTGATTTTCGCTGGCAAGCAACTCGAGGATGGCAGGACCCTAGCAGACTACAACATCCAAAAGGAATCCACTCTGCACTTGGTGCTTCGTCTGAGGGGAGGAATGCAAATCTTTGTGAAGACCCTGACTGGCAAGACCATAACCCTTGAGGTTGAAAGTTCGGACACTATCGATAATGTGAAGGCGAAAATCCAGGACAAGGAGGGAATCCCCCCAGACCAGCAGAGGTTGATTTTCTCCGGCAAGCAACTCGAGGATGGCAGGACCCTGGCAGACTACAACATCCAAAAGGAATCCACTCTTCACTTGGTGCTTCGCTTGAGGGGAGGAATGCAAATCTTTGTCAAGACCCTGACTGGGAAGACCATCACTTTGGAAGTTGAGAGCGCCGACACCATTGACAATGTCAAGGCGAAAATTCAGGACAAGGAAGGCATTCCCCCAGATCAGCAAAGGCTTATCTTTGCCGGGAAACAACTTGAGGATGGAAGGACTTTGGCGGATTATAACATTCAGAAGGAGTCCACTCTTCACTTGGTGCTGCGATTGAGGGGGGGCATGCAGATTTTTGTCAAGACCCTGACTGGGAAGACCATAACTTTGGAAGTCGAGAGCTCGGATACCATTCATAATGTCAAAGCTAAGATACAGGACAAGGAAGGCATTCCCCCAGATCAGCAGAGGTTGATTTTCGCGGGGAAGCAACTTGAGGATGGCCGGACACTGGCGGATTACAACATTCAGAAGGAGTCAACCCTACATCTTGTGCTTCGCCTCCGCGGTGGAATGCAGATCTTTGTCAAGACTCTGACTGGAAAGACCATCACTCTGGAGGTGGAGAGTTCGGACACCATTGACAATGTGAAGGCAAAGATCCAGGACAAGGAGGGCATCCCACCAGACCAGCAGAGGCTGATTTTTGCCGGGAAGCAACTGGAAGACGGAAGGACACTGGCCGATTATAACATCCAGAAAGAGTCAACTCGGCACTTGGTCCTTCGTCTGCGTGGTGGCTTTTAAGTCTCGTGCGGAAAGGTTTCATCAAGTGAAGTTGGTGTGTTTCTCTTGTTTGGTCAGTTCTAATGTTTGGCTTCATGTTAGGGTAAATAATGTCTGCTGATGGATGGAATTGGTATGGATAATGTGTGACTTCTTTAGTTTTATTGTCAGTTTGATGGATATGAGTTGATGCCTTCAGGCTGCGTTTGGTCGTCCGGATTTCTAAACAGGATAGGATTGCATAGGATAGGACAAGAAATCCTGGGATTTCTTCATATCCTGTCCACTGTTTGGTGGACTACGGATTTAAAGTCTGATAGGATAATTTTTATTTTATTTTTTTGCTATTCACGGGTCCGGAGGAGTCGGTGAAGGAAAAAAAGCCGAGAAATTTTTTTGGTGAAAGCGCACAAAGTGTGGGGATGAAGATGACGGAGAGTGGAGCGTAGGATTTCTAGAAAAATAGGCATTAGAAATCCTATCCGGGTCTATCCTACCCCTCCCCCCGGATTTTTTTATCCGGGCTATATCCGGTCTATATCCGACCTTATCCTATCCTGGACCACCACCAAACACAGGATAGGATAAAACATATCATATCCTGGCTTTTATACGGTCGACCAAACGCAGTCAGTGTTTTTCTTATTGCATGACAGTATTCTCTCATTTAAGGTTCTGGCTTTTGAGCCATATATTCCGGTGGTTAGTTTCTCTATTGCATACATATATGTATGAATGTGGCTAAGTAATTGCTAGCATACAGCGAAGCAAAGCTTCGAAAACCCTACTGAATGAATGAATTTCAGTTGCTGGGAAGGAAAAGTAATATAAATTAGGCTGCATTATTTCTAAGGCGGTAGATGAAATGTTAGCATAATACAGGAAGGAAATATGTGATTCATCTCTTCAATTACTAGGTTTACTGTAAGATGCTTTATTTTTTCTCGAGCGCAGTTTATCTTTCAGGCTGGACTTTAATCAAGATTAGTTTGATCTTGTGCTCCTTGTTAAAGATAATTGCTGAGTTAAACTTCTTGACTAGGTAATAGTAGCAAGTGATGTCGGTTGAAGGATAAATCTCTAGGCTACGAATCAATTCATTCTCAATGTCTTTAGGTGTTTTACGAGCAAAAGGGTGGGAAGCGGACCTTTAGATAAGGGTATCCAATCTCCATCCTCTAGTTTTAGCTATCGCATCTAAGTATCGATTTTCCTAATCGCCAATCAAAAATGTAGAAGTGAACCAATATGATTCTAAATGATGAACTTCGCCAGTCCCATTCGATGCTAAAGTAGGAAAGAACATATGATGTTGAGTGTACCTATTCTTTCTGCAGTTCAACCTCTTTGATGAACTGAAAATGGATCATTTTCTTGATGTTAGGAGACTTAATGAGGGCTGATGAACTTTCCGTTACCACTAATTATATCAACCGATCTGGATTTAGAGTCATCATCTATTGATATAACAGATGATCTATTATTATATTGGTAAACTGAACACGAACTAACCACAAGGACTCTAGGAGTGATCCACACTTCTGTATCGTTGAGTATGTCCTTTTTAGTCCAGCCGGTATGCAAATCTCAAAGCTGTATATCCATAAGGGCAGCCGGAGCTGCCTGTACGGCGAATGCCAATCACAGACTATTTGAGCCTACTGCTATGTTTGGCACACGGCTCGTATACAATAAAGATTTTAGTACGACAGCAAACTCTCAGTCATAATAACACACCAAAGTCTGAATGTACATCCCATATACGAAAACCTTCGCAGATCAAGCTCGGACACGTCACTCACAGAAAAAGGAGCAAAATGCTTCAAGCGAGTCATAGAAAACAGATCGACTAGTGACTTTTAGGCTTTATAACATACATCACCATCACAGACCCATCCTTCTCCGGCTTCTCCTCCTTCCTTTGCCTCCTCCCCAGCTGCTTTATCGCCTTCGTCTTCTTCTTCTTCTTCATCTGGCTCGTTCTTTGTCGACTTTTCCTCCAACTTCTTGATATGTTCAGCGGTAAAAGGATAAGCATCAGCCCCGTGGTCCGATATAAGATCCCTTGCTTCTTTAGTCAGCGTCCGGCCTGTTGGGCTGATGGCTATGAGTGTGGGGATCCCAGCAACCTTGAATTTGCGATCCAGGGATTTCTTCCTCTCATCGCCGAAGGGGAGCGCCAACCACGGCATCTGAGCAAAATAATCATCGAAGGCAGCTTGGTCATTGTCGCTGGAGATGAAGATCAACTCAAAGGCCTTGTCTTTGGCCTTGATCTTTTCGTATGCCTCCGTTAGCACTGGCAGGAATGCGCGGCAAGGAGGGCACCAGTGTGCCGAGAAGTAAAGGAGGACAGTCTTCCCTACCAAGTCTGATACTGGAATCTGCAATCCAAGTTAAGAAACAACTTCATGAACCACCAATCGATGGAAAAGGCACGTGAAATTGCATATATCAAAAAGGATTTTCCTAGTTATAGACCTGGTTTCAATCCTTTCCTCACCTCAAGTAACCCGAGGGATAACGAAATTTAGGGCTATAAAAATTTCCAAGTCACTAGTTTCTAGGAGGAAAAACAAATTTACCTCGGTTCCTTCCTTTCCAAGGACGAAATCTCGATCCCCTGAAACCAAGATTGACTCCAAGGTCTGAGATTCTTCCCTTTTCTTCTGTATCTCGGCAAGCTCTGCAAACTTTTCTGGAGTGAATGGAAAAGCTGCAACACCGTGCTCCTCGACGGTTTCAGCAACGTTGGATTGGAGAGTCTTCCCATCAGGACCGATAATGACCAGAGTGGGTAGGGTCGAGAGCTCAAAGTACCTAATCAACTTCTCGCATTTTTTGTCTTTAAATGGTAATGAAAGCCATGGCAAGCTTCCAAAGGCTTGGTTGAATGATTCTTCATCATCATCCAGAGGTATCTGAACAATCTCAAAGCTCTCTCCTTTGGCCTTCAGCTTCTCATGAACCTCCACTAACATTGGCGTGAAATCGACGCATGCTTTGTACATGGACAATGAGAAATACAGACCCACGGTTTTTCCTTCAAGCTCAGTAACAGGAACCTAGTTTGGCCACATAGACTAGATTAGTAAAAGGAGGACGGAAAACCGAATCATAAGCACACACGACCATCTGTTGCAACTGCATCAAAGATCTTTTTTGCTTACCTTCTTCCCATCAGATGAAACTACGAAGTCACGAGATTCATGGACCAAAAGAGAGGTCAATGATTGATTTCTCTTAGCAGCTTCTTCCTGCTCTTTCAACTCTTTGATGCGTTCTGGAGTGAAAGGGTGACCTCCCACTCCATACTCGCGGACAATCTCCACTCCGCTGTCTGTTGAGACTGTACCGGTGCCGTCCAGAATCACAA
Source organism: Syzygium jambos (assembly GCA_031216235.1). Classification (NCBI taxonomy): domain Eukaryota; kingdom Viridiplantae; phylum Streptophyta; class Magnoliopsida; order Myrtales; family Myrtaceae; genus Syzygium; species Syzygium jambos. Next base: position 13,881,766 of record CM062227.1, read on the forward strand.
GGTGGGGTATGCCCCTCACCTCAAACAATTCATCCAAGCTATCGCGCATCTCCGAGTCGGAATACGGGATGGCAAGCCACGGCATCTTGGAAAAGTATCCACTGAAGGCCTCTTCATCCTCATCTGCAGAGATGAAAATGATCTCCAGATCACCTTTTGGGGAAAGTTCATTGTACACCTCCACCAGGGTCGGGGTGAACCGCTGGCACGGACCGCACCACGACGCGGAGAAGTATAAGCCGATCTTCTTCCCCTTCAAGCTAGCGACTTTAACCTGTCACAGGACAAAAGATTCCTAATTCGAGTTCTTTCATACAGTACTCTGCAAGAAAGGCACGCTAACATTAATTGACCAACACACAAGCACTCGAAAAAAGATAATCCTAGATCAGACCGAATTAGCTTGTCTTGAACAGAAATCGCCAGCTTAGCCATCAAAAACCAACGGCTTCGCAATCCCGAGCTCCGGGCAAAGAACAAGCAAAAGAACATCGGAATCTAAAGTCAATAGGCGCAAGAACCGCATCTTCCAATCCGACGAGATAAGCGCCAACAAAGAACCTGGTCAGTAATCTCTCAACCTCCCGCCGCTCTGTTTTTTTCGAAACAAACCCATAACCAGAGCAAGAATTCCTCGCACGAAACTGGGTTCACAGCGAAATGGCCCACGCGAAGAAACCCAACGAGAACTTCAACAAGGACCCCCTACCCACAACTCTTTTTCTCTCTTGTTTTCTCCGAAAGAGCAAAGAAGCAGAAGAGAGAACCGAGCTTCTTTTCACCTGGTCGCCGTTGTTCCGGACGAGGAAGTCCCTGTCCGGAGAAGTCAGGAGGGACTGGACATCGTGAGAAGCAGCCGCCATGCTCGTCGCTCCAAGAAGCTCTTTGCGGTTTCGCGTTGCTCGCCGAGTGTCGCGCGAGGAGTCACTCCGATGGCGGCCTCCAGCTGCTTCTGTTACCATATTTATACACACACGAAAAGATAAGAGAGAAACCGAAACATCTTGGGCATGCAGCTCTTGATTATTTTATTATTAAGATTATTTTTTATTAAAATAATGACGTAAATGGTCCCTAAATTTTAAATCAATATATAATTTGATTCTTAAATTTTTAATTTATTCAATATAATCTTTAAATTTTAGTCTGATGTTCAATGTGATCTTTGAACTTTTAATTTGTTCAATGTGGATCCTGAACTTTTGGTACATGTTCAATTTAGTCCTTGAATTATATAAAAATGTATAATATAATCCCTAAATTTGAATTGATGAAATGATTACATTGAACATTTTTATAAAATTTAGGGATTATATTGAATATGTACCAAAAGTTCAATGATCATATTGAATAAATTAAAAATTTAAGAACAATATTGAATATTAAATTAAAATTTAGGGACTATATTAAATAAATTAAAATTTCAGAAATCAAATTACATGTTAAATCAAAGTTAGGGATTATTTATGTCATCTTTCCTTTTTCATTTTAACTCTTCAATTTTTTTTTCTCCTTTGTTTCTGATTTTTTTGTCTTTTCGGATGCTTCTCGGATGCTTCTCCTCGGGGGGCTACTTTCGGGGGGCGCAAGCAAGGCATCTCGGGAAAGACGAGGAGGATGCCTAGGACACGTCAGCGAGTCAAGATGTCTTCATTCTTCTTACTTTTCGAATTATTTCTTTTACTGTCCAAAAAAAAATTATTTATTGACCCCACTTTTTTTTTTTTAACCATTCCTTACTTCCTTCCTAAGAGTCCACGTGTCCTGTCGCCAAGGTCGAAGTTTGCAAAGAATCTCCCATTTTTCCCCCCTCACTTTAATAATAAAAGATGAAATTTAAAGGGCATGATCGCTCGAGTCGGGCTCGAGTGAATAACCCCAGTCATAAATAAATTATAAATAGGACATAAAAAAAATGGCGAGAAATTGTCGCCGTTGCCCTTGTAGTGTTCGCACCGGAGGCGAGATTATTTTATTTTTTTCACTGATAATATTTCTTTTCACGCGGAAATTAAGAAAAATGTTTATGCAAAAACTTAATGGGCAAGTATGTGTTCGGTATGGTGCCAAAAAGATACAAGAGCGCGTTAGGTTAGTCAAAAGAGGAGCAAAGAAGAAGTAGCAGGGGTAAGTATGGTCTGGGTGAACGGTTCTCACTCTAGAGCTGAGAACCGCCCACTAAAAATCGATTTTGAAAAATTTAAATCGGGAATCACTCGTTGGTTCCATGGAATCGGTAATACTAATTAAGGACGAAGACGGAAAGATGGAGACAGAGATGGAGAGTTGGAGGCGGTGAAGTGAGCATCGACCGAAAAGATAAGAGAGTTAGAGTGAGCGTGAGCCGAAAGCAAAAGAAGGTGTTTCTCGGTTCAATATGAGATTGTGAATGTCAAGCGAGTTAAGCTTAATTTAAGGATTTAAAATTTTTCTTTTTTAAAAAAAATTAAAAATATATATTATATTTATTATTATATTAATGGTCCGATCCGGATACACAGGCAAGTGGTTCCACGCCTAAAGCTTGGAGCCAGATCGGTACCCATCGGTTCTCAAAAATTAAAAACGGGAATCGAACCGATTCGTTTAAGAATCACCGGTTCCGGACGGCTCTGTGCACTTTCCGATTCTTTGCACACCCCAAGAAGAAAGGTAGAAAAAGAAATGGTGGAAAACCATCCGTCGTATGGGGCAAGGATGGAAACGGACGACGTCATGGGACGGTCGGATGGGGACGCGTCACGCGATTTGCTCTTGTAGACACCACTACCAGGCACGTGCGAAAACATCGAGAATGTGCCATTTTTGTTTTATGCTTCTGTTTTTTTATTGGGGGATTTTTTGGTTGAAATACATCGATGCATTTGTGTGCACAAGTACAGCAGAGTTCGCTAAAACTTTAAAAATGAAATAATAATAATAATAATAATAATAATAATAATAATAATAAAAGGTGAATAATTGTACGATCTGACTAAACTTTAAAAAATAACCTTTTTAAAGAAAAAAAAAGCTTTTAAAAAACCCTTGGAATGCTCCCTTCATTATGTAAATTTAAAATTCATATGCCTACTTCCGGTTACTGCAATTTTCCCGCTGCGACTTTAATTGCGAAACGGAGTTCTGGGACTTTCATAAAGCGATTTGCAAATACATCACAGCCAGGGTTACTTCAAAACTAGAGCAGCTTACAATAGCTTTATCATAAGCCGCTTCACTCAAAATCGAGGTATGCAGTTTTAAAAGTAGGATCCATGTCACTAAAAATCCCGAATTGGTATATCTTTAATTCGGCCATAAGATCTTGATAATCTGGAAAAGAGAGGAGTAGATTCAATGTTGTCCTAGTTTCCAATCTCGGTTCATTTTCTTCATATCTGCCTTTCCCAAAACGACATTGTTTAGAAGATCCATTTAAATTGAATTTTCATGTTGGACTCACGTCACGCTCCGATCATCCAGGTTATTTGCCATGAGTGTTTCTCCGTCAGCAATGGAATGGGTATATTGGGCGAAAGTTAGCGGACGATAGAATTTTCACGAGTGTACTAATCTTGAATTTTTATAACACGGAAATTAATTTTAAAAAAAGGGGTACAACCAATATGAAATTCTAATGACATTATTAACCCCTCACAACATTTCACATCAAGGGCAAGACCAAGAGGAGAGAAAACAACAGAATAAAAAAATTTATTGTCCTTTTCTTGCAGAGTCTTTTATTTTCTTTTTTTCCTAAAATTTTATTTTGCATTTGCTTCCAATCTCACTTTCATATGGATATTGCCTTTAACTTTTCTCTTGCTCGTTAAATATTGTTTTTAAGTGCATTATTATTGCTGTTTGATTATTTAACTTTTCTAATGATATTTCTCAGCTGAAAAATTGTAAAAGTGCCGCGATTAATCTATTTAGTCAAAAGAAAAGTCATAAATAAGAAATTCGATAAAAATTCGAAATTCGCAATAATTAGGAGGATGAGATTGATTTGTAGGGATGTGAAAAGGGTGGAACTGAAAAGCATTATGCGAAACTTATTAGTGGCCAAGAATGTGTTATTGTCAGTTAAAAGGAGCTAAAGAAGAAAAGAGTGTGAAACGGCTGTTGGAAAATGACATCCGCATAAAGAAATAAACCGTGTGGGATAAAGCATGGATGAAAGTCATCATGGAACGATTGTGCGCTGATGTGTCTGTCGCGATGTGTAACACGATTATTCTCGTTTAGGTCGGGCACCTACAAATACATGGGAATATTTCATGTTGATGGTTCTTTTTCTAAGTGAAAGCAAATTGATCTTTGATCTCATCCTTTTGGCGTTCACATTCTTTGGTCAAGCTCTCCTATATCGACACCCCGCCCCCCCAAAAAAAAGGTAACATGACATTTGAGATCAAATTAAACTTTGAAGATGGGAGGAGGAGATCGAAAATTCACAGGTTTTTGATCCGTCTATTTTGCGGAAAATGTACGAATTGAAAAAATGAATGAATGAAAAATATTTTCATCGCCCGCGAATATGTTTAGACATGAGTTGTTGTCCGTAATTAAAATATTTTTTTATTGGCTAATTATTTAAGCAATATTAGTGATTGGTTTCAAGGATATTATTTTTCAAATCATTCATTTTCTAGGAAACAAACCGAGCCTAATAGACATCCGAAGACAAACCATAATCATCTCATCCTAGCATAACGTGTAACGCGATGATCTTCAAAATAAAAATAAAAAAATTTATTATACTTCAATCTCAATGGACATCCATCCCACATCAAACTCTTCAAAAGAGAGGTCCAGAACATTTTCGGAAAAAGAAATTCCAACACGATCAATATTTACTATAAGATGAATAACAACAATGTAAATACCGAACGATAGATAAATTGATTACTTAAAAAACATGATATAAATATCATCACACACCCTAAAGTATCTTATTACTTTAACAATTATTCTACTTTTGTATATCCAATTATATTTTGGAGTTTTAGTAAAATTTATTGAAATCGTACTTTTCGTTCCATATTAATTTTTTTTCATTTTTTGTACATATTAGTGGGTGGCCTTTTGTTAATAGACAAAGGCTCATTAATATCCTTTCCTGATGTAATTCTGCACAACCTATTTTCCAATCAAAGTGACCCTTTATATTTTAATATGCATTAGCTCGAGATTTTCGCCAATTATATACAAATCATGAAAAAGAAAATTTTCTTTTTTTGAAAAGACATGTTGTTCCTAAATCAACCAAGAAAAATATACCATCCCAAATGTCAATTCATTATGAGGCACTTGATGGTCTCAAAGAAAGACTTTTCGGATCGCAATTTATCGTAATCAAATATTTTTTTCATAATTTGTATATAAGATATTGTAACACGCAAAAACTTAAAAAGATTTTACGATCAATGGCAAGATTCCTTCTTTTTTTTGCTATCCAACCCCATCAAGGATTAGGGATTTGTTCTCGAAAAATCTTCAGAAACCCCTTATTACGATCCAAAATTCATATGATTATTACCCTGTCGAACAGCTTTTCCGCAGCAACTTCAGTCATGAAAATCTCACGAGAGTTGCGACTTTCATAAATCATTTGGTAAACACCCCACGGCTGCAGCTACTTCAAAATTTCAGCAGCTTATAATGACCCTTTGGGAAGCTACTGCAATTTATAAAATTTACACATTTCAAAAACATAAAAGGCCACATCATTTTATAAACACACCACAGGTCCACAACTACATTTGTACCAATAATTTCGAGAGGGAAAGGCCAAGAACAGAGAGGCAAAGGCAAGTCTTCGGGTGTTAATTATTGGCGACGGTAGTGGACAGTGCCAATCTGGGGCAGGTCACCGTGGTACAGCAGAGTTGGAAAACTGACTCTCTGTACAGACATTGAGGGAAAAAACAAGATAAAATTATTGTCCTTCCATTGCATTGTGAGGTGCCACGTGTATTTTGTTTACTTTTTTTTTCCCTAAAGATTTATTTTCCATTTGCTTTTAATCTGAGTTTTATATGCTGTTGCTTTTTTACTTTTCTCTTCCTCGTTAAATTTAAGGAAAAACGACGCAAATAATCATAGATTTTAGCTCGATGTGTAATATCATTCCTGAACTTTTAATTTGTTTAATGTGATTTGCGAATTGACGGTAATTGTTCGATGCCGTCTTGCTCAAAGGACAAACCAATTGTTATTTTGAAGACGTGAATTATCATATGTTGAGTTGAATTTTTAGAAAAGCCAAGTTAACATGTCGATCATTTTACTTGTCTATTTTAGACAAGGAAAAAAGTTGTGCATTGACATGTCCAATGTTATTTCATAACATGGATTATTATATCATGATTTGAGATTAATATTATATGCTAATAATCCATGTCTCGACCCATAAATTTTCGCCAACAAATTTTCAGACTTAGAACCATTCTTTTATTAATCAATAATTTTGAACATTAGAATTTAGTTGAAATGGTTTAGTTAGAAAATAAAAATCAATTAGATCCATTCTTTCAATAAAGGAGTAGCTTAGTCTAGATTAGCATCATCATCCTTGATCAAAACGAGTGGAAGTTAGGCTCACTTTAATTTGGTCCAAATTTAAGAATTAGGAGTAGTCTCTAGCATCATGCTTATAAGGGTTCATGTCCTAAGGCTTAGAACAAGGCAATGTAATATTCTTTCCTCAACTTGGTATCGGGTCAAGCTCATGGGGGATCATGTCCCAGGGCTTGTAACAGAATCATGTATATTTTTTGCCTGATAAGTATAGGGTTTCTTTTTTGCACTTTACTTTGAGCCTTTTAATACTTGTATATTTAATTTCCGTACTTTCATTACATTGGTCGTTCTTTTTTCCTTTCTAGAATGGTTAGGATAAGCCTAAGAAAATATTGCATGAGCAGTTAGTGATTTGAATGGCCTTTATAACTCGTAATTGGTAACAAATTAAATATTTGATCACTTAGATGAACATATTAATCAAGTTAGAGGCACCAAAACGGCGCTTATCAGACTATCAGCGTAATCAAGTTTCCGAACCTAAAAAAACTCTAATTGCATAGAAAGTGAGGCAATTTCCCGTGCCTCACTTTGTTTCAAGCCAACCCCAAAATGCTAGTGGCGACTCCCGTCTCATATAGAATTCTTTAGGGTTAAATTCAAAGTTAAAATGAACCCACCGTCGTAAGGTAAGGGCCTGGGAGAGCCTACACCTAATTGACGGTCATTGGCCCACTTTTTGGCATTACCTCTAAATCTCATCATTTTCCCATAGAAAAGAAGGGTTGCAACACCATGTGTAATTTTATTTTTGGTCCACCATTCAAACACATCACCAGATTTTGTTAAATTGAATTAACGAAAGGATGGCATTCCAGGAACTAGATTGAGCATTTCCTGATAGTTCAATGACCACATTATATATTAGATCAAAGTTTATAAATCATATATGTCATCTTTCTTAAATTTTTGAGTCAAGTACATAAATATTGCTATGTACCTGTAATTTTCATTTTTTGCATTTAAATGAAATTTATCTAATAAATTTTTTTGGAGGTAGAGCCCACTAATTTGTCAAACCTATTATGACTAATCCCCACCTCATCTCATTAAACTACAGTTTAGATCAAACAAAACATATGCTATAAACGAAATAATATTTCTTCACGCTTTGGTAAACATAGTTTTACAACTTTACCATAAATTTTTAAATTTAGATGGATTTATTTATTTATTTTAAAATTTTTCATATCATTTTATTGACCCCACTGACAAATGTTCCGGCTTTGTCCTTGCTTAAAATCAACGTAGATATAGTGTTGATAGGGTTATAAGATTTTACCCTAATTAAAAAGTATGGATAATGACATAAATAGTCCATGAATTTTGGCTCAATGCATAATGTGATCTCTAAACTTTTAATTTATTTAATGTAAACCTTGAACTTTACCCTAATATTTAATGTGATATCTGAACTTTTAATTTATTCAATGTGGTCCCTGGACTTTTTATACATATTTAATATAGTCTCTGAACTATATACAAATGTTCAATATAGTCCCTGAACTTGAATTAATTGAAGGACTACATTGAACATGTTTATATAGTTTAAGGACTAAATTGAACATGTACCAAAAGTTAAGAGATAACATGAACAAATTAAAAGTTTAGGGATTACATTGCATGCTCGGTTAAAGTTCAGGGTCCATATTGAACAAATTAAAAGTTCAGAGACCACGTTGCATATTGAGCCAAAGTTTAGGAACTGTTTGTATCATTTCTCTAAAAAGTAAAAGCTTACGCAATCATGACTAAGTATTAGAATTGTGATGGAGTCGTGTTTTCAAATTGAGAAACAATAATTGTAAATCATTCACATATTGTATGTTGATTTTAGTAAAATCTTTTGTGCTTCAAGTAATATTAAATAAAATCTGCCACTCTACTTGAACTAGATACATGGCCAAGTGGAAAACTTGGACCAGATAAGAGGAGTATAGCATCTCCATAGCTTCATTTTCTTGATCAAAAGTTTTGTGACCTATGATTCAGCTCAAATAAAGAATTTTGACCCAAAAAAGAAGAGTGGAAATGTTGTCATTGTTTCGACCTTACAAGATAAAGAATTTGACCGAAAAAAGAAGTGCCGAAATGTTGAAATTGAAAGCATATGGAGTCGTTGAATGTACCAAATTCCTTTTTGAATGTACCAAATTCCTTTTTCTGCTAAAGAAGGAAAGATCATTCGACTTGGAATGTACCGATTCTATCCGCAAATTCAACCTCTTTGACGCAGTTGAAGATATACGAACATCAAGTCTCGTGTTCTTGACATTACATAACAGTCGAATTAATCCATCTTCTTTCCCCAAGGACTAGACATATTGCTGACAGATGCTCTTCTATGAACGTGAGCTGCAATTTGGCCTAGAAAAGCTAACAGTTCTTGCAAACAGGATTGCTTTATAAGCATCAAGTATTGGCTAGGAATGAACTCGATCCTTTCGCGGCGCTTTTTTCCGTCTTGTATTTTTCCTGATGGCTCTTCCTTAAGACGTCTAGCGACGCACATTCCAGGAGCATGGGATTATCAAGCAAGACTTGGGAGACTTAACAGGAGGCTGATCAACTTTCCATTGTCACAAATTATATCAACTGATCCGGATGTAGAGTCACCATCTAATTAGATGACATAGGACCTACTTCCATAATGACGAACGGAGCAAGAGCCAACCGCTGGGACTTTAGGAATGATCCATACACATTGTATTGATTGAGCCTGTTCTTTTAAGTCCAGTGCGCATTCAAATCTCAAAGCTGCGTCCTCAAAAGAAGAGACGGAGCCACTTGCATGACAACTGCTGATCACGGACTATTTGAGCCTAGTGCTCTGTTTGGCACACGGCTCGTCGACAATAAACATTTTATTATGACAGCAAATCATCATAGTCATCGTAAACACCATATTTCTCACAAACAAGCCCTTTGCAGATCAAGCTCGGAAACATCCACCCAGAAAAGAAAGGAGAACTGCTCCAAATGAGTCACAGATAACAAAACTACTATAAAGTAACTTTCAGGCTTTATAACAGACCTCACCATCACAGACCCATCCTTCTTTGGCATCTCCTCCTTCCTCTGCGTCCTCCCCAGCTGCTTTATTGTCTTCATCCGACTCGTTTTTAGTTGCTTTCTCTTCTACAGCAGCACATTTTGGATGGAGATCAAAGTCACACTCCTCGCAGAAAAACGACCACACCTCCCCTGCCTCCTTGCAGCCATCACAAGTGTACATTATCCTCTGAGCGGGAACAAGCTCGTGCTCTCCATGCAAAGGATGCTTCAATTTCTCTGGCCAGGCTTTTATACTTTCCTTGAACTTTTCCTCTAACTTCTTGAGTTGTTCGTCGGTAAAAGCATAAGCATCAGCCCCGTGCTCCATTATAAGATCCCTTGTTTTGTTAGTCACCGTCCGGCCCGTTGGGCCTATGGCTACGAGCATGGGGATCCCCTTGACCTTGAATTTGCGACTCAGGAATTTCTTCCTCTCATCACCAAAGGGGAGCGCCAGCCACGGCATCTGAGCAAAATAATCGTCGAATGCAGTTTGGTCCTTGTCGCTGGAGATGAAGATCACCTCAAAGGCATTGTCTATGGCCTTGATCTTTTCGTATGCTTCTTTAAGCACAGGCAGGAATGCACGGCAAGGAGGGCACCAGTGTGCCGAGAAGTACAGAAGCACAGTCTTTCCTACCAAGTCCGATACAGGAATCTGCACTCAAAGTTAAGAAACAACCTTTTAGATGAACCACCAATAAATGGATAAGGCACGTGAAAACTGCATATATGCAACGGATTTTCCTGGCCATAGACCTGGTTTCAATCCTTTCCTCAGCTCAAGTAACCTGAGGGACAAGGATATATGGGGCCTCATTGTAGACATTAAAAATTTCCAAGTCATTAGCTTCTAGGTGAAAGAACAAATTTACCTTGGTTCCGTCCTTTCCAATGACAAAACCCAGATCCCCTGAAACCAAGATCGACCCCAAGGTCTGAGATTCTTCTTTTTTCTTCTCTATCTCCGCAAGCTCTGCAAACTTTTCTGGAGTGAATGGGTAAGCTGCAACGCCATGCTCTTCAACGGTTTCAGCAAAGTTGGAACGGAGAGTCTTCCATCCCGACCGATTATGACCAGAGTGGGTAGGGTCGACAGCTCAAAGTACCTAGCCAACTTCTCACATTTCTTGTCTTTAAATGGTAATGAAAACCATGGCATGCTTCCAAAGGATTGGTTGAATGATGTGTCGTCATCATCGAGAGGTATCTGAACGATCTCAGAACTCTCTCCTTTGGCCTTCAATTTCTCATAAAGCGCCAGTAAATTTGGCATGAAATCAACGCATGATTTGTACGTGGACAATGAGAATTACAGACCCACAGTTTTCCCTTCAAGCTCGGTAACAGGAACCTAGTTTGGCCACATAACTAGATTAGTAAAAGGAGGTTGGAAAACCGAATCATAAGCACACACGACAATCAGTTTCAAATGCATTGATGATCTGTTTAGGTTTACCTGATTCCCATCCGATGAAACTACAAAGTCACGAGATCCATGACCAAAAGAGAGGTCAATGATTGATTTCTCCTAGCAGCTTCTTCCTGGTCCTTCAACTCTTTAATGCGTTCTGGAGTGAAAGGGTAACTTTCCACTCCATGCTCGCGGATGATCTTGACTCCGCTATCTGTTAAGACTGTACCTGTGCCATCAAGAATCACAAGGTGGGGTATTCCCCTGACATTAAACAATTCATCTAAGCTATCACGCTTCTCCGAGTCGGAAAATGGGATTGCAAGCCACGCCATCTTGGAAAAGTATCCACCGAAGGACTCTTCATCCTCATCTGCGGAGATAAAAGTGATTTCCAGGTCACCTCTTGGGGAAAGTTCATTGTACACCTCCACAAGAGTTGGGGTGAACTGCTGGCGCGGACCGCACCACGATGCAGAGAAGTACAAGCCGATCTTCTTCCCCTTCAAGCTATTGACCTTAACCTGATAACGGACAAAAGATATTCCTAATTTGAGTTCTTTCATACACTAATCAGCAAGCAAGGCACACTAGATCACTTGATCACCACACAAAAATCCCGAAAATGCTCAAGATACATCCAAATGCCAAAGGGAGAAGCACTTCCCTTGAGCACTGCTCATTAATTTGCTTGCAAATCAGCAGTCTCGTGGACCAAAACAAGTATACCGCATTGAAGGTGTGAGAATTTGTACTAAAGAGCATTACTTTGTAGCAATATCGAATTCATATGTACTGCATCCACGCGACTCTAAGTACATATCTTTCGTTAAAAAATTAATGCATCAATTACCAATCATCCAGTTTCTGAAGGAAACGAATGGATAGCACTCGTAAAATGATGATCAAAGATTAGAACAAATTAGCTTATCTTGAACTAAATTCGCCAGCTTAGCCATCACAAACCGACGGCTTCGCAATCACAGACTCCCAGCAAAGAACATCCGCATTTAAACTTAAAAGGCGCAATAACGGCATCTTCCAGAGAAGCACCAACAAGGAATCAGATCAGTAATGCTTACCGCTTTCCACCATTCCCACCGATTGGAAATTTCAAAAAAAAAAAAACCGATCACCAGGACAAGAACTTCTCGTGCGAAACTGGGCAGTCAGCGAAGAAACAACCCACACGAAGGACCCCGAGAACTTCAACAAGGACGCCGACCCACGATTCTTTTCTTCCCGTTTTCCCGAAGAGCAAAAGCAGAAAAGGAGAGAACCGAGCCACCTGATCGCCCTTGTTTCGGACGAGGAAGTCCCTGTCCGGAGAAGACAAGAGGGACTGAACCTCGTGAGAAGCATCCCCGCCTCCACCAGCGTCCGCCATCCTCGTCGCTTCGCTTCCCTCCTGTGCTCAATGGTATTGTTTGCTGAGGGCGCGGGTGTTAAGAAGTGATTCAAAGTTGAGTTCCTTATTTTTAGGAGGCAGTTAGCTAGTTACGTAGGCAATAATAAATTAGGTTGATAGCGAATTCTTAGGAGCCATATCTGGCTTAGTTGCTAATTTTACGTTTTGTGAATTTATTGCTATTTTGTATTTTCAAAAAGCGGGCTGAATAAAAAGTCCTCCACTTTCATAGTCTCCTCTGTTTTAGGTGTAGTTTCTGTCTTGTGAGCTTGATTTGTATTAAGTGACCTTATTGATCCAACATTATGGTATCAGAGCCAGGTTGAAGGTCTCTACTGCAAATCAACATGGAAGCAAATGGATCTAACTCGCAGCAATCGATGATACCCATTTTCAAGGGTGAAAACTCTGAGTTTTGGAGTGTTAAGATGAAGACCTATGGGAGATTGTGGAAGCTGGTGTGCCAAAGAATGAAGAAGAGGGCAGAATGCGGGAGCTAAAAAAAAGAGATGCCAAAGCTCTTTTTTTATCCAACAGGGGCTGCATGAAACTGTCTTCTCTAGAGTTTCAGCCGCGGAAATAGCAAAAGAAGCATGGGAGGCTTTGAGAAATGAGTTTCAGGGGACAATCAAGGTCAAGGCAGTGAAGCTGCAAACCTTGAGGAAAAATTTTGAGACATTGCAGATGAATGGTGGAGAGTCCATTCAAGATTTCTTTTCAAGAAACATGACAGTGGTAAATCAAATGAGATCGTATGGAGAAGAGATCTCATATGAAACCATTGTTTGCAAAATACTCAGAAGCTTGACAACAAGATTTGATCACGTAGTGGCAACAATTGAGGAATCAAAAGACTTAACAACCATGTCTGTCGATGCCTTGATGGGTTCTCTTCTTGCTCATGAAGATAGAATCAACAGAGCTGGAGAGAGAATTGATGAAAGGGCGTTTCAAGCTAACTGCAATTCAAGAGGAAATTGGAGAGGATCAGGAAGCTCAGGAAGAGGAAACGAAAGAAGTGGGATACGAGGTAGAGGCGGAGGCAGAAATGCACAACAAGAAACGAGAAGATGCTTCAATTGTAACAGAGTGGGACATCTTGCAAAAGATTGCAAGGTAAAGGTTAACTAGGCAGAATTTGCTGATGCTAAGGAACAAGAAGAGGAGGAAGAAGAGTGTTACCTGTTTATGGCACATGAGGAGACAACACAGAACAAGAGGTCCATTTGGTTTGTGGACAGTCGCTGCTCCAATCATATGACCGAAGTGAAATAACTGTTCAAGGACTTGGATGAGTCTCAGAAACGAATGATCAGTCTTGGGAACAACTATAGAATTTAGGTGGAGGGAAAAGGCACAATACTTATCAAGACACATCAAGGAAGAAGCAAGCTGATCAGGGATGTCTTGTACGCACCTCAATTGGCTCACAACCTGTTGAGTGTAGTCCAATTGCTGAAGTCAGGATTTATAGTTCTCTTTGACAACAACACTTGCACCATTAGAGACAAAAAAGGAGGACAACTGGTGGCTCAAGTAGCAATGACAGAAAATCTTATGTTTCCTTTTGAGGTTATAGCAGTAGAAGAGCTCAGTATGGTAGCAATCAGTTCCTTAGAACTATGGCACATGAGATACGGCCACCTGAATTATAGGAGTATGAAGGAGTTGTCAATAGATGAAATGGTCAGTGGGATGCCAACGATAGGTGACAAATAGAAGCAGTGCGAGGAATGTATTTTTGCAAAACACAGCAAGAAGTCCTTTCCAAAAGAAGAAGCTTGGAGAGCCACCAACGCATTGGAGCTGGTGCACATGGATCTTTATGGACCAATGAGTACGATCTCATTGGGTGGAAGTAAGTATTTCATGATGTTGATTGATGATTTTAGTAGAATGAGATGGGTTTTCTGCCTCAAAGTTAAGTCAGAAGCACTTGAGACATTTAAGAAGTTTAAAGCTTTTGTTGAGAAGCAAAGTGGGAAAAATATCAAAGGGGTAAGATCAAATAGGGGAGGTGAATTTCTTTTCCACAGAATTCAATCATTTTTGTGAAGAAGCAGGCATAAAGAGGCAACTTACAACACCTTATACACCAGAACAAAATGGTGTGATGGAGAGGAAAAATAGAACAATATTGGAGATGGCCAGGGCCTTGCTGAAATCGAGAGACATGCCTAATCTCTTTTGGGCAGAGGTAGTTCACGTTGCTGTCTACATTCTCAACGTATCCCCAACCAAGGCAGTGAAAAGAAGACCCCATTTGAAATGTGGTATGGCTTTAAACCTACTGTTAGTCATTTGAGAATTTTTGGATGTGTGGCATATGTTATGAAAAATCAGCAGGATAGAAAGAAGTTGGATGAAAAATCAGAAAAGTGTGTGTTCATTGGGTATTGTACAGAAAGTAAAGCATACCGATTGTACAATCCTGTAACTGAAAAAGTGTTCATTAGTAGAAATGTGGAGTTCAATGAGGAGGAAGGATGGAATTGGAAGGGAAAGGAGAAGAGGGAAGTGATACACCTGATAGATGAAGAAGGTACCGAAGATGAGGAGCATGAAACTCAGTCAGAAAGTGCACATGCACACAGCAGTGTAGGTGCAGGTGGATCTTCAATAAGCTCGGATACAACGAGTTCAGATGAAACACCACTAAGGAGGATGACCACAAGAAGCTCAAGAAGAATCGAAGAAGCATCAACTTCCGGTTCAGAAGAAACGCCTCCAAAAAAGGTGCGCTCCTTGAGGAAAATCTTTGAGTCTTGTACATTTGCTCTCTTTACAGCTGATCCGGGATCTTATGAAGATGCAGTCGGTATAAAAGAATGGGAAGATGCAATGAAGGAAGAGTTAGAAACTATTGAGAGGAATCACACATGGGAACTTACGGATTTGCCGCAAGGAAAACAAGCAATTGGGTTAAAGTGGATTTTCAAGACAAAGTTTCATGCGGATGGGAGAATTCACAAGCATAAGGCAAGGTTGGTGGCCAAAGGGTACTCACAGATCCCAGGTGTAGATGTAGAGGAGATGTTTTCACCTGTAGGCAAATTTAAAACAGTAAGATTAGTCCTGTCGTTAGCAGCTCATATGAGATGGAAGGTGTATCAGTTTGATGTCAAATTTGCCTTTCTTAATGGCGAGTTAATGGAAGAGGTATTTGTCACACAACCTAAAGGATTTGTTGTGAAGGAAAAGAAGGACAAAGTGTACAAACTTCATAAGGCTCTATATGGTTTAAAACAGGCATCAAGAGCATGGTACCTGAAAATCCATGAATATTTCATGGAGTGTGGCTTTGTGAGAAGTTGCAACGAACCAACGTTGTATGTGAAGAGAAATGGAGTCGCAGATTTGTTGGTGGTATGTATTTATGTGGATGATATGGTATATTGTGGGTCAAATGCTACTGCAATTTCAGACTTTAAGCAAGCAATGAAAAGTAGATTTGAGATGACGGATCTAGACCTTCTTCATTATTTTTTGAGAATTGAAGTTTAGCAAATGGAAGGTGGCATATTCATAACCCAGAGAAAGTATGCGAATGATATGCTCAACAAATTCAACATGAGCAACTGCAAATGGTCTACAACCCCTATGAATATGAACGAGAAATTGCATATGGAGGATGGTTCACCAGCAGCTAATGGAAGCATGTTTAGGAGTCTTGTAGAAGGGCTTATTTATCTGACTCATACTAGGCCAGATATAGCCTTTCCCGTAGGTGTTGTATCAAGGTTCATGCATAATCCTTCACAACATCACTTAGGAGCAGTAAAGAGGATTCTTAAGTATGTTGCTAGCGCCACTAATCTTGGAATTTTATACAAACAAAGGTCTGAGTTGAAGTTGCTGGGGTATACAAACAGTGATTGGGATGGATGCGTTGAAGATAGAAGAAGCACATCCGGTTACTGCTTCACCTTGGGCTCAGGAGCAGTAGCATGGAGTTCTAAAAAGCAAACAACAGTTGCCTTATCCACTTGTGAAGCTGAATATATAGCTGGAGCATGAGCAGCTTGTGAGGCAATTTGGTTGAGGAAGGTCTTGAGTGAGCTAGGTCAGGAACAAGTATAGGCCACTGTTATAAAGTGTGATAATGCTTCAGCTATAGCTTTGAGTCGAAATCCAGTCTTCCATGGTCGATCCAAGCACATAGAGATTAAGCATCATTTTTTGAGGGAGCTGGTAGCTAGAGATGAAGTTAAGCTAGATTTTTGTGGGACAGAAGAGCAGGTAGCTGATGTGTTAACTAAAGCTTTATCATGTGGGAGGTTTGAAGAATTTAGAAGTCAACTTGGTTTAACCAACTTTGAATCAAGGGGGGATGTTAAGAAGTGATTCAAGGTTGAGTTCCTTGTTTTTAGGAGGCAATTAGCTAGTTACGTAGTTAACAATAAATTAGATTGTTAGCGGATTCTTGAGAGCCATATCTGGTTTAGTTGTTGATTTTACGTTTTGTGAATTATATTTATTGCTATTTTGTATTCTCTAAAAGTGCGCTGAATAAAAAGTCCTCCAATTTCATAGTCTCCTCTGTTTTACATGTAGTTTTTATTTTGTGAGCTTGATTTGTATTAAGTGACCTTCTTATTGATCTAATAGAGGGTGCCTGAGAATCCTCTCCAATGGTGGGCTGCTGCTCCTCCATTTTACACAATTAGATAGGGTAAAAATGTCGGCCATGCAAATACAAATTTCTGGAGACTTCCTAGGACTGCTCGACGCGAGGTTGATGGGGGCATCTCAAGAAGTGGGCCCCGACGTAGGAAAGAAAGACGAGACGAGACGGGGACGAGGATGCCTAGGCCACGTCAGCAAATCTCAGTCTTCATTTTTTCTTTTTTTATTCTTTTTTATTTACTCCCTTTTTACCATCATTCTTGCTTCTCTCGGGCAGCCGCGTCTTTATCGCGGATATTTCAGTGCGCGAATAATAATCGTTCCATTTTTCTATTTTTCTTTTTTTTTATTTCTGAAAACAAATTTGGAACATAAATTTGTTCAGTAAAATAATTGCATTTTTTTATTTTTGAAATAAATTTTGGCTCAAAAATAGATTTCGAATAGAAATTTCTGGAACAGAAACATAAATAAGACTCTCTTTTATTGCTCACTGATAACTCTATAAAAATAGAGTTATTTTATCTACTTTAGGCAATAAATAATGCAATATTTGTTAGAATATATTTGGATTTCCTTTTATTTACTTAATATTTCCTTGTTTATGCAGAATATTGAGATATGGAGAAAATAAGGAAAATATGGAAAAAAGAAGGAAAGGAATATGCGATCCAGAGAAGAGTTAGAAGATGGATATTACATTGGGAATTCTGCGATTTATTCCCTAATTTTATGCGAAAAAAGAAGTAATTGCCTTGTGAGAGGAGTCTTGAATGTTATTATATAAATAGGATAACTTGGGGGAACATAGAATCAGAGAGAGAGATCGTTTTTGTTTTCAGTGTTCTGAGAGTTTTTCAAGTATTTTGAAGAGAAGACAAAAGTGGTGACAGAATTCTTGTTCTTTGATTCAAGATGTTTGATTTAATTTCTATTTTCGTTTCTTCTTCTATTATGTTCTAATTTTCTTTGTTAGAGCTACGATGTAGCCTAACCATGATGATATGAATTTCATGTTTTTTATGCTTTGCAAGTAATTTCATTCATGTGAGTTATATATTATTGTGCTTAATACGTTTAGATGATTGGCCACCACTTGAATGATCTGATGTGCATGTTTGAGACTGAAAAGTGATAATATGTAATTGCTCCTTATAATATATAACCATGAATTAAATGTGGATAGAAATATACCATGTTATTTGTGTAGCTTTCGGTGATAAGGTGGTCCAAAAGATTCATTGTAAACCGAGAATATTCACAGATTTTAATGCGCTTATGTTTATTTAAATTCACATAGAAATATAGTGAATTGATAAACTGAGTAGGTTTGCTATACCTAGAGATAGGATAGTAAATAGATTAGGAAATTCCGCTATCACATGCTTGATATTGTTCTTGTATGCATAATGATCTGAAATTCATATCTAGTGGTTATGGTGAAATCGGATGATCTAACATGTTTTACCTGATTGATTATCTACCTTTAGTTTATAAAATTTCGTTTTCAAAAATTGTCAATTTTTATTTATTCTCAATTATATTTTGATCTGTTAGATAAATTTTAGAATTAGTCTATTTTTAATATTTAATTGGTTTATTATCATCAATCTCTGTGGGACGATACTCTTCTTATCATTTTATTACTTGTTCAACATGTTCCTTGACACGTGCAGCATTTTACGATCACTCACCCTACTGCTCACCGCCGTCCACTGGCTGGCTGTCCACTGTCGCCTGCCGCTCGTTGGCCGTCCCCTATCTATTTCGGGAATAGAAATTTTATGTCAATATCAAACGCTACTTTTGCTCAAAAACTTATCTCGGAAAGAGAAATAGAAATATATTTCTAGTCAGGATTGGGGTCAGGGAAGAGAAATATCATCATTTGCACTCTCAGTCTCCAAACATATGAAGTTCGGCAAAGAATTTCATTATGTACCCTCTCGATGTTATACTAAGTTAAATCTTGATTTTTCAAACTTCGCCCTCGCCCGATTGTGAAATTGTAGCGATTGATGTGTTCACTCGAGAGAAAAATCATTAACGAGGAATCCTATAAAATCCGTAATTCGCAATGATTAGGAAGGTTGAGACTGATTTGTAGGGACGTGAAAGGGGGCAATTGAAAAGCTTTGCGCTATGCCTAGTGGCCAAGAATACGTCGTCGTTTAGTTCAAAGGAGCTAAAGAAGAAAGATCTCGAAAGGGTGGTTGGAAAATGACCTCGGTATGTATAAATAAATAAATATATAATATGTACAGTGTACAAGTACACCAGCGTTGATTGTATTAGACTTTGCTAATGGGAAAGCAATTAGGATTAATTTTCGGTAATTCTTTTAAGATGCTGTTCGGTCTATTTGTCAAATAGAGAGAACCCGAAAAAAAATTGAATTAATATTGCAGTTAGGTTGCACTTGATTAGTTATGGAATTAACACGTGACTAATCCTATTTCATATGGTTTAGTATTCACATGGATGGCTTCGACACGTCAGCAAATCCATGTCTTTATCTTCTCATTTTCTTTTTATTGACCCCTTTACCATTCCTTGCTTCCTTTCCAAGAAGTCCATCTCGAAAAATTGAAGCTTGACAAAAAATTTTGTTTTTTTACCCTCTCAATTTTTATATAAGTTATATTTTCAATTTTTTAAGAACATTTTTTTAATTATAAGTTAGATTTTAAATTTTTGAGAATTTCAGTTTTAACCTTTAATTTTTGGTTGGTTGCCAAAAAAAAAAGTTGATGCGCCTTCTTGACCCTAGTCCAAATAAATAATAAAATAGGGTATGAGAAAATGGTAAAAATGTCACGATTCATCTATCTAATCAAGAAAAAAATCATGGACAAGAAAAAGATGAATACGAATTCCTTGAGTTGAAATGGATAGTTAAAGAAAAGAATTAGTCCAAAGGATAATTGAAAAAAAAAATAAATGGGCCCTCTTAATCCTAATCCAAATAAACAGTAATTGTAATTTAAAATATTGTAATATCACCGCGATTAACCTATATAATTCAAAGAGAAAATAAAAAATAAGAAAAAGATAAAGAAGAAGAAGCAACAGCAGCTCAAGAAAAGAATCACTCCAAATGATAATTTTTGAAAATCGAAAACTCTATAAAATCCAAAATCCGCAACGATTAGGAGGATGAGACTGATTTGTAGGGAGGCGAAAAGGGGGAACTTGAAAAGTATCATGCGAAACTAGCGACCAAGGATGTGTTATCGATAGTAAAAATGGAGCTAAAGAAGAAAAGAACATGAAAGAGTGGTTGGAAAATGACCTCCGTACTAATAAAATAAACTACATTGTCAGATGAACACAATTGAAATAGAAGACATCATGGAATGATCACGCGCTGACGTGTCCATGGTGACGTGTAATGTAATTATTATTGTTTAGATCGGAAACGTACATGAAAGCAAATTGGTCTTTGATCTCATCCATTTGGTGTTCACACTCTTTGAGATCAAATTAGACTTTGAAAAAGGAGGAGGAGATTGGAAATTCATGGCACCGGTGACTTAAGTTTTCCGCAGCAACTTCAGTCGTGAAAGTAAGCGTCACAGCTTTTATAAATCATTTGGTAAACACCCAATAGCCACGGCTACTTCAAAATTTCAATAGTTTTCTTTTTGGTCAAAAAAATTTCAATAGTTTATAATGACTTTTTAGGAAGCTACTGCAATTTATAAAATTTATACATTTCAAAAACTTAAAAAGCCACATCATTTTATAACACACCACAACGACATTTGTACCAATCATTTTGAAAGGCAAAGGCCAAGCAGAGAGAGTCAACGTCAAGTCTTCGGGTGTAAATTATTGCCGACGGTGGTGGGCAGTGCCAATCTAGGGCAGGTCACCATGGAAAAGCAGACATGGAAAACCAGACTCTTGCATAGCCATTGAGGAAAAAACAAGATAAAACTATTGTCCTTTTCTTGCATTGTGAGGATTCTCACCCAATGCCACGTGTCTTTTGTTTACTTTTTTTTCCCCTAAAGATTTATTTTCCATTTGCTTCTAATCTGAGTTTTATAGGCTGCTGCTTTTTACTTTTCTCATCTTAGTTAGATTTAAGAAAAAATGACACAAATAATCTCAGATTTTAGCTCGATGTACATTATCGTTCTTAAATTTTTAATTTGTTCAATATGATTTTCAAATTATTAGTAAATGTCCAATGCCGTCCTTATATTTGCTCAAATGACAAACCGGACGTTATTTTGATGACGTGAATTATCGCATGCTGAGTTGAATTTTTAGAAATGATGAGTTAACATGTCCATCCTTTTACTCATCTATTTTAGACAGGGAAACAAGATTGTGCATTGACATGTCCATTGTTATTTCATAACATGGATTATTATATCCTGATTTGATATTAATATTATACGTGGATAATCGATGTCTTGACACCTGAATTTTCGCCAACAAATTTTCAAACTTAGAACCATTCTTTAATAATCAATTTTGGACTTTAGAATTTAGTTGAAATGGTTTAGTTAGAAAATAAAAATCAATTAGAACCATTCTTTGAATAAATGACTAGCTTCGTCTAGATTAGTATCATCATCCTTAATAAAACGAGTGGAAGTTAGGCTCACTTTAATCTAGTCCAAATTTAAGAATTAGGAGTAGTCTCTAGCATCATGCTTATGACGGTTCATGTCCTAAGGCTTAGAACAAGGCAATTGTAATATTCTTTACCCGACTTGATATCGGGTCAAGTTCATGAGGGATCATGTCCCGGGGCTTTGTAATAAAGTCATGTATGTTTTTTGCCCGACAAGTATAAGGTTTTCTTTTCCACACTTTACTTTGAGCCTTTTAATACTTGTATATTTAATTTTCGCACTCTCATTAGATTGGTTGTTCTTTTTTTCTTTCGAGAATGGTTAAGATAAGCCTAAGATCATCACAAAAAATATTTCATGGACAATTAGTGATTTGAATGGCCTTTGTAACTCGTAATTGGTAACAAATAAAATGTTTGATCACTTAGATGAACACATCAACTATGTTGGAGGCACAGAAACGACGCTTATTAAACTATTAGTGCAATTAAGTTTCCGAACCTAGAAAACTCTGGTTGCGCAGAAAGTGAGGCAATCTTCTGTGCCTTACTTTGTTTCTAGCCAACCCCAAAAGGCTAGTAAGGACTCTAGTCTCATATAGAATTCTTTAGGATTAAATTCGAACTTAAAATGAACCCAACATTGTGCGAGGTAAGGAATTGGGAGAGCACATGCTTAATCGAGGGCCGCTGGCCCACTTTTTGGGCATTGCCTCTAAATCTCGTCCTTTTCCCCTATAGAAAAGAAGTGTTGCAACACCATGTATAAATTTTTTTGGTTCAACCAAACTCTGCAGATTGGAAGCTACATCACCAAGCTTTGTTAACTTGAATGAACGAAAGGTGGGCATTCTAGGAACAAGATTGAACATTTATTTATAGTTCAAGGACCACATTATATATTGGACCAAAGTTCATAAACCATTCATGCCATTTCTCGTTAAATTCTTGTGTCAAGTACATAAATATTGCTATGTACCTATATTTTTCAATTCTTTCATTTAAATGAGTTTTATTTAGAGAGAGGTTAGAAGGGCTTTCTGCTTCATTTATAACTACGGATGTTATGCAATACAAGCCAGCGGGGAATTCCAAAAAGCTTTCATTATACCGTGATTTTACCCAAATTATCTAATAAATGTTATTGGAGGTAGAACCCACCAATTTGTCAAACCCATTACGACTAATCCCCACCATATCCCATTTAACTACAGTTAACATCAAACCAAATATACGCTAGAAATGAAATAATATTTCTTCACACTTTGGTTAAAATACTTTTACAACTTTACCATGAATTTCCAAATTTAGATGAGTTGATTTATTTATTTAAAATTTTTTACGTCGTTGTATTGACCCCACCATCAAAATATTCCGGCTCTATCCCTGCTTAAAATCAATGTAGATATAATGTTGATAGGGTTATAAGATTTTACCGCAATTAAAAAGTAAAAAGCTTAAACAATCATGACCAAGTCTTAAAATTGTGATGGAGTGGTCTTTTTGTGTGGAGAATTAATGAATGTAAATCATTACATTATGTTGATTCTAGTAAAATCTTTCGTGCTTCGAGTAATATTAGATCAAATTTGCCACTTATTAGATCAAATTTGCCACTCTAATTGAACCAGATAGAGAAGTTTAGATTCTCCATAGCTTCATTTTCTTGATAAAAAGTTTTGTCACAAATTATGTCAATTGATCCGGATCCTAATCCTAGAGTCACCATCTAATTATATGACAGAGGAACTACTACTAAAATGATGAACTGAGCAAGAACCAACCTCTAGAACATTAGGAATGATCCATACACAATGTATTGATTGAGCCTGATCTTTTAAGTCCGGTGCGCATTCAAATCTCAAAGCTGCGTCCTCATACGGAGAGACGAAGCCGCTTGTACGACAACTGCCGATCACAGACTATCCAAGCCTATTGCTCTATTTGGCACATGGCTCGCTGATAATGAACATTTTATTATGACAGCAAATCATCAAAGTCAACATACACACCATATTTCTCACACACGAGCCCGTCGCAGATCAAGCTCCGAAACATCCACCCAGATAAAAAAGAACTGCTCCAAACGAGTCATAGATAACAAAACTAGTATATAGTAACTTTCAGGCTTTATAACAGACCTCACCATCACAGACCCATCCTTCTTTGGCATCTCCTCCTTCCTTTGCCTCCTCCTCAGCTGCTTCATTGCCTTCATCCGACTCGTTTTTAGTCGCTTTCTCTTTTCCAACAGCACATTTTGGATGGAGATCAAAGTCACACTCCTTGCAATAATACGACCACACCTCCCCTGCCTCATTGCAGCCATCACAAATGTACATTCTCCTCTGAGCAGGAACAAGCTCGTGCTCTTCATGCAAAGGATGCTTCAACTTCTCTAGCCAGCCTTTTATACTTTCCTTGAACCTTTCCTCAAACTTCTTGAGATGTTCGGCGGTAAAAGGATAAGCATCGGCCCCGTGCTCCATTATAAGATTCCTTGTTTTGTTAGTCACCGTCCGGCCCGTTGTGCCTATGGCTACGAGCATGGGGATCCCCTGGACCTTGAATTTGCGACTCAAGAATTTCTTCCTCTCGTCACCAAAGGGGAGCGCCAGCCACGGCATCTGAGCAAAATAATTGTCGAAGGCGGTTTGGTCCTTGTCACTGGAGATGAAGATCACCTCAAAGGCATTGTCTGTGGCCTTGATCTTTTCGTATGCCTCTGTAAGCACCGGCAGGAATGCACGGCAAGGAGGGCACCAGTGTGCCGAGAAGTACAGAAGCACAGTCTTCCCCACCAAGTCCGAGACCGGAATCTGCACTCGAAGTTAAGAAACAACATTTTAAATGACCACCAATGGATGGATAAGGCACGTGAAAACTGCATATATGCAACGGATTTTCCTAGCTATAGACCTTGTTTCAATCCTTTCCTCAGCTCAAGTAACCTGAGGGACAACAATATTTGGGGCCTCATTGTAGACATTAAAAATTTCCTAGTCATTAGCTTCTAGGTGAAAGAACAAATTTACCTTGGTTCCCTCCTTTCCAATGATGAAATCCAGATCCCCTGAAACCAAGATCGACTCCAAGGTCTGAGATTCCTCCCTTTTCTTCTCTATCTCTGCGAGCTCTGCAAACTTTTCTGGAGTGAATGGGTAAGCTGCAACGCCATGCTCTTCAACGGTTTCTGCAACGTTGGAATGGAGAGTCTTCCCATCCTGATCGATTATGACCAGAGTGGGTAGAGTCGACAGCTCAAAGTACCTAGCCAACTTCTCACATTTCTTGTCTTTCAATGGTAATGAAAACCATGGCATGCTTCCAAAGGATTGGTTGAATGATGCTTCATCGTCATCGAGAGGTATCCAAACGATCTCAAAACTCTCTCCTTTCTCCTTCAATTTCTCATAAACCTCCAATAACTTTGGCATGAAATCAGCGCATGATCTGTCCACGGACAACGAGAAGTACAGACCCACAGTTTTCCCTTCAAGCTCAGTAACAGGAACCTAGCTTGGCCACATAAATAGATTAGTGAAATGAGGATGGAAAACCGAATCATAAGCACATGCGACCATCAGTTTCAGATGCATTGAAGATCTGTTTACGCTTACCTGATTCCCATTGGAAGAAACTACGAAGTCACGAGATTCATGGACTAAAAGAGAGGTCAAGGATTGATTTCTCCTAGCAGCTTCTTCCTGCTCTTTCAACTCTTTGATGCGTTCTGGAGTGAATGGGTAAGCTGCAACGCCATGCTCTTCGACGGTTTCGGCAACGTTGGAATGGAGAGTCTTCCCATCCTGACCAATTATGACCAGAGTGGGTAGGGTCAACAGCTCAAAGTACCTAATCAACTTCTCACATTTCTTGTCTTTTAATGGTAATGAAAACCATGGCAAGCTTCCAAAGGATTGGTTGAATGATGCTTCGTCTTTATCGAGAGGTATCTGAACGATCTCAAAACTCTCTCCTTTGGCCTTCAATTTCTCATAAACCTCCAATAACTTTGGCGTGAAATCAGCGCATGATCTGTCCACGGACAACGAGAAGTACAGACCCACAGTTTTCCCTTCAAGCTCAGTAACAGGAACCTAGCTTGGCCACATAACTAGATTAGTAAAAGGAGGATGGAAAACCGAATCATAAACACATGCGACCATCAGTTTCAAATGCATTGAAGATCTTTTTAGGCTTACCTGATTCCCATTGGAAGAAACTACGAAGTCACGAGATCCATGGACCAACAGAGAGGTCAATGATTGATTTCTCCTAGCAGCTTCTTCCTGCTCTTTCAACTCTTTGATGCGTTCTGGAGTGAAAGGGTGACCTTCCACTCCATAGTCGCGGACGATCTTGACTCCGCTATCTGTTAAGACTGTACCTGTGCCATCGATAATCACAAGGTGGGGTATTCCCCTGACCTTAAACAATTTATTCAAGCTATCGCGCTTGTCCGAGTCAGAAAACGGGATCGCAAGCCACGGCATCTTGGAAAAGTATCCACTGAAGGACTTTTCATCCTTATCTGCGGAGATAAAAGTGATTTCCAGGTCACCTCTTGGGGAAAGTTCATTGTACACCTCCACAAGAGTAGGGGTGAACTGCTGGCACGGACCGCACCACGACGCGGAGAAGTACAAGCCGATCTTCTTCCCCTTCAAGCTATCGACCTTAACCTGATATAGGACAAAAGATATTCCTAATTTGAGTTCTTTCATACACTAATCAGCAAGCAAGGCACACTAGATCACTTGATCACCACACAAAAATCCCGAAAATGCTCAAGATACATCCAAATGCCGACTGGAGAAGCACTTCCCTTGAGCACTGCTCATTAATTTGCTCGCAAATCAGCAGTCTCGCGGACCAAAACAAGTATACCGCATTGAAGGTGTGAGAATTTATACTAAAGAGCATTACTTTATAGCAATATCGAATTCATATACACTCACGTGACTCTAAGTACATATCTTTCTTTAAAAAAGTAATGCATCACTTACCAACCATCCAGTTTCTGAAGGAAACAAATGGGTAGTACTCGAAAAATGATAATCCTAGATCAGTCCAAATTAGCCGATCTTGAATTAAATTCGCCAGCTTAGCCATCACAAACCGACGGCTTCGTAATCACAGACTCCCAGCAAAGAACAACCAAAAAGAACATCGGCATCTAAACTTAAAAGGCGCACGAACGAACCGCATCTTCCAATCCGACAACAGAAGCACCAACAAAGAACCAGACCAGTAATGATCTCCACCAATCCCCCAGACTCGAAATCCAAAAAAAAAAAAACCGATCCCCAGAACAATAATTCCTCGCGCGAAACTGGTCGTCAGCGAAACAACAACCCACACGAAGGCGCCCGAGAACTTCAACAAGGACGCCGACCCACGATTCTTTCTTCCCTTCTCCGAAGAGCAAAAGTAAAAAAGAGAACCGAGTTCTACCTGATCGCCGTTGTTCCGGATGAGGAAGTCCCTGTCCGAAGAAGACAAGAGGGACTGAACATCGTGAGAAGCAGCCCCGCCTCCGACGACGTCCGCCATCCTCGTCGCTTCTTGCTCGCTTCTGTGTTCTGGGTATCGTTTGCTGAGGGTGAGGGTGCCTGAGAATCCCCCAGTGGGGGGCTTCTGCTCCTCCGCTTATGTAGTAGATAGTGAGAAAATGTCGGCCATGCAGATCTAAATTTCTGGAGACTTCCGGGCACTTCTGGACGCAAGCCAAGGTGGATGGGCATCTCGGGAAGTGGGCTCCCACGCAGGAAAGTTTATTTTGCATTTGCCTCCAATCTCACTTTGATATGAATATTGCCTTTGACTTTTCTCTTGCTCGTTAACTTCTGTTTTAAGGTACGTTATTATAATATTATTGATGTTTGTTGTTACCTGCTTTTTTTTTTCAACATTTCTCAGTTGAAAAATTGTAAAATTGTCGCAATTAATCTATTTAGTCAAAAGAAAAATCATAAATAAGAAATTCTATAAAAATCCGAAATCCGCATTAATTAGGCGGATGAGATTGATTTGCTGGGAGGAGGGGTGGGGGGAATTGATAATTGTTATGCGAAATTTAGTGGCCAAGAATGTGTCATTGTTAGTCAAAAGGAGTTAAAGAAGTAAAGAATGTGAAAGAGTAGTTGGAAAATGACATCCGTACGGAGCAATAAATTGTGTTGGATAAGCACGGATGAATACATCATGGAACGACCGTGCACTGATGTATCTGTGGCAACGTGTAACGGTATCTTCCTTATTTAGATCGGGCACGAACAAAAACAAGGAAATGTTTCATGTTGATGCTTCTTTTTGTACGTGAAAGCAAATTGGTCTTTGATCTCATCCTTTTGGTGTTCACACTCTTTGGTCAAGCTCTCCTACGTCGAAACCCCACCTAAAAAAAAAAAGGTAACTTGAAATTGAGATCAAACTAAACTTTGAAAATAGGAGGAGGAGATCGGAAATTCACAGTACCGGCGACTAAGGTTTCCGATCCGTTTATTTTGCGAAAAATAGGCAATTTGAAAAAATAAATAAACGAAAAATATTTTTATCGCCCATGAGTATGCTTAGACATGAGCTGTTGTCGGTAATTATAAATTTTTTTTATTGACTAATTATTTTAAGCGACACAAACGATCGATTTCAGGGACATTATTTTTCAAATCATTCATTTTTCATGAAATAAATGGAGCCTAAATAGACATCTGAAGACAAATCATAATCATCTCATCATAGCATAACATGTAACGTGATGTCGGGATTTTCTTTCCTATTATAACGCTATGATCTTGAAAAAAAATTATAATAAATCAATCTCAATGGGCATCCGTCCTACATCACGCTCATTCAAAACTTAGTGGCCAAGAATGTGTTATCATTAGTCAAAAGGAGCTAAAGAAGTAAAGAATGTGAAAGAGTAGTTGGAAAATGACATCCGTACGGAGCAATAAATTGTGTTGGATAAGCACAGATGAATACATCATGGAACGACCGTGCACTGATGTGTCCGTGGCGACGTGTAACGGTATTATCTTTATTTAGATTGGGCACGTACAAAAACAAGGGGATATTTCATGTTGATGCTTCTTTTTCTACGTGAAAGCAAATTGGTCTTTGATCTCATCCTTTTGGTGTTCACACTCTTTGGTCAAGCTCTCCTACGTCGAAACCCCACCAAAAAAAAAGGTAACTTGAAATTGAGATCAAACTAAACTTTGAAAATAGGAGGAGATCGGAAATTCACAATACCGGCGACTAAGGTTTCTGATTTGTTTGTTTTGCGGAAAATAGGCAATTTGAAAAAATGAATAAACGAAAAATATTTTTATTGCCTTTGAGTATGCTTAGACATGAGCTGTTGTCGATAATTATAATATTTTTTTTATCGACTAATTATTTTAAGCGACGCAAGCGATCGATTTTAGGGATATTGTTTTTCAAATCATCCATTTTTCATGAAATAAATGAAGCCTAAATAGACATATGAAGACAAATCATAATCATCTCATCATAGCATAACATGTAACGTGATGTCAGGATTTTCTTTCCTATTTTAACACTATGATCTTGAAAAAAAATTATAACAAATCGATCTCAATGGGCATCCATCCTACGTCATGCTCTCCCAAAGAGAGATCTAAAACTTAAAACTTTAAAAAAAATAATTCTAGACACAATCGATATTTACTATAAGATGAAACAACGATGTAAAAATTAAATAATAGATAAATTGATTACTTCAAAAAATCGATATATAATAATCTTATTCCGTAAAATATCTTATTACTTCTACAATTATTCTACTTTTGTACATCCAACTATATTTTGGATTCTTACTAAAAATTATTCAAATCACACTTTTCATTCTGTATTTTTTTTCATTTTTTGTACATATTAGTGGGTGGCCTTTCTGTTAATACACAAAAACTCATTGATATCCTTTCCTCATGTAATTCTGCATAACGAGCTAGTTGCGTTTGCCTATTTTCCAATTGAAGTCACCCTTTGATATTTTAATATACATTAGCTTGAGATTTTCGCCAATTAATATACAAAACATGAAAAAGAAACATTTTTTTGCTAGAAAAGACATGTTGGTCCTAATCAACCATGAAAAATATATTATCCAAAATGTCAATTCATTATAGGGCACTTGATGGTCTCAAAGGACGAATCTTCGGCTCGCAATTTGACATAATCAAATACTTTTTTTAAAATTTTTATATAAAATATTACAGCACACAAAAAGTTGAAAAGATTTTACGATCAAGGCAAGATTCCTTCTTTTTTTCTATCCGACGCCCATCAAGAATTATGGATCCGATTTCGAAGAAACTTTAGAAACCTCTTATTACAATCTGAAATTCGTATGCCTATTACCCTTTTGAGCTGCTTTTCCGCAGCAACTTTAGTCGTGAAATTAAGAGTCATAACTTTTATAAATCATTTAGTAAATACCCAATAGCCACGGCTACTTCAAAATTTCAATGGCTTATAATGACCTTTTAGGAAGCTACTGCAATTTATAAAATTTATACATTTTAAAAACTTAAAAAGCCACATCATTTTATAACACACCACAACGACATTTGTACCATTCATTTTGAAAGGCAAAGGCCAAGAAGAGAGTCAACGTCAAGTCTTCGGGTGTTAATTATTGCCGACGGTGGTGGACAGTACCAATCTAGGGCGGGTCACCCTGGAAAAGCAGACATGGAAAACTGACTCTTGGCATGGCCATTGAGGAAAAAACAAGATAAAACTATTGTCCTTTTCTTGCATTGTGAGGATTCTCACCGAATGCCACGTGTCGTTTGTTTACTTTTTTTCCCCTAAAGATTTATTTTCCATTTGCTTCTAATCTGAGTTTTATAGGCTGCTGCTTTTTACTTTTCTCATCTTAGTTAGATTTAAGAAAAAATTACACAAATAATCTCAGATTTTAGCTCGATGTACATTATCGTTGTTAAATTTTTAATTTGTTCAATATGATTTTCAAATTATTAGTAAATGTCCAATGCTGTCCTTATATTTGCTCAAATGACAAACCGGACGTTATTTTGATGACATGGATTATCGCATGTTGAGTTGAATTTTTAGAAATAATGAGTTAACATGTCCATCCTTTTACTCATCTATTTTAGACAGGGAAAAAAAATTATGCATCGACATGTCCATCGTTATTTCATAACATGGATTATCATATCCTAATTTGATATTAATATTATACGTGGATAATCCATGTCTTCACACATGAATTTTCGCCAACAAATTTTCAGACTTAGAACCATTCTTTAATAATCAAGTTTGGACTTTAGAATTTAGTTGAAATGGTTTAGTTAGAAAATAAAAATCAATTAGAACCATTCTTTGAATAAATGACTAGCTTCGTCTAGATTAGTATCATCATCCTTAATAAAACGAGTGGAAGTTTGGCTCACTTTAATCTAGTCCAAATTTAAGAATTAGGAGTAGTCTCTAGCAGTATGGTTATGACAGTTCATGTCCTAAGGCTTAGAACAAGGCAATTGTAATATTCTTTACCCGACTTGATATCGGGTCAAGTTCACGAGGGATCATGTCCCCGGGCTTTGTAATAAAGTCATGTATGTTTTTTGCCCGACAAGTATAAAGTTTTCTTTTTCACACTTTACTTTGAGCCTTTAATACTTGTATATTTAATTTTCGCACTCTCATTACATTGGTTGTTCTTTTTTTCTTTCTAGAATGGTTAAGATAAGCCTAAGATCATAATAAACTCATCAAAAATATTTCGTGAACAATTAGTGATTTGAATGGCCTTTGTAACTCATAATTGGTAACGAAAAAAATGTTTGATCACTTAGATGAGCATATCAACTATGTTGGAGGCACCAAAACGACACTTATTAAACTATTGGTGTAATCAAGTTTCCAAACCTAGAAAAACTCTGGTTGCGTAGAAAGTGAGGCAATCTACCGTACCTTACTTTGTTTCTAGCCGACTCCAAAAGGCTAGTAACGACTCTAGTCTCATATAGAATTCTTTAGGATTAAATTCGAACTTAAAATAAACCCAACATTGTGCGAGGTAAGCGATTGGGAGAGCCCTCGCCTAATCGAGGGCAGTTGGCCCACTTTTTGGGCATTACCTCTAAATCTCGTCCTTTTCCCCGATACAAAAGAAGGGTTGCACCACCATGTATAAATTTTTTTGGTTCAACCAAACTCTACAGATTGGAAGCTACATCACCAGGCTTTGTTAACTAGAATGAACGAATGGACAGCATTCTAGGAACAAGATTGAACTTTTGCTGATAGTTCAAGAACCACATTATATATTGGACCAAAGTTCATAAACCATTCATGCCATTTCTCCTTAAATTCTTGTATCGAGTACATAAATATTGCTATGTACCTATATTTTTGAATTCTTTCATTTAAATGAGTTTTATTTAGAGAGAGGTCGGAAAGGCCTTTCTGCTTCATTTATAACCATGGATGTTATGTAAACAAGTCAGCGGGGACTTCCAAAAAACTTTCATTATACCGTGATTTTACCCAAATTATCTAATAAATGTTATTGGAGGTGGAACCCATCGATTTGTCGAACCCATCGATTTGTCAAACCCATTACGACTAATCCCCACCATATCCCATTTAACTACAGTTTAGATCAAACCAAATATACGCTAGAAATGAAATAATATTTCTTCACACTTTGGTTAAAATACTTTTACAACTTTACCATGAATTTCCAAATTTAGATGAATTGATTTATTTTTATTTAAATTTTTTTATATCGTTGTATTGACCCCACCGTCAAAATGTTCCGGCTCTATCTTGCTTAAAATCAATGTAGATATAATGTTGATAGGGTTATAAGATTTTACCTCAATTAAAAAGTAAAAAGCTTAACCAATCATGACCAAATCTTAAAATTGTGATGGAGTGGTGTTTTTATGTGGAGAATTAATGAATGGAAATCATTACATATCGTATGTTGATTCTAGTAAAATCTTTTGCGCTTCAAGTAATATTAGATCAAATTTGCCACTTTAATTGAACCAGATAGAGAAGTTTAGATTCTCCATAGCTTCATTTTCTTGATAAAAAGTTTTGTCACAAATTATGTCAATTGATCCGGATCCTAATCCTAGAGTCACCATCTAATTATATGACAGAGGACCTAATACCAAAATGATGAACTGAGCAAGAACCAACCGCTGGAACATTAGAAATGATCCATACACATTGTATCGATTGAGCCTGATCTTTTAAGTCCGGTGCGCATTCAAATCTCAAAGCTGCGTCCTCATACGGAGAGACGAAGCCGCTTGTACGACAACTGCCGATCACAGACTATCCGAGCCTATTGCTCTATTTGGCACATGGCTCGCCGATAATGAACATTTTATTATGACAGCAAATCATCAAAGTCAACATACACACCATATTTCTCACACACGAGCCCGTCGCAGATCAAGCTCCGAAACATCCACCCAGATAAAAAAGAACTGCTCCAAACGAGTCATAGATAACAAAACTACTATATAGTAACTTTCAGGCTGTATAACAGACCCATCCTTCTTAGGCATCTCCTCCTTCCTTTGCCTCCTCCTCAGCTGCTTCATTGCCTTCATCCGACTCGTTTTTAGTCGCTTTCTCTTTTCCAACAGCACATTTTGGATGGAGATCAAAGTCACACTCCTTGCAATAATACGACCACACCTCCCCTGCCTCATTGCAGCCATCACAAATGTACATTTTCCTCTGAGCAGGAACAAGCTCGTGCTCTTCATGCAAAGGATGCTTCAACTTCTCTGGCCAGCCTTTTATACTGTCCTTGAACCTTTCCTCAAACTTCTTGAGATGTTCGGCGGTAAAAGGATAAGCATCGGCCCCGTGCTCCATTATAAGATTCCTTGTTTTGTTAGTCACCGTCCGGCCCGTTGGGCCTATGGCTACGAGCATGGGGATCCCCTTGACCTTGAATTTGCGACTCAAGAATTTCTTCCTCTCGTCACCAAAGGGGAGCGCCAGCCATGGCATCTGAGCAAAATAATCGTCAAAGGCGGTTTGGTCCTTGTCGCTGGAGATGAAGATCACCTCAAAGGCATTGTCTGTGGCCTTGATCTTTTCGTATGCCTCTGTAAGCACCGGCAGGAATGCACGGCAAGGAGGGCACCAGTGTGCCGAGAAGTACAGAAGCACAGTCTTCCCCACCAAGTCCGAGACCGGAATCTGCACTCGAAGTTAAGAAACAACATTTTAAATGACCACCAATGGATGGATAAGGCACGTGAAAACTGCATATATGCAACGGATTTTCCTAGCTATAGACCTTGTTTCAATCCTTTCCTCCGCTCAAGTAACCTGAGGGACAACAATATTTGGGGCCTCATTGTAGACATTAAAAATTTCCTGGTCATTAGCTTCTAGGTGAAAGAACAAATTTACCTTGGTTCCCTCCTTTCCAATGATGAAATCCAGATCCCCTGAAACCAAGATCGACTCCAAGGTCTGAGATTCTTCCCTTTTCTTCTCTATCTCTGCGAGCTCTGCAAACTTTTCTGGAGTGAATGGGTAAGCCGCAACGCCATGCTCTTCAACGGTTTCTGCAACGTTGGAATGGAGAGTCTTCCCATCCTGATCGATTATGACCAGAGTGGGTAGAGTCGACAGCTCAAAGTACCTAGCCAACTTCTCACATTTCTTGTCTTTCAATGGTAATGAAAACCATGGCATGCTTCCAAAGGATTGGTTGAATGATGCTTCATCGTCATCGAGAGGTATCCAAACGATCTCAAAACTCTCTCCTTTCTCCTTCAATTTCTCATAGACCTCCAATAACTTTGGCATGAAATCAGCGCATGATCTGTCCACGGACAACGAAAAGTACAGACCCACAGTTTTCCCTTCAAGCTCAGTAACAGGAACCTAGCTTGGCCACATAACTAGATTAGTGAAATGAGGATGGAAAACCGAATCATAAGCACATGCGACCATCAGTTTCAGATGCATTGAA
The DNA here is from genome assembly GCA_031216235.1 of Syzygium jambos. Taxonomy (NCBI): domain Eukaryota; kingdom Viridiplantae; phylum Streptophyta; class Magnoliopsida; order Myrtales; family Myrtaceae; genus Syzygium; species Syzygium jambos. Next base: position 13,916,435 of record CM062227.1, read on the forward strand.
GATCTGTTTACGCTTACCTGATTCCCATTGGAAGAAACTACGAAGTCACGAGATTCATGGACCAAAAGAGAGGTCAATGATTGATTTCTCCTAGCAGCTTCTTCCTGCTCTTTCAACTCTTTGATGCGTTCTGGAGTGAATGGGTAAGCTGCAACGCCATGCTCTTCGACGGTTTCGGCAACGTTGGAATGGAGAGTCTTCCCATCCTGACCAATTATGACCAGAGTGGGTAGGGTCAACAGCTCAAAGTACCTAATCAACTTCTCACATTTCTTGTCTTTTAATGGTAATGAAAACCATGGCAAGCTTCCAAAGGATTGGTTGAATGATGCTTCGTCTTTATCGAGAGGTATCTGAACGATCTCAAAACTCTCTCCTTTGGCCTTCAATTTCTCATAAACCTCCAATAACTTTGGCGTGAAATCAGCGCATGATCTGTCCACGGACAACGAGAAGTACAGACCCACAGTTTTCCCTTCAAGCTCAGTAACAGGAACCTAGCTTGGCCACATAACCTGATTAGTAAAAGGAGGATGGAAAACCGAATCATAAGCACATGCGACCATCAGTTTCAAATGCATTGAAGATCTTTTTAGGCTTACCTGATTCCCATTGGAAGAAACTACGAAGTCACGAGATCCATGGACCAACAGAGAGGTCAATGATTGATTTCTCCTAGCAGCTTCTTCCTGCTCTTTCAACTCTTTGATGCGTTCTGGAGTGAAAGGGTGACCTTCCACTCCATAGTCGCGGACGATCTTGACTCCGCTATCTGTTAAGACTGTACCTGTGCCATCGATAATCACAAGGTGGGGTATTCCCCTGACCTTAAACAATTTATTCAAGCTATCGCGCTTGTCCGAGTCAGAAAACGGGATCGCAAGCCACGGCATCTTGGAAAAGTATCCACTGAAGGACTTTTCATCCTTATCTGCGGAGATAAAAGTGATTTCCAGGTCACCTCTTGGGGAAAGTTCATTGTACACCTCCACAAGAGTAGGGGTGAACTGCTGGCACGGACCGCACCACGACGCGGAGAAGTACAAGCCGATCTTCTTCCCCTTCAAGCTATCGACCTTAACCTGATATAGGACAAAAGATATTCCTAATTTGAGTTCTTTCATACACTAATCAGCAAGCAAGGCACACTAGATCACTTGATCACCACACAAAAATCCTGAAAATGCTCAAGATACATCCAAATGCCGACTGGAGAAGCACTTCCCTTGAGCACTGCTCATTAATTTGCTCGCAAATCAGCAGTCTCGTGGACCAAAACAAGTATACCGCATTGAAGGTGTGAGAATTTATACTAAAGAGCATCACTTTATAGCAATATCGAATTCATATACACTCACGTGACTCTAAGTACATATCTTTCTTTAAAAAAGTAATGCATCACTTACCAACCATCCAGTTTCTGAAGGAAACAAATGGGTAGTACTCGAAAAATGATAATCCTAGATCAGTCCAAATTATCCGATCTTGAACTAAATTCGCCAGCTTAGCCATCACAAACCGACGGCTTCGTAATCACAGACTCCCAGCAAAGAACAACCAAAAAGAACATCGGCATCTAAATTTAAAAGGCGCACGAACGAACCGCATCTTCCAATCCGAAAACAGAAGCACCAACAAAGAACCAGACCAGTAATGATCTCCACCAATCCCCCAGATTCGAAATCCAAAAAAAAAAAACCGATCCCCAGAACAATAATTCCTCGCGCGAAACTGGTCGTCAGCGAAACAACAACCCACACGAAGGCGCCCGAGAACTTCAACAAGGACGCCGACCCACGATTCTTTCTTCCCTTCTCCGAAGAGCAAAAGCAAAAAAGAGAACCGAGTTCTACCTGATCGCCGTTGTTCCGGATGAGGAAGTCCCTGTCCGGAGAAGACAAGAGGGACTGAACATCGTGAGAAGCAGCCCCGCCTCCGACGACGTCCGCCATCCTCGTCGCTTCTTGCTCGCTCCTGTGTTCTGGGTATCGTTTGCTGAGGGTGAGGGTGAGGGTGCCTGAGAATCCCCCAATGGCGGGCTTCTGCTCCTCCGCTTATGTAGTAGATAGTGAGAAAATGTCGGCCATGCAGATCTAAATTTCTGGAGACTTCCGGGCACTTCTGGACGCAAGCCTAGGTGGATGGGCATCTCGGGAAGTGGGCTCCCACGGAGGAAAGTTTATTTTGCATTTGCCTCCAATCTCACTTTGATATGAATATTGCCTTTGACTTTTCTCTTGCTCGTTAACTTCTGTTTTAAGGTACGTTATTATAATATTATTGATGTTTGTTGTTAACTGCATTTTTTTTTTCAACATTTCTCAGTTGAAAAATTATAAAATTGTCGCAATTAATCTATTTAGTCAAAAGAAAAATCATAAATAAGAAATTCTATAAAAATCCGAAATCCGCATTAATTAGGCGGATGAGATTGATTTGCTGGGAGGAGGGGTGGGGGGAATTGATAATTGTTATGCGAAATTTAGTGGCCAAGAATGTGTCATTGTTAGTCAAAAGGAGCTAAAGAAGTAAAGAATGTGAAAGAATGTTAGCCAAGAATGTTATGCTAAAAATGTCGGGCTTGCCGATATAAATTTCTGGAGACTTCCTGCGGGTGTCAACGGTTCGGTTCGGTTTGGGTTTCCTGAAAACCCAAACCGAACCGAACCATTGAAGATAGTGGCTAAACCGAACCGAATCGCATCCGAATTGAATACGAACCAAACCGAAAACTCAAATTCGGTTCGGTTGGGTTCGGTTTGGATTTTCGATTTTCCCCTTTTTTAGGCTTGCTTCGATTTTTCTATTTTGTCTTCACAATTGTGTAACACACACTCTCCTCCCCTCACTCTCCTTTACCTTGCCTCCACCACACCGTCGCTCGACCCCACCATTTCCGGCTACTCCAAAGCCGAACTCCATGAGCGACCGCCACCATACCTTCCACTTCAGAGTCTTAATCAACAAAACCTCCAATCTCAAGCTATATGACAATGAACTCGTACCTCCCCCATCGTCCATAGCTCGGGTCCATGAGCCCGCCTCTGCTCTTCGGCCATTACCGACCCAATCAACCTCGATTCGACGTCGAGCGAGCCCAAAATCCCAAGATCTAGGACTTGGGCAACCCTAGATCCGAGATTGGGGCTCTGGTCAAGCGCAGCCAAGTACGAGAGTCAAAGCTCGTGCAAAATTTAGAGACTCGATGTTGGCGGCAACCAAAGCAGAGGGTGAATAGAGAAGGAAGAAAGATAAGACTGAGCGTCGCGACCCAGCTTCGGATGATGACATATGGGGCCTCGCTAGAGGAGGCGGAGGTTTGGCTGGTGGTGCTTGTGTCAGGTGGTTGACTAGCGATTGTGCACAATGTGGCTGCTGGTGGGAGGTGGTGGTGGTGGTGGAGAATTTGGAGATGAAGTTGCAAGAGAAGTAGAGAGGCGAGTACAGAGACAAAATTTATATTAGGATTCGAGAAGTAAGCGTGTAAGCGTGAAGGGCTTCTCAATATCGGTTCAGTTCGGTTTATGGGCCGAACTGAGCCGAACTGAACCGATACAACCCAAACTGGTATAAAAATATTGGTTATGTTCATTAACCAAACCAAAACCCGAACCGAATCGAATTTTCGGTTCAGTTCGGATTTCGATTTGATTTTTCGGTTCGGTTCTGGCACCCCTACTTCCTGGGACTGTTGGACGCAAGCCAAGGTTGATGGGCATCTCGAATAGTGGGCTCTAATGTAGGAAAGAGTAGAGGTGATCGGTTCCCAGTCCGGTCTGATTTCAAGATAAAATCAGAAATCAGATTGAGAGGATTAGTTCTCAAAATTAGGAACTAGAGACTAGACCGGTTGGTCCTAGAACCTAGAATCGGACCATTTCCGGTCTAGTCCAATGGAATCGATCATTTTTTTCCCTACTACTTGATGCCATCTTTTCGTGTTGATTTAAGTGATATGTATGCATTGATCCTCAAATTGAAAAGATGAATAAAAAAACATGCTTCACTTAGAGTTTAGTCGACATTTTACTAATTTTTTTGAAGAAATAAAAAAATAAAAAAGGTATATGTAGTCTATCCGGTCTAGTCGATTCGGTTCAGTCCGCGGTCCCCATTAGAATCGGGAACTGGACCATCCGATTACCGGTTCCATTTTTAGGAATCGGGAATCGGACCCAACTCTCTTAGGAACTAGACCAAACTGGTCGGTCCAGTTCGGTCCGTGCGATTCTAGATTTGAACGGTCCGTTTTGCACATTCCTAGAAAAGACGATGATAATGCCTTGGACACGTCAGCAAATCTCAATCTTCATCTTTTCTTATTTTACTTTTGTTTTATTTATGCCCTTTTACCATCATTCCTTGCTTCCTCCCCCAAGAAACCGCATCTTCCTTAGTCTCCAAAATGTTTGAAGTCTTGCAAAGATTTTAAATTTTTACCCTCTCAATATTATGTTCCAAGTTAAATCTTGATTTTTCAAACTTCACCCTCGCCCTCACCCATTCGAATTTGGAAAATTTTGTAAAATTGTCGCGATTGATCAGTTTAATCGAGAGAAAAGTCATAAAGGAGGAATCCTGTAAAGTCCGTATTCGCGATCAGAAGGAACTTGAGACTGATTTGTAGGGATGTGGAAAGAGGGCAAAGCGTAGTGGCCAGGATGTGTCGTCGTTTAGTCAAAAGGAGATAAAGAAGAAAGAACGTGAAAGAGTGATTGGAAAATGACAACAGATTGTACAAATAAATAAATAATCTATTGGATGAGCACGGAAGAAATATAAGACATCATGAAACGACCGCACGTTGACGTGTAACGCAATTATTTTGATGCCTCTTTTTTCTTGGGGGCCGGGGGATATACATCGATGTACGGTGAACAGTACACCGATGTTGACCGTATTAGACTTTGCTAAAGGGCGAGCAATTAGGATTAACTTTCGGTAATTCTTTAAATTTTTGAGGATTTCAGTTTTAAGAACATTTTTTATTATAAGTTAGATTTTAAATTTTTGAGAATTTCAGCTTTAACCCTTAGTTTTTAGTTGGTTGCCAAAAAAAAAAGTCGAAGCGCCTTCTTGACCCTAGTCCAAATAAATAATAAAATAGGGTATGAGAAAATCGTAAAAATGTCATGATTAATCTATCTAATCAAGAGAAAAATCATAGACAAGAAAAAGATGAATACGAATTCCTCGAGTTGATATGGATAGTTAAAGAAAAGAATTACTCCAAACGATAATTGAAAAAAAAAAGAATGGGCCCTCTTAATCCTAATCCAAATAAATAGTAATTGTAATTTAAAATATTGTAATATCGTCGCAATTAATCTATATAATTCGAAGAGAAAATAAAAAATAAGAAAAAGATAAAGAAGAAGAAGCAGCAGCATCTCAAGAAAAGTGTTAAAATTATGTCTCGATTTTGAGTTCAAAAAGGAAAGTTTCCTAATTCAAGTAGGTTTCCTAAGTGAATGGTTTCCTAGTTGAAAAATGTTTCCTAATTGAAAAAGGTTTCCTAAAAAAGAGGTTTCCTAATTTGGATCCAATTCTTACCTATAAATAAGAAGGGGATGTTATTTGCGAAGATCATCAAAGAGGAGGTGAATTAGACTCTGAAGATATCCGAGTGTTTGTAGCGATTAAATCTTGCAATAAGATTTATGTATAATTCCTTTGCGAGATTCAGAGATTATTTTGTGAGGAATTATTAGGCTAAATACTGCGTGAGTTATTAAGTATAATTGGGGCTTGGGAAATATTGAGAGTGTTTAAGTAACTCGAGTTTGGTTGTAATCTTCGTTGTATCGCTTGATTTATAGTGAAATTTCGTGTTGCTCTTCCTGTGGACGTAGGTCACTACAATCGAACCACATAAATCTGATATTTGATTTATTTTCTTATTCTATCAAATTTATTGTTCGATCGATTGCGTTTACAACAATTGGTATTAGAGCAAGGCTTGGCTAAGTTGAAGCGAATCGATAGCGACGGAAGAAGGAAAAGTGAGAATCAACAGATTTGATGGGAAGGATTTTGGTTTCTGAAAGATGCAGATTGAGGATTATCTATATCAGTTGAAACTGTACTTGTCCCTATCTGGGGAGAAGCCAAAGACAATGAAGTAAGCTTAGGTGTTATTCGACTAACGTTAGCTCGTAACGTCACGTTTAATATCGTGAAAGAGACGACTGCTGTAAGTTTGATGAAAACCCTGTCGGACATGAATGAGAAGCAATCTGCAATCAACAAAGTCTACTTGATACGACATCTGTTTAACTTGAAAATGATAGAAGGTGCATCAGTTTCTAATCATATTAATGAATTTAATGTGATCATTAGTCAATTGAGTTCAGTTGATATTGACTTTAAAAATGAGGTATGTGCTTTGATTTTATTATCTTCATTGCCTGATAGTTAAAATGCTACTGTTACCGATGTTAGTAATTTCTCTGCGTCAACAAGCTTGACGTTTGATGATGCTCCAGATTTAATCCTGAGTGAGGACATCTGAAAAAAAGAATCTGGTGAACATGTATCTGCTGCTTTAGTAGGTGAAAATAGAGGAAGTACTCATATCAGCAGAAGTAGTATAAACATGAGTAGACAAAATCAATCTAGGACTAGTAGTGTTGTCTGTTGGAGTTGTGGAAAGAGAGGGCATCTTAGAAGGGATTGTTTTAAGCTGAAAAATGACAAGGGTAAAGGAATTAGAATTGAATCTATGGATAATGTTGCGGTTATGGCAAACATTAATTCGAATAGTGTTGATTTTGTCTCATCTGTCACTAATGATTAGTCGTTTGATGAATGTATTATGGATTCTGGTTGTTCGTTTCACACTACACCAAATAAGAATCGGTTTACTACTTATCAATGCATAGACAATAGTAAAGTACAATTGGGGAAAATGCTAAGTGCGATATTATGGATGTTGGTGATATTAAAATCAAAATGCATGATGGTATTATGTGGACAGTGACTAGAGTGAGGCATGTTCCAAAGTTGAAGAAAAATCTTATTTTCTTGAGTGCCCTAGATTCAGTTGAGTGTTAGTATTCTATAGAATGTGGAGTTCTGAAAATTGTTCGAAGTGCCTTAATGATTATGAAAGGAACTAAGCACAATGGCTTATATGAGCTTCAAGATGAGACAATGACGAAATTCGCAACGGAAACATCAGATGCATCTGTTCGAAGTCTGAATTGTGGCATATGCGTTTGGGGAACATTAATGAGAAAAGCCTGAAGGTTTTAAGTGAAAGGAATTTGCTATGTGGCTATGTTGCTGATGAACTAAATGTATGCAAGTGCTATAATTTAGATCAATGGCAGAAAGTGCAGTTCAGTGCGACTATTAAAGAAACTATGGATATTGTAGAATTAATTCACTTAGATATTCGCAGGTTGTTGTGGTTTCCTTTGAGGAAGGGTGCTAGATTTATGCTAACCGCTATTGATGACTACTTGAGGAAGATGTGGGTGTTTGTGCTTAAGCACATGTTTGATGCTATTGTCGGAATCATGCAGTTGAGAGCTTTGATCGAAAAGGAGACTGGTAAAACGATTAAGCAAGTGCGGACTGATAATAGTATGGAGTTTTACTCAAAATTGCTAAACGAATTCTGCTTGAAGGAAGGTATAGTGAGACACTGCACTAGTGCTAGTGAACCACAACATGTTGTGTAATTGATGAGTAAAACATTACTAGAGACAGCCTATAAAATGCTTTCTAGTGCTGGTATGGCTAGGAAATTTCTAGCGGATGCGCTTAGTACACCGAACTACCTTGAAAATAGATCCCCATTGATTACGATTGGATGTCAAACTCTCGAAGAAGTATGGTCAAATAACGTTGTTGATTATTTTGTTCTTAGAATATTTGGTTTTTCATGTTATGTTTGAGTTAGTGATGGTAAGCTCGATCGGAGAGCAAGAAAATTCATGTTCTTAGGTTATGCACAAGATAAACAAGATTATCGATTGTGTTGCCCGGAATTAAATTCACCTATTGTCAGCAGAGAAGTTACATTTGACAAGTCTTTTATACTTTTGGTTATGAGTGTTTGTGGTAATGTCTATACGGATCTGAACAGTATTCAACTTGAAGTGGAGTTGCAACTAGAAACTCTTGAGGTAGCGAGTACTAGTGAAGTAATCAACACATATGATGTTTGTAGCGAGATGGAGATTGTAGAGCCAATAGTTGTTGTAACTGCTAATATTGACAAAGTGCGTATTCAATCTCCTGACAGATATGGATGCAACAATGGTTTTGCTTTATCCGCGATTGAAGAGATTGTGTCAGAAAATCCTGGTGGAGCAGTTAAAGGTGCATGTGAAGTTGGTATTCTGAAGAGGTCTACAGTTATGACGAAGTTCAAGCGAGACTTGGACTTTAAAGACGTCTGTGGCGGTTGAGCCTATTGAGGCTGTAGGGGGAGTAGTAGCGAAATTCGAATTCTATCAAAGCGATTATGACTTGACTCCAACGTCAAGCCAATGTGAAGATTGTTATAATTATGTCTCGATTTTGAGCCCAACAATGAAAGTTTTCTAATTCAAGTATATTTTCTTTTTTGAATAGGTTTCTTGATTGAATGGTTTCGGAAAAAGGTTTCTTAATTGAAGAAGGTTTCCTAAAAAGAGATTTGCTAATTTGAATCCAATTATTGCCTATAAATAAAAAGGGGATGTTATTTGCGAAGATCATCAAAAATGAGTTTCTGCTAGTGAATTATACTCTGAAAGTTTCCGAGCAATTATAGCAATCAAATCTTGCGGTAAGATTTATGTATAATTCCTTCACGAGATTGAGAGATTATTTCATAAGGAATTGGCTAAATACTGTGTAAGTTATTGGGTGTAATTGGGCCTTAGGAAATATTGAGAGTGTTTGAGTGACTCGAGTGTAGTTGTAATCTCTGTTATATCGCTTGATTTATAATATAATTTCATACTACTCTCCCCGTGAACGTTAGTCATCACGACCGAACCACATAAATCTGGTGTTCAATTTATTTTCTTATTCTATCAAATTTAGTGTTCGATCGTTTGCTTCCACAATAAAAAGAATCACTCCAAATGATAATTTTGAAAATAAAAAATTCTATAAAATCCAAAATCCGCAACAATTAGGAGGATGAGACTGATTTGTAGGGAGGCGGAAAAGGGGAAATTGAAAAGTACCGTGCGAAACTTAGCAACCAAGGATGTGTTATCGTTAGAAAAAAATGAGCTAAAGAAGAAAAAAACGTGAAAGAGTGGTTGGAAAATGACCTTCATACTAATAAAATAAACTATGTCGGATGAGCACAATTGAAATAGAAGACATCATGGAATGATCGTGCGCTGACATGTCCATGGCTACGTGTAACGCGATTATTCTTGTTTAGCCCAGGCACATACATGAAAGCAAATTGGTCTTTGATCTCATCCTTTTGGTGTTCATACTCTTTGAGATAAAACTAAACTTTGAAAAGAAGGGAGGAGGAGATCGGAAATTCATGGTACCGATGACTAAAGTTTTCCGATCCATCCGTTTCCTAGAAAAGGAATGATTAGAGAAAATAAACGAACGAAAAATATTTTCATCGCCCATGAATATGTTTGACATGAATTATTGTCAATAATGAAAATATTTTCTATTGGCTAATTATTTTGAGCAATGCAAACGATCGGTTTTAGGAACACGTTCTTCGAATCATTCATTATTTCTCGAAAACAAATAGAAACTAAGTACACATCCGAAAAATCATAATCATCTCATCATAGCATAACATGTAATGTGATGTCGGCGATTTTATGTAATGTGATGATGGCGATTTTCTTTTCTATTACAACACTGTGATCTTGAAAATAAAAATGAATTTATAATAGTTCAATCTCGATGGACATCTATCCTACATCATACTCTCCAAAAGAGAGATCTAAAACTCAAAAAAAAAAAAAAAAGATTCCGACACAATCGATATTTACTATAAGATGAATAACAACGATATTAATACTAAATGACAGATAAATTGACAACTTAAATTGGTTGACATGAATATTATCTTATTTCGTAAAATATCTAATTACTTCTGTACATCCAGTTATATTTAGGGCCTGTTTGGTGACGCTCCACATCCTTTGATTTTCTGTTCTTTTGTTCTCCGAATTAAAAAAAAATAGAAATTCATTTGATAACGTCAGTCAATTTTTTTGTGCCCCGGAATAAAAAAGTGACTAAGAATTAAATTTGGAATAGAATCAAGAAATAAAAAATATCTACTTCTTGATTTTGTTCCAAATCTATTCTCTAAATTCTAAAATCCAAAAACTTAAATCTCAATACCTAAACACTAAAACCCTAAACCTAAAACCCGAAACCCTAAAATCCTAAACCTTACCCCTAAACTCGTAGACCCAAAACCCAAACCCTAAAACCCAAAACCCCAAACGCTAGATCCTAAAATCCTAAACCGCAAAACCCCGAACCTCCAAACCCCAAACCCGAAATACTAAACCCTAAAATCTTAAACTCTAAACCCTATACCCAACCCCAAAACCCGAATCCCTAAAACCATAAACCCCAAAACCCCAAACTCTAAACCCCAAACCCTAAAACCTAAATCATAAAACCATAAACCCCAAACCCCAAATTATAAAACCACACAATTCCAAACCCTAAAACCTAAACTCCAAACCTTAAACCCTCAACTGCAATTTCCTCAAACACCATCTGGTATTTGCTTTGTCTATAAGGAGTAATTTTCTTTATGATTGTATTAAGGTCATCCAATTCTATATCATAATATATTCTGATTTTATTTCTAGTCTAATTTTATCCAAACATGAAGAATTGTTAAGTCTCCACTCACACTTCATAATAAAATGACAAAATTGAGAGTATAAATTTTTAAGGTCGTACCAAACGCATTTCTGTTCATTTTTTATTCCGAGAATAGATATTTTGTGCAGTTATCAAACACATTTTTTTGCTCAGAAACGGTTCCCAGGAACAAAATTAGCAAAAAATTATTTCTGAAAATAAATTATTTCTAAGAACAGAAACGTTACCAAACAGACCCTTAGGATTCTTATTGAAAATTATTCAAGTCGCACTTTTCGTTCTCTATTAATTTCTTTTTTCGTCTTTTGTACATATTAGTGGGTGGCCTTTTTGTTAATAGACAGAGGCTCATTAGTATCCTTTCCTGATGTAATTATGCACAATGAGCTACTTGTGTTGCCTATTTTTCGATGGATTCTAAATAAGAGCATGAAGTGCCATTATTTTCTCAAATAAAAGCTTAAAGTGGATATTGTTTCAAATAAGGGCCTCGGGGCCTGGGGTGTCCTCTATTTCTCAAATGAGAGCCTAAAGTGGCTATAATAGTTTTAAATAAGGGCCTAACCTCACCAGCCGACTAAATATTCCAGCTGGTCAAAGGCATTTTTGTCCAAAGAAAAATTTTAAACTAAATTTTAGTTAAATTAGATTAAAACTTAAAAAGATAATTTTTTTAAATATTCCAGCCAGCCCTCTCACCTGTGAACATTGCCCTATCGCCGGTGGGGCGGCGATGATGGCAAGCAAGGTCGCCAACGACCCTCGTCTACTAGAGGCAGTGGCCTACCGAGAGAGGGCCGCAACCCTCTCAGTTATGGTGAGGGTCAATGGCCCTCGCTGAGGCACCTACCCCGCCTGCCATCACCGGTGGAGCAGCGACTTTGCTTTCGATTGCTTAGATTTGTGCCTTTCGTAGTCTCTTTGTATTAAGAAAGAAGAACCCATTTTTAAGAGCGCTAGAGAGAAGGTAGTGAGGCTGTTGACTGTGAGTTTGAGTCCACGTCGAGTAGAGTTCTGGCGCGCTTCTGGGTTCATCAAAACATAACTTGTCGTTCTAATTGATTGGAGTTTTGATTGATTGTCGCTTGTTATAGCTGCTGAAATAGGTACACTTATCGTTCCATCCGATTCTAGGTTCATCAATGTTTACTTGCTGCTCTTTTTCAACGTTGTCCAGAATTTTCTTTTCGTGTGTCCCCATAAAATTCCAATTGGTGGAGAAGAGGTATGTGTAAGTGTGAAGTGCTGTGGTGATGAATGAGTCAGTTTCTTGAAGTGAATAATGCGAATGAGTTAGTTGTTTGAATGCTATGAATTGACTGTGATGAGTAGTTGGGTCTGCATTCCCGGTCTCTTGCTTTGTATACAGGCTCGGCGTGCAATCTTTCCCTACCCTTTTAACAAAGTAACCAGCGGTAGCACAAACTTAGCATGCGATGTTCCATCCAACCTTTAATTATGTACGTGTTCTGTAGCAATCGAAGATCAAGGAAGCAACTGGTGTACTAAGGCCTCACTTGACTAGTTCGATTAGCGCCGTTGTTGCAATTCAAGTGTTGGAACCAATGGCAATAATGGGCTTCACTGTAGTGCGGGTCACAGGCTCAAGCTCCGTCATGCCAAGCTGATGGAGTAGTTGCCTGGCCATAGACTCTTTTATGAGATTCCAGAATAGATGGGAGGATCATTTTAGCTATACAATTTTTGTTTCTTGACCCTTGATGTAATCAATTCATGTTAATCAATGAAATATCAGTTTGCTGCAGAATCGACTTATATTTCTAGTTAATGATTGATGTTTGCTGTGTAACTTTGAGTATGCATATATGCACCTTGAGATCGATGTGAGATATGAGCGGTTTTGCAGCTTGGGAATGGAAAAAACTTTTAAATGACCATGGTTAGTGTGTTGGCTGCAACTGAGATTGAAAAAACTGCAACATTGGGTCCTAAGATTTCTAATGGTTACTGGTGTTTTGCTGTGTAAGATTGAGCAATTATAGTTGATTGTCACAATGCATCTTTGCACCTTAAAATGTGTTGATATTTTGAATACATCGTTATATTCGTCGAATTTGATTTTTTTAACCATAAAAGAAATGTAATTTTCTCACTTTTATAAATCTGTTAATATGTTAATATCCAAATTGCATAAATTGCGGTTATCATTTTTTCTAATTTTTAAAAAAATTAGAAAGCTTAAATTGATCAGCCTAAGGACTTTTCAAATTTGTTTCAACCAAATAGCATTTCTCTCAAAGTTGCTTCCCAAAGCATAATTTACTAAACAGCCTTTGCATTCCCCCAATGCCCTTTAGGATGAAGTCCATTGCATTTCCACAAAGTCCCTTGAAAAAATTGAAACAAATTGACCAGACCCATCCTTTGGCATCTCCTCCTTCCTTTGCCTCCTCCCGAGCTGCTTCATTGTCTTCATCCGGCTCGTTTTTAGTCGCTTTCTCTTCTCCAACAGCACATTTTGGATGGAGATCAAAGTCACACTCCTCGCAATAATACGACCACACCTCCCCTGCCTCATTGCAGCCATCACAATTGTACATTCTCCTCTGAGCAGGAACGAGCTCGTGCTCTTCATGCAAAGGATGCTTCAACTTCTCTGGCTAGCCTTTTATACTTTCCTTGAACTTTTCCTCAAACTTCTTGAGATGTTCGGCGGTAAAAGGATAAGCATCAGCGCCGTGCTCCGTTATAAGATTCCTTGCTTTGTTAGTCACCGTCCGGCCCGTTGGGCCTATGGCTACGAGCATGGGGATCCCCTCGACCTTGAATTTGCGACTCAGGAATTTCTTCCTCTCGTCACCAAAGGGGAGCGCCAGCCACGGCATCTCAGCAAAATAATCGTCGAAAGCAGTTTGTTCCTTGTCGCTGGAGATGAAGATCAACTCAAAGGCATTGTCTGTGGCCTTGATCTTTTCGTATGCTTCTTTAAGCACCGGCAGGAATGCACGGCAAGGAGGGCACCAGCGTGCTGAGAAGTAAAGGAGGACAGTCTTTCCTACCAAGTCCGATACAGGAATCTGCACTCAAAGTTAAGAAACAACCTTTTAGATGAACCGCCAATCGATGGATAAGGCACGTGAAAACTGCATAAATGGGACGGATTTTCCTGGCTATAGACCTGGTTTCAATCTTTTCCTCAGCTTAAGTAACCCGAAGGACAACAATATTTGGGGCCTCAATGGAGACATTAAAAATTCCTAGTCATTAGCTTCTAGGTGAAAGAACAAATTTACCTTGGCTCCATCCTTTCCAATGACGAAATCCAGATCCCCTGAAACCAAGATCGACTCCAAGGTCTGAGATTCTTCCCTTTTCTTCTCTATCTCTGCGAGCTCTGCAAACTTTTCTGGAGTGAATGGGTAAGCTGCAACGCCATACTCTTCAACGGTTTCTGCGACGTTGGAATGGAGAGTCTTCCCATCCTGACCGATTATGACCAGAGTGGGTAGAGTCGACAGCTCAAAGTACCCAGCCAACTTCGCACATTTCTTGTCTTTCAATGGTAATGAAAACCATGGCATGCTTCCAAAGGATTGGTTGAATGACTCTTCATCGTCATCGAGAGGTATCTGAACGATCTCAAAACTCTCTCCTTTGGCCTTCAATTTCTCATAAACCTCCAGTAACTTTGGCGTGAAATCGGCGCATGATCTGATCACGGACCACGAGAAGTACAGACCCACAGTTTTCCCTTCAAGCTCAGTAACAGGAACCTAGCTTGGCCACATAACTAGATTAGTAAAAGGAGGATGGAAAACCGAATCATAAGCACATGTGACCATCAGTTTCAAATGCATTGAAGATCTTTTTAGGCTTACCTGATTCCCATTGGACGAAACTACGAAGTCACGAGATTCATGGACCAAAAGAGAGGTCAATGATTGATTTCTCCTAGCAGCTTCTTCCAACTCTTTGATGCGTTCTGGAGTGAATGGGTAAGCTGCAACGCCATGCTCTTCAACGGTTTCGGCGACGTTGGAATGGAGAGTCTTCCCATCCTGACCGATTATGACCAGAGTGGGTAGAGTCGACAGCTCAAAGTACCCAGCCAACTTCGCACATTTCGTCTTTCAATGGTAATGAAAACCATGGCATGCTTCCAAAGGATTGGTTGAATGATGCTTCGTCATCATCCAGAGGTATCTGAACGATCTCAAAACTCTCCTTCGGCCTTCAATTTCTCATAAACCTCCAGTAACTTTGGCGTGAAATCAGCGCATGATCAGATCACAGACCACGAGAGGTACATACCCACAGTTTTCCCTTCAAGCTCAGTAACGGGAACCTAGCTTGGCCACATAACTAGATTAGTAAAAGGAGGATGGAAAACCGAATCATAAGCACCTGCGACCATCAGTTTCAAATGCATTGAAGATCTTTTTAGGCTTACCTGATTCCCATTGGACGAAACTACGAAGTCACGAGATTCATGGACCAAAAGAGAGGTCAATGGTTGATTTCTCCTAGCAGCTTCTTCCAACTTTTTGATGCGTTCTGGAGTGAAAGGGTGACCTTCCACTCCATACTCGCGGACGATCTCGACTCTGCTATCTGTTAAGACGGTACCTGTGCTATCAAGAATCACAAGGTGGGGTAGTCGACTGACCTCATACAATTCATCCAAGTTATCACGCTTCTCCGAGTCGGAAAACGGGATTGCAAGCCACGGCATCTTGGAAAAGTATCCATTGAAGGAATCTACATCCTCATATGCGGAGATAAAAGCGATTTCCAGGTCACCTCTTGGGGAGAGTTCATTGTACACCTCCACAAGCATCGGGGTGAACCGCTGGCTTGGACCGCACCACGACGCGGAGAAGTACAAGCTGATCTTCTTCCCCTTCAAGCTATCAACCTTAACCTGATATAGGACAAAAGATGTTCCTAATTTGAGTACTTTCATACGGTAATCAGCAAGTAAGGCACACTAGATCACTTGACCACCACGCGAAATCCTGAAAATGCTCAAGATACATCCAAATGCCAACTGGGCAAGCACTTCCCTTAAGCACTACTCATTAATTTGCTCGCAAATTAGCAGTCTCGTCCCGTCGACCAAAACAAGAATACCACATTGAAGGTGTGAGCATTTATACTAAAGAGTATTACTTTGTAGCAATATCGAATTCATATACACCGAGTACACGCGACTCTAAGTACATATCTTTCTTTAACAAGTAATGCATCATTTACCAACCATCCAGTTTCTGAAGGAAACAAATATAAAGCACTCGAAAAATGATGATCCAAGATCAGAACAAATTAGCTTACCTTGAACTGAATTCGCCAGCTTAGCCATCACAAACCGACGGCTTCGCAATCACAGACTCCCAACGAAGAACATCCGCATTTAAACTTAAAAGGCGCACGGACCGCATCTTCAAATCCAACAGGGAGAAGCACCAACAAAGAATCAGATCAGTAACGCTCTCCACCATTCCCCCCGGATTCGAAGTTTCAAAAAAACCGATCACCAGAACAAGAATTCCTCGCGCGAAACTGGGTCGTCAGCGAAGCAACTCGCACGCAGGCCCCCAAGAACTTCAACAAGGACGCCAACCCACGATTCCTTTTACCCTTTTCCGAAGAGCAAAAGTAAAAAAGAGAACCGAGCTTCACCTGATCGCCGTTGTTCCGGATGAGGAAGTCCCTGTCCGGAGAAGACAGGAGGGACTGAACATCGCGAGAAGAAGCCCCGCCTCCGACGACGTCCGACATCCTCGCCGCTTCGCTTCTCGCTCCCGTCCTGTGCTCAAGGGTATCGTTTGCTGAGGGTGAGGGTGCCTGAGAATCCTCCAATGGCGGGCTCCTGCTCCTCCGTTTACGCAGCAGGCAGAGAAAAAATGTCGGGCATGCAGATATAAATTTCCGGAGACTTCCTGGGGACTTTCGGACGCAAACCAAGGTTGATGGGCATCTCCGGAAGTGGGCTCCAACGTAGGAAGGAAAGACAAGACGACGAGGATGCCTCCGACACGTCAGCAAACCCTAGTCTTCATTTTTTCTTATTTTATTTTTCTTTTTATTTACCCCACTTTACCATCATTCCTTGCTTCCGCCCCAAGAAGCCGCGTCTTTCGTCTCCGCACGTTTGAAGCTTTGCAAGAAATTTCAATTTTCACCCTCTCGAGGTTATACCAAGTTAAATCTCGATTTTTTTCATACTTCACCCCTCGCCCCGCCCGTTTGAATTTGGAAAAAATGTAAAATTGTCGTGATTGATCTGTTTAATCGAGATAAAAATCATAAATGATGAATTATGTAAAATTCGGAGAATTCGCAATAATTAGGAGTTCGAGATTAATTTGTAGGGATGTGAAAGGGGGTAATTGAAAAGCATTGTGCGAAGCGTAGTGGCCAAGAACGTGTCCTTGTTTAGTTGAAAGGAGCTAAAAAAGAAATAACGTGAAAGAGCAGTTGAAAAATGACAACACCGCGTATTAGACTTTGCTAATGGGAAAGCACATAGGATTAATTTTGGGTAATTCTTTTAAGACATGGTTCGGTCCGTTTATTAAATAAAGAGAAAACCCGAAAAAAAAATTGGATTAACATTGCATTTAGGTTACATCTGATTAGTTATGGAATTAACTCATGACTAATCCTATTTCATATGGTTTAATATTCACATGGATGGCTTGGACACGTCAGCAAATCCTTGTCTTTATCTTCTCGTTTTGTTTTTATTTACCCCTTGACCATTCCTTGCTTCCTCTCCAAAAATTAAAGCTTGACAAAATTTTGTTTTTTGCCCTCTCAATTTTTATATAAGTTAGATTTTAAATTTTTTAAGGACATTTTTTTATTATAAGTTAGATGATAAACTTTTTAGAATTTCAATTTTAACCCTTAATTTTTGGTTGGTTGCGATTAATCTTTATAATTGAAAGGGAAAATAAAAAATAAGATAAAGATAAAGAAGAAGACACTACAAAAAAACGCGAAATTTGCGACGGACCCTTTTCCGTCGCAAATTTGCGACAGAATTTGCGACGGAATTTGCGACGAACTTTTTTCTGTCGCAAATTTGCGACGGAAATTTTTTCCGTAGCAAATTTCGTCGCAAATTTGTGACGGAAAATACAATCCGTCGCAAATTTCCGACGGAAAATAAAACCGTCAAAAAATCCGTCGCAAATTTGCGACGGCAAAGTAAGTCCGTCGCAAATTTGCGACGAAAACAAACGTCCGTCGCAAATTCGTAGTTTATCAGCCTGTGACATGCAATCACTGTGTCTCTCTCTCTCATCTCTCGCTCTCTCTCGCTTTTCTCCCTCTTTCGTACGTCTGAAATTAGCAAAATCCGCGCATGCACATATTAATCTCGGTGAAGCTTTTGTACCGGTAAGTGTCATAGCTAGCTTCGTGACTATTCGTCGTTGCATTGTAATTTCTTTTTTTTAAATATATGTTTATGTTTGTTTTTTTTCGTATCTGCATCACCGGTTTAACGACCGGCGACCGGCGACACCTCGCCGGCCTTTGGATGAGGCCGAACGGCCACGCCGTTTTGCGAAGGAAATAGTTTCCGTCGCAAATTTGTGACAAATAAGTTAAAATTCCGTCGCAATTTTGCGACGGACTCTAGTATCCGTCTCAAAATTTGCGACGGAAACATAATTCCGTCGCAAATTTGCGACGGATACCTAATTCCGTCGCAAATTTTGCGACGGACTCTGATCCGTTGCAAATTTGCGACGGAAATATAATTCCGTCGCAAATTTGCGACGGACTCTAGGATCCGTCGCAAATTTGCGACGGAAATTTAATTCCGTCGCAAGCAAATTTGCGACGGACTGTAGGATCCGTCACAAATTTGCTTGCGACGGAATTATATTTCCGTCGCAAATTTTGCGACGAATCCTAGAGTCCGTCGCAAATTTACTTGCGACAAATATAATTCCGTCGCAAATTTGCGACGGATCCTAGAGTCCGTCGCAAATTTGCAACGGATGAATTCCGTTTCCATCGCACATTAAAAATTATTAAC
Organism: Syzygium jambos; assembly: GCA_031216235.1. Lineage (NCBI taxonomy): Eukaryota > Viridiplantae > Streptophyta > Magnoliopsida > Myrtales > Myrtaceae > Syzygium > Syzygium jambos. The sequence goes on from CM062227.1 coordinate 13,935,276, forward strand.
AAATGATTCTTAAGTGATTATTCTTTTTTGGGTTTGTGCCTAATTGAAGGTCTCGCAATCTAAGTGGACGTTGTAATTCTCATCAAATTGATCACTTTCTCCTACTGATATTTCAGTCAAATATTTGGATAAATCTTCTTTACATTGTAATTTTTTCTATTTTTGCAATTTCATATTAATTGTTGCGTGAATAACAAAAATTATAATTTCCAAAATGTTATGGTTTTAATTAAGAACAATAGATATGATATTTTAAATATTTTACCATAATTTTTTATTTTAATACAGACACAATGCAAAGAGAAAGGGCTTGGATGTATAATAAAAACTTACCTTGACGTCAAGGATTGACAGATGAGTTTCGTACTGGGTTGGAACTATTTTTAGACTTTGCTAGCAGTAAATATGAGTTTATGGATGGAAATAAGTTAAGGTGTCCGTGTAAAAAATGCGGTAATAGTAAATTTCTTGTGTGTGATCAAGTTAGAGAATACCTTACTAGATTTGGGTTTACTCCGAACTATTATAATTGGACTTCCCATGGTGAACCATTTATATCCGATGAAGGATATGGAAGAAGTGACCAATTTTCAGTTAGGGAAGAATGTGGCTATTATGAGCAATTGAACCCATACGAGAGGATGGTAATTGATGCAGCTAGTTATAATTTTGTCACAGAATCAAATTATGCAAGTACTAGTTTTACTCCTACACGTGAATAAGTGGGTACTAGTCATGCTTCACAATTGGAAGATATAGGAGTAACAGGTTTTGAGGAGAATGTGTATAATGGAACTTTTCAATCTAATCAGTTCTGGGATGTGTTGAAAGCAGCAGATGAACCTCTATGAGCAGGTTGTGAGGACCACACTAAGTTATCGGTGACAGCCCGACTATTAAATATCAAGGCAGAGCATAATGTATCTGCGGATTGCTTCAACTCTTTTGTTAAAGTAATGCGGGAATCATTGCCTCGTGATAACAACATGCCAAGTGATTTTTATGATATGAAAAAGCTAGTGGATAACTTAGGTCTTCCGGTTGTAAGGATTGATGTATGTAGTAGGGGTTGTATGATATATTGAAAAGATGATGAAAATGCAGAATCTTGCAAATTCTGTAGCCAACCTAGGTACAAGATTAACAGGAGGCCGGGTCGTAATCAGAAGCGTAGACCATGCAAGCAAATGTTTTATCTGCCCTTAATCCCCAGATTGCAAAGGCTTTATGCGTCTAAAGCCACTGCTGAACACATGACTTGGCATGCAAATTTGAAACAGAAGAGGGTCTAATGTGTCATTCTTCAGATGCGGAGGCATGGCAACATTTTGATAGAACATACCCTGAGTTTGCAATGGAGCCTCGGAACATCAGGTTAGGTCTCTGTGCCGATGGATTTGCTCCATTTGAGAAAACAGGAAAAAGTTATTCATGCTGGCAAGTTATTTTAACGCCGTATAATCTTCCATCTGGTATGTACATGAAGACACCTTATATTATTTTGACATTGATCGTGACAGGGTCGCAAAATCCGAAAAAGTTGATAGATGTTTATATGCAACCATTGATTGAGGAGTTATAACAGCTATGGGTTGAAGGTGTCCCTACGTATGACGTTTCTACCGATCAAACATTTATAATGAAGGCTGCCCTTCTTTGGACGATAAATGACTTTCCAGCTTACGGAATGTTATCTGGATGGAGTACAGCTGGGATCTTAGGATATCCGATATGTTTGGAGAGGTCAAAGTCATTTAGATTAAAACATGGAAAGAAGCCTAGCTATTTTGACTGTTACAGATAATTTTTACCGCCAAGTCATCCTTTCAGAAGGAATAAGAAAGAGTTCATCAAGAATAGGACTGAAAGAACGCGTCCACCATTGAGGTTGACCGGCTATCAAATTTGGGAGCGTGTGCAGGACTTTCCAACTGTTGTTGAGAACCCGCACGGCACGACTTTTACGTACGGAAGTACACATAAGTGGACAAAACGCAGTATTTTTTGGGATCTACCATATTGGAAGGCCCATCTTATTCATCATAATCTTGACGTCATGCACATAGAAAAGAATGTTTTCGACAATGTCATAAATACTGTGATGGATGTCGCCGGAAAAACAAAAGACAACTTGAACGCAAGAAAAGATATGAGAGATATTTGCGATCGGCCAATACTAGCTGTGGATGCAAGCAGCAGGGGACCAAAACCGAAAGCAGTTTATACATTGGATAAGGAGCAGAGGCGAGTTGTTTGTCATTGGTTGAAATCTGTGCGGTTTCCTGATGGATATGCTTCGAACCTCAGGAGATGTGTTGATTTGAATGAATGCAAGTTGACAGATTTGAAGAGTCATGATTGTCATATCCTGATGGAAAGACTAATTCCAATAGCTTTGAAGGAAGTTTTACCGAACTTTGTATGGGGCGCCATTACAAAATTAAGCAATTTCCTCCATGATATTTGCTCGACAGTGTTAAAAGCATTGCACATGGAAAAACTAGAGAGAGATATTCCAATTATTCTTTGCAACTTAGAAAGGATATTTCCTCCAGCGTTTTTTAATTCGATGGAGCATCTCTTAGTTCACTTGCCTTATGAGGCCAAAGTTGCAGGTCCCGTCCAATTTCGATGGATGTATCCATTTGAGAGGTAATGTTTTTTTTTTAAAATACAGTTAAAATTAGTTTATCATATAATATGTTCTGATAAGCTTCTTTCTATTTCAACTAGATTTTTATATCATTCGAAGAAAAAAGTGAAGAATAAGGCACGTGTTAAAGCTTCAATTTGTAATGCATATACTATGGAAGAAGTGACAACATTTACATCATACTATTTTGAGCTGCACGTTCAGTGCAAGAGGCGGAGAGCAGGCAGAAATGATGAGAGCCCCATTGATCCCAATTGCACAGCATTCTCTATTTTCAATTATCTGGGTCGACCAAGCGGCGTATGTCAGTTTCGTTACTTATCAGGCGAAGAATATCATGCAACCCATACTTATATTTTACTGAACTGCCCAGAAGTCGAGCCATACTTCAAGTAAGTGTAAATTTGCAAATATATGTTTTGCGTTTCAAATATTTGCTAATAATGATATGGTTTTTAATACTAGGATTTTCCAAACTTCAATGTTTGGACTACAACCAAATGAGTTTGACCGTTTGTGCGATGAACAATTTGCAGCATGGTTCAAGACATATGTAAGTTGCCTATGGATCAAAACCAAGTTATTAAAATTATATACATCATTTAGTAAAATATATATTATTGACTTTGCATGTGTAACCTTAGGTTCACAGTAATTATGATGAATTTGGAGGGCAATGATTGCTATATTATCTGTCATGGGGTCCACAGTTAAGAGTTCGGAGTTGGCCAGCATATTTCATAAATGGATATAATTTTCATACTCAAGAATATGGAATGGGAAAATCCACAATGAATAGTGATGTGTCTGTTTGGTCATCCAATGGTGACAGTTCGAAAGATGATTTTTATGGCTTATTGGATGAAATCATAGAGATAGAGTACCCTGGACCATTAATGATGCGGGTTGTGTTATTTAAGTGCACGTGGTTCGACCCCGTCAAAGGAATGAAGGTGCATACGAAGTTCAATTTGGTTGAAATAAATCACAAGAAAGGTATATGAAGTATGAACCATTTGTCTTGGTACAATAAGCAATTCAAGTATGTTATGCATCATATCCTAGTTTGAAACGTGACAAAACTGATTGGTGGGCTGTATGTAAAATAAAAGCACGGAGGAAAATCGAGGAACACTGGAAGGATCGAGCCTACCAACAAGAGGAAGTGCGTAACACGGTTGAAATTGAGGAATATAACATACCAACTTTACGAGATCCGTGTGGAGCAATGATAGATGTGGATCAAACTGAAATTTGCGAATTAAACGTACAAGAATGTTCTGAATCTGATTTTCAGACAAATAACGAAGACGAGGACGAAGACGAAGACGAGGACGAAGACAAAGACGAGGACGAAGACGAAGACGAAGACGAGGACGAAGACGAAGATGAAGATTAAAATTTTTATCACAAAACGCTACATATGTGTAATTATTAATGCTACAAGTGCTATTTTGGTTGTTATCATTATTGGTCTTGTTATTATTGTTATTGTGCTTTTTTATTATTGTTATTGTCGATTATTCTTTCTATTTTAATTTATCGTCCGAAATTTTGTCCCTAAATGCCGACAAGTCAAATATTATTAACGCATGCTAACATTTCCGATATTCTAATTTCCATTGCAAAATTTGAGATGCCAAAATTTTTGACTGAAAAAAAGACGTAGCAAATTTAGGACCCAAATCAATGAGACGCTCAATTTTTGACCGAAAAAAAGACGTCAAAAATTTACAACGATCATTTAGTATGTGCAAAATTGCGACGGACTTAAAACCTGTCCGTCGCAAATTTTCGACGGAAAATACTGGTCCGTCACAAATTTTGCTATGGAATTTCTACCGTTCGAAATTTGCTAGGGAATATATTCAGACATGTCCGTTGCAAATTTTACGAGAGAATTTTTACCGGTCGAAATTTGCGACCGATAATTTAATCCATCGCAAGATTTGCGACGGACAAAAAACTGTCCGTCGCAAAATTTGCGACGGACAACACTAAGTCCGTCGCAAAATTTGCGACGGACTCAAACACCGTCGCAAATTTTGCGACGGACACAAACCTGTCCGTCGCAAAATTTGCGACGGACACAAATCTGTCCGTCGCAAAATTTGCGACGGACACAAACATGTCCGTCGCAAATTTGCGAGGGAATTTGATCCGTTCGAAATTTGCGACGGACCATTTTAGTCCGTCGCAAATTTTACGAGGGAATTTTTCCCCCTGGAAATTTGCGACTAATTTTTTTATTTTTGTCGCAATTTTTTTGTGCATCGAAAATTTGCGACGGACTTAGAATGTCCGTCGCAAATTTTTGTCGGTGAAAAATTTGCGACCGACCTTATGTCCGTCGCAAATTTGCGACGGACATTTTAGTTTCGTCGCAAATTTTACGAGTTAATTTTCCCGCTCGAAATTTGCGACGGATTTTCATTTCCGTCGCAAATTTTTGTGTATGGAAAATTTGCGACGGACGTAGAATGTCCGTCGCAAATTTTTGTCGGTGAAAAATTTGCGACCGACTTTATGTCCGTCGCAAATTTGCGACGGACATTGGAGTGCGGTCGCAAATTTGCGACGGAACAAGATGTTCGTCGCAAATTTGCGACGGACCTAGAATGTCCGTCGCAAATTTGCGACGGCACTCCATGCCGTCGCAAATTTGCGATGGAACTATATGTCCGTCGCAAATATCGACATTTGTTCTTCTTCTTCCTCCCCCTTCCTTCCCCGACGCCCCCTTCCCCGATCTCAGATCTGCGCAGGTCCCCCGCCGCCGTCGCCGTCGCAGCCGTCGCCGTCGCCGCCGTCGCCGTCGCAACCGTCGCCGTCGCCGCCCAGCCGTCCCCCGTCGCCGTCGCAGCTCCCCCGCCCGTCGCCGCCCAGCCCGGCAGGCCCCCCGGCCCGTCGCCTGTCACGGGCCAGCTGCCCCGGAGCCCCCCGCCGGTCGTCTGCCCCCCGCCGATCGGGCCGTCGCCCTCGCGCTGCCCCCCGCCCGTCGCCCGCCCCTCACACCCCCGCCTGTCGCCCGCCTCCCGCCCCTCGCCCCCGCCCCGTCCTCCGCCTGTCGCCCGCCCCTCGCCCGTCACCCTCGCTCCCCCCTCGCTGCCGCCTCGCCCCCCATCGTCCGCCAGCAGCCGCCGCCGTCGCCGCCCACCATCAACCGGCCGAGGCTCTCGTCGGAGCAGCCCCGGCCCGTTGCCGCCCTCGCTGGAGCACAGCGACCGTCGCCGTCGGCCAGCTGCCGCCACTGCCGTCGTGACCATCGCCGCCGACCAGCCGCCCCCGCCACCGTCAGCCACATCGCGGCCGGCCAGCCGCCGCCGACGCAGTCGTCACCATCGCCGCCGCCGCCCTCACCGTCACACACGCCTGCGCGGGGACCGCCACTATCCAATCTGCCGGTTTTTGTTGTCCTTGAACCAAGTAAGCCAACTCCCTAACCCCTAGTTAGTATAATTAGGTAATTAGTCAAACTTGTTTAGGGATTATTTAGGATCACTTTTCGTTGGCTAAATTACGGGTCGATTTCAGGATTGCATGTGGCTTTGATCGATAGTCGACTGGTTAATTTGTTTATTATGTGGATGATTAAGCGTTAAATGACGATAGGATGATTGATTAAGCGTTTTCACAGAAAATGCTTGAAAATTAAACAATTCTATAAAAAATCATGAAAAATTATGGAAAATTAAAAAAACGGTATATGTTGACAACAAATATGAAATTTGACCGTAAAAGTTTTTTAAAATTTTTAACAAAATAAAATTTCATAATATCATAAAATTGCAAAAATTAATAGTGCCCACCCATTTTCAGTGAAATTTTGATTTTTTAACGTGCCGGGGAAAAAATTATTACAAAATTAAAAATTTCCATAACCTGATAAAATGGCTTAACATAAATGTGGTCACCCATTGTGATGGAAATTTTTTTTTGGTGAAAAAAAATTACAAAAATATTAAATTTCAAAACTGCACAGAATTGCCTAGAAAACATGTGGCCATCAACTTGCAGTGAAATTTAAATTTCTTTAGATGGCAAAAAAAAATTAGAATTTAAAAATTTTTAAAACTTCACGGAATGGCTTATAATACATGTGGCCACCCACTTTTAGTTATATTTAATTTTTTTAACGTGCCCTAAAAATTATTAAAATAAAGAAGGACTAAAATTTAGGAAATTTTACCTAATAGCTTAGACTACCTGTGGCCACCTAATTTTAGTATGGAAAATTTTTTTTATTTCACGGAAAAAAATTTATATTAAAAAAAATTAAAAATTTTTAAAATTTTAAAATTTCAAAACTTTACAGAATGTCTTAGAATATCGGTGGCCACCAACTTTTACTGAAATGTTTTTTTAGGTCCCAAGAAAAAATTTAACAATAATAATTACCATTTATTTCTTACAAAACTTTACAGAATGACTTAGAATATCTGTGGCCACCCACTTTCAGTGAAATTTAAATTTTTGTACGTGGTAAAAAAAATTTAATCAAAATGAATGCGATTCATATAGTGATGTTTGATACCTGTGGCCACCCATATCGTGCTCATACATCGATGTTTCATATCAAAATGAATGGGATTCATAGTATATTTGTTTGTAGGAAATTGCACGTCATAAACACTCGACATTGGCTCATTTCAAGGAAACATTTTCTCGGTCTTTCCATCAAAATGGTAAGCTTCGTCATGTACATCATTATGTGTTCGTAATACGTGTCAATAGTTCTTTACATATTCGCATAACCTTCCTACTTGTCAGTATAAACGTGGAGGTCACATGCCTAGAAGACAAGGCTCTTCCTCGTCCTCGTCCCCGTCCCTTTCCTCTTCCCCTGTCCCGGCATCTAACCCTCAACCACAATATGGTCCGTCACAATATGGAAACGTTGGCCCTTCTTCCAACACTCAACAACATGTTACGAGACTTGGCCACATGCGAACTGAATGTTCTCTAGTTCAATCTCCTTTAGCTCCCCTTCCTTCCGTTTCACCCCATTATTCGGCGGAACAATCAAATATTGACGGAAACAGAAGTCAAGAAAATAACCGATTCTTTATATGCCTATTTGGAGATTCGTAAGTACTTCATTTTTATTTTAGTATATGTAATATTTAGGGCTTTAGATATTGATGTCAACTGAATTGTGCATGTTACACAATATTCGTATGAATGCAGATTCACGAATGCTCCGTTTGTTGTGAGGGAATTGAACAAAATAGTAAGAAACTTTCGGATGAGAGAGTATATTACTTACAGAAGTGTTCTACAAGAAGTGAAAGAAATGTGGTGAAATGAGTTCAAGGTAAGTTTTACATATTTTATTTTCTCGCCAATTAAGTTTGGTGTAGTATATTGATGGTCAAGAATGATGTAAAGGGACCAGAGCAACTCTGTAGTTTTCGATACCTAAAGGACCAGATATTTTCCCCGACATGAAATTTACAAAATCTATCTATATGTGTCTGGTGCATGGTTATGGATACGTGATCATCATAATAATTTTCAATTTGTGTTTTTATTCATTGCAGTGGAAGTTCAAGTGGGAGGAAACGGAAGACAATGACGTGAGAAGAATTTTCGATAAGAAAATAAGTGATTATATGCGAAATGTCATGAATAGAGCGAAGAGCAAGTAAGCGAAGCCGTCTTTCTTTACAGCTGACAATTGGGCGACAATTAACACATTTTGGGCATCTGAACAGAGTCGGCAACTCTGTGAGCAGAACAAGAAGAATCGATCTTCTAGTTCTAGTGATGGGTCAGCCACATATGCTGGGGGCTCTATCAACATTGCGGAGCATCGCAAATGACTGGTAAGTCTGTTAAATGAGTTATAAGTTAATTTAATTCAATTACTCAAGTTTACATTTTGTAGGCACATGAATTGGGGACGGAACCGACATTTGCAGCTACATTTGAACGCACGTTTCAAAAGAAAGATAAGACATGGACTGGCAATCGAGCAAAAGCTGTTAAGGTATGTAAGGTTATACTTTGGCTTATATGTAAATTATAATGAAAACTGTGAATGCTTTCAATATTTATGGTAAATATATATATAGTGATTTTATTTTCATCTACATTGTTAATGTAGGAAAAATATGATGAACTTTTAATGAGCAGTGCTAGTGGTAGTGATGATTGTCCTGAATTCCGGCCACCAGTTGATAATATGGTATTATGGATGGAGGCAACGGGTAGAGCGAAAAAAGGGAAAATATTTGGGCTGGGATCGTTGTCAAGAATGTTCATGCCGAATAGTCCTGGAAGTTCATCATCCACTGGGACTGGTCGAAGGAGGTCACGACCAGACGAGCAATTGGTCGAAGAAGTGAATCGTCTGAATAATTTACTTGTTAAGAAGGATGAATAAATACATAACTTGGAACAACAAATGCAAATCGTTATGCAACACCTTAACCTCAATCGCAATGACGGTCCTCCTGTACCTCCAGCCAATCCAATAGGTGATGGGCACAATGATGACCAACACATTGATGCCGACAATGATGATGATGATGATTTTCTCCAGTCTTTCTAGTTAAAATTCTCAAAATCGGGGGTAAGCTTGCTTCATAATTTTGGTTTTTCATAATTTCACTCATATTCATATGTAAGAACATTTATGTTCGTCCTGAAACGTATTTTTGTTATTTTACACGTAGTTCCACATCCATGCATAAATGCTTTTTTTATATTCTGGACTGATTTATGTATCGACATTTCCTCAGGTCTCGACAGAAGTAACTACTTTTGGTGTCCTGCCATCGTACCAAAGCCGCGTCTTCTTCTATATGGTTTTTTTTGCGTCTTCTATGGTTGTCCCGTTTCTTAGTTCATATTTTGAATGTATTGTAAGATTGGATATCAAATAGCATCATGTCAGACTCTACAACTTTCCTTCTGTTATTTGTTTGAATTATATGTCATTGTGGCTAGTTTGTCAGAATTTATGGTTTGTTTGTTTTTCTGTTTGAATTATATGTCATTGTCTCCTTTGATTGATATGGACAAGAATTTATGGCCGAAATGATGTAAAAATAGCGACAAATATTTTAAGCTGAATTTTGCTATTATTAAAGTTTGTCGCTAATTTGCAACGAAATTCGCGAAGAATTTTCCGACGATTTTGCGACGAAAATTGCGACGAAATGTGCGATGGATTTTTGCGACGAATTGCGTTCGTCGCAAATTTGCGACGGATTTCGTTCGTCGCAAAATTGCGACGAAATTTACGACGAATTTGCGACTAATTTTGCGACGAATTGCGTTCGTCGCAAATTTGCGACGGATTTTTGCGACGGATTGAGTTCGTCGCAAATTTGCAACGAACTTTGCGACGGATTTTACGACGAATTTGCAACGGACATGGTTCGTTGCAAATTTGCGACGGATACAGTTGCGACGAATTTTGCAACGGATTGTATTCGTGGCTAATTTGCGACGAATTTTTTTCATCGCAAATTTGCGACGAATTTTTGAATTTTCCATCACAAAAATTTGCGACGACCTAGTAGCGACGGATTTTTCCAAAATTTCCGTCGCAAATTCGATTTGCGACGGATTTTTCCAAAATTTCCGTCGCAAATTTCTTCGCTAATCCGGTGTTTTTTTGCAGTGAGAAGCAGCTCAAGAAAAGAATCACTCCAAATGAAAATTTTGAAAATCGAAAATTCTATAAAATCCAAAATCCGCAACAATTAGGAGGATGAGAAGGGGGAAATTGCAAAGTATCATGCGAAACTTAGCGACCAAGAATGTGTTATCGTTAGTAAAAGGAGCTAAATAAGAAAAGAACATGAAAGAGCGGTTGGAAAACGACCTCCGTACTAATAAAATAAATCATGTCAGATGAGCACAATTGAAATAGAAGACGTCATGGAATGATCACGTGCTGATGTGTCTGTGGCGATGTGTAACGCAATTATTCTTGTTTAGACCGGGCACGTAAAAATGGTAAAAATGTCGCGATTAATCTATCTAATCAAGAGAAAAATCATAGACAAGAAAAAGATGAATACGAATTCCTTGAGTTGATATGGATAGTTAAAGAAAAGAATTACTCCAAATGATAGTCGAAAAAAAAAATTAATGGGCCCTCTTAATCTTAATCCAAATAAACAGTAATTGTCATTTAAAATATTGTACTATCGTCATGATTAATCTATATAATTCAAAGGGAAAATAAAAAATAAGATAAAGACAAAGAAGAAGAAGATGCAGCTCAAGAAAAGAATCATCCAAATGATAATTTTGAAAATCGAAAATTCTATAAAATCCAAAATCCGCAACAATTAGGGGGATGAGAAGGGGCGAAATTGCAAAGTATCATGCGAAACTTAGCGACCAAGGATGTGTTATCGTTAGTAAAAGGAGCTAAAGAAGAAAATAATATGAAAGAGCGGTTGGGAAACGACCTCCGTACTAATAAACTAAATTATGTCAGATGAGCACAATTGAAATAAAAGACATTATGGAATGATTGGGTGTTGATGTGTTTGTGGCGACGTGTAACCCAATTATTCTTGTTTAGACCGGCCACATACATGAAGGCAAATTGGTCTTTGATCTCATCCGTTTGGTGTTCACACTCCTTGAGATCAAACTAAACTTTGAAGAAGGGAGGAGATTGGAAATTCATGGCACCGGAGACTAAAGTTTTCTGATCCATGTGATTCGCAAAAAAGGAATGATTTGAAAATATGAACGAACAAAAAATATTTTCGTCGCCCATGAATATATTTGGCGTAAACTATTGCCGGTAATGAAAATATTGTTATTGACTAATTATTTTGATCGATACAAACGATCTGTTATAGGAACACAATCTTCGAATCATTCATTTTTCGCGAAAACAAACAAAACCTAAATAGACATCCGAAAAGTCATAAGCATCTCATTATAGCATAACATGTAATGTGACGTAAACGATTCTATGTAATGTAATGTGAGGACGGCGATTTTCTTTTCTATTGTAACACTGTGATCTTGAAAATAAAAATGAAATTATAACAGTTCAATCTCGATGGACATCCATCTTACATCATACTCTCCACAAGAGAGATCTAAAACTTAAAAAAGAAAAAGATTCTGACACAATCGACATTTACTATAAGATGAATAACAATGATATTAATACTAAATGATAGATAAATTGATAACTTAAAATGGTTGATATAAATATCATCTTATTTCGTAAAATATCTTTTTACTTCTACAATTATTCTACTTATGTACATCCAATTATATTTAGGATTCTTATTGATAATTATTCAAACCGCACTTTTCATTCTCTATTAATTTCTTTTTTCATCTTTTGTACTTATTAATAGACAAAGGCTCATTAATGTCCTTTGGGATGATGACACGAATAGTCCTTGAACTTTGATTCAATGCGTAATGTGGTTCTTGAACTTTGGTACATGTTCAATATAGTCCCTGAACTATATGGAAATGTTAAATGTAGTTTCCAAACTTGAATTAATGGAATGACTACATTGAATATTTTCATACAGTTCAAGGATTAAATTGAACATGTACCAAAAGTTCAGGACGACATTGAACAAATTAAAAATTCGGGGACCACATTACACATTGAGTTAAAGTTTAGAGACCATATTATACATTGATCTAAAGTTCAGGAATTGTTTGTATCATTTTTCCATATCCTTTCCTGATGTAATTTTGTACAACGAACTAGTTGTGTTGCCTATTTTCCAATCGAAGTGACCCTTTGATATTTTAATATGCATTAGCTCGGGGTTTTTGCCAATTAATATACAAATGACGAAAAAGAAATATTTCTTTTCTACATGTCGATCCTAAATCAACCAAGAATAAGATACTATCCCAAATGTCAATTCACTACGGGGCACTTGTATGGTCTCGAAGGACGAATCTTCCGATCGCGCTTGTAGCATCACTATCAAGTATCGACAAGGAATGAACTTCTTTTGCAGCGCTTTTTCCGTCTTGTTTTTTCCGATCGCTCTTCCTTAAAACGACTAGCGACCCGCGTTCCGGGAGCATGACATTATCAAAGCGAGACTTTGGCAAATTAACTTTCCATTATTGTCACAAAATATATCAACTATGATATAACAGAGGACCTATTACCATCGCAGACTCATCCTTCTTTGGCATCTCCTCCTTCCTTTGCCTCCTCCTCAGCTGCTTCATCGTCTTCATCTCCTCCTTCATCCAGCTCGTTCTTAGTCGACTTTTCCTCTAACTTCTCGAGATGTTCAGCAGTAAAAGGATGAGCATCAGCCCCGTGCTCCGATATAAGAGCCCTTGCTTCTTTAGTCAGTGTCCGCCCCGTCGGGCCGATGGCTACGAGCGTGGGGATCCCCCCGACCTTGAATTTGCGTTCCAGGGATTTCTTCCTCTCGTCGCCAAAGGGGAGCGCCAGCCACGGCATCGGAGCAAAATAATCGTCGAAGGCAGTTTGGTCCTTGTCGCTGGAGATGAAGATCAATTCAAAGGCATTGTCTGTGGCCTTGATCTTTTCGTATGCCTCCGTGAGCACAGGCAGGAATGCACGGCAAGGAGGGCACCAGTGTGCCGAGAAGTAAAGGAGGACTGTCTTCCCCACCAAGTCCGATACCGGAATCTGCACTCGAAGTTAACAAATAACCTTTTAGATGAACCACCGATCGATGGATAAGGCACGTGAAAACTATGTACATGGAAAGGATTTTCCTAGCTATAGACCTGGTTTCAATACTTTCCTCAACTCATGTAAACCAAGGGATAATGATATTAAGGGCTTCATCGTAGACATTGAGTCATTAGCTTCTGGGAGGAAAAACAAAATTTACCTTGGTTCCATCCTTTCCAATGACGAAATCTAGATCCCCTGAAACCAAGATCGACTCCAAAGTCTGAGATTCTTCCCTTTTCTTCTCTATCTCTGTGAGCTCTGCAAAATTCTCTGGAGTGAATGGGTAAGCTGCAACACCATGCTCTTCGACGGTTTCGGCAATGTTGGAATGAAGAGTCTTCCCATCCCAACCGATTACTACCAGAGTGGGTAGGGCCGACAGCTCAAAGTACCTGGCCAACTTCTCACATTTCTTGTCTTTCAAGGGTAATGAAAACCATGGCATGCTTCCAAAGGATTGGTTGAATGATGCTTCATCATCATCCAGAGGTATCTGAACGATCTCAAAACTCTCTCCTTTGGCCTTCAGCTTCTCATAAACCTCCAGTAACTTTGGCGTGAAATCAACGCATGATTTGTACGTGGACAACGAGAAGTACAGACCCACAATTTTCCCTTCAAGCTCAGTAACAGGAACCTAGTTTCGCCACATAACTAGATAAGTAAAAAGAGGATGGAAAACCGAATCATAAGCACACACGACCATCAGTTTCAAATGCATAAAAGATCTTTAAAGGTTTACCTTATTCCCATCAGACAAAACTACGAAGTCACGAGAGCCATGGACCAAAAGAGAGGTCAATGATTGATTTCTCCTAGCAGCTTCTTCCAGGTCTTTCAACTCTTCGATGCGTTCTGGAGTGAAAGGGTGACCTTCCACTCCATGCTCGAGGACGATCTGGACTCCGCTATCTGTTACAGCTGTACCTGTGCCGTCGAGAATCACAAGGCGGGGTATTCCCCTACCCTTAAACAATTCATTCAAGCTATCGCGCTTCTCCGAGTCGGTAAACGGGATCGCAAGCCACGGCATCTTGGAAAAGTATCCACTGAAGGACTCTTCATCCTTATCTCTGGAGATAAAAATGATTTCCAGGTCACCTCTTGAGGAAAGTTCATTGTAGACCTCCACAAGCGTCGGGGTGAATCGCCGGCACGGACCGCACCACGATGCGGAGAAGTACAAGCCGACCTTCTTCCCCTTCAAGCTATCGACCTCAACCTGATATCGGACAGAAGATTTCTCATTTGAGTTCTTTCACGCAGCAATCAACAAGCAAGGCACACAAGATCAATTGACCACCACACAAAATCCTGGAAATGCTCAAGATACATCCCAATGCCAACGCCCTTAAACATAAAAGGCGCACGAACCGCATCTTCCAGTCCGACGAGAGAAGCCCCAACAAAGAACCAGATCAGTAATGCTTTCGACCATTCCCCCCGATTCAAAATTCAAAAAACCGATCACCAGAACAAGATTGTTCGCACAATACTGGGTACAGTTAGCGAAACAATAACCCACACGAAGAAGACCACGAGAACTTCAACAGGGACGCCGACCCTTAATCTTTTTTTCCTTTACAAAAAGCAAAAGCAAAAGAGAATCGAGTTTACCCGATCGCCGTTGTTCCTGATGAGGAAGTCCCTGTCCGGAGAAGACAAGAGGGACTGAACATCGTGACGAGCTGCGTCTCCGACAACACCCGCCATTCTCGTCGCTCAACTCTCGTGATTTGGTGTTGCTGCTGCTGAGCGTGCATGGAAATCCACCAATGGTGGGCTCGTGCTCCTCCGTTTTTATATATAAGAAACAGAGAGATCTCGCACCGGCAGATATTTTTCCTTTCTTGGGTTTTGGATGGTTTTTAGAAGGGAAAATGACATAAATAGTCCTAAAAATTTGGTACAATATACAATATAGTCCATGAATTTTTAGTATATATTCAATTTAGTCTTTAAACTATATGAAAACATTCAATATAGTCATTTCATTAATTTAAGTTCATAGACTATATTTAACATTCTCATGCAATTTAAGGACTATATAGAATATTTTTATACAATTCAAGGACTACATTGAATATATGCCAAAAGTTCAGAGACCACATTAGACATCAGGTTAAAGTTGAGAGACTACATTGAACAAATTAAAAATTCAGGAATCACATTGCACATTAAATCAAGATTTAGGGATTGTTTATCTCATTATCCCTTCTCAGAACTTTTGGGGGTTCCAACATAGGAAAGACGTGGGATGCCTCGAACAC
Source organism: Syzygium jambos (assembly GCA_031216235.1). Lineage (NCBI taxonomy): Eukaryota > Viridiplantae > Streptophyta > Magnoliopsida > Myrtales > Myrtaceae > Syzygium > Syzygium jambos. The sequence goes on from CM062227.1 coordinate 13,950,874, forward strand.
GTTAGCAAATCAATGTCTTCAAACTCTTAAGTCAAGTGCAATTGCACGGAAAATTTTATTTTCTTCGAAAAAGGGTAGCTATATCTAAGTAATGTGACTAATTAGGTTTGGATTTGAGGTGCTCGCGACACGAATCACATCCTAAAAGGTCAATCAGATGGGATTTGAAGCATTTATCCGAACTTCGGGACTTAATTAGAACTTATGGGATTTCGGTCCAGTGCTGAATTGCAGGTCGACATATTTTCGACCTTACTGGTAAAAGAATTCGACGAAAAGTCAAAGCACGGATATGCGGAATCGATTCGAGCAGGTCAAGTAACATTACGATTGCCAATGCCTCATATGAAGCTAAAGCAAATGTCGGGATTGTGATGCAATTGCAAGATTAATTAATTCTGTTATGGTTTCGCGTGACCATTGTTCCCTTACAATGATGATCCTATTGGGCTCCGCTCGTGGTCCATTGCAAGATTAATATTCTCGAGTACCGTCAGTAAGGACTCTCGAAAGGGCCGTGCTTTTTTTCCATCCTTGATTTGATAAAAATATTTTGATCGGTCCGTCAATACAGAGATTACCCACGTTCATATTGAACTAAGTTTGCACACGGGTGACTTGAATAGCTTGTAATAACTATATAGCCTTCGTTAAAACACGAGCTCATGCAATTGGTCTTGCTCCAAGCAAACGGCTGCGAAATTCCATATCTCCTCGCAAAGGAACACTTCCCAGACGATCTTGCAAGAGAACCACCTTTGCCTTGTCCCTTTCACCAAAAGAAGAACGTGGCACCTGCCTTTCAGATTGAAGAAAACCATATTCATGTCCGCTCCTCGCAAGTAACCTCGTTCATTCCTTGTCACCAAGCGCAATCAATCCACAGGGGGGCTCAACATCAAAACCGATCCCTTGGCCATTTCACAGTCCTCAGAACAGCCACGAGATGGCGCTACAGCTCCGCGGCCCGCCTCCGCCACCGCCGACCATCACGGTGTTCCCCAACAGCATAACAATGCCGCCGCCGCAGACCGTCATGGTGTTCCCCAACACCTTGCCGATGCCGCCGCCGTCGTCGTCCCAACAGCACTCCCACTCTTCGAACGGATCCTTCGGGACGGTGTTCATGGTCCTCGCGATCGTCCTCGCCGTGTCCGCCATCGCCTGCTGTCTAGGCCGGTTCTGCAACCGGCGGTCGCGCAGCGGCGACCCGCCGTCGAAGCAGGACCGCCAGCCTCGTCTGAAAGAGAACGACATCGAGTTCGGCTCCGACGGAAAAGCTCGAACTGTAGGTAACCCGATAGCCGGCAACGACGGAGGACCCCAAATGATCGATGACAGGGATAAGGCAGGTTTGGGCGGACGGTTTCGATTCCAGACTAGGCCTCCTGGTGCAGCATGATATGCAAGCGCATGCCATTCCAGTTTTTAATTACATTGCACGCAGTCTTTGTAAAATCCTCTATACAGGAAGATGTTTGACGTTCAATTGTCGTCGTCTTTGATCTCGGACACTTGTATCTGTTTCGATGATCACCAAGCATAAAAGAGCATAAATCCGAGTTCTAGCGTGCCTGTTCTGTTGTCTTACTTTGATACTCGATCGTTTTCCATCCGAGGCGAATGTGCTCGAAACGGTTGCTTGTCAAGATAATTTCGAAGATTCTAGCATGCCGATCATTTGAGTCCTCAAATGTGTCGATCCGGGTAATCTCGGCTTTAAGATGTCCAAATACATTGGGGCTTGTTAAGCAACCGATTAAGAAAATGTTGCGATTTCTAATGTACCGTTTGCTATTGTGTTACGCACGACCGATGCCCCGAAAATCGAATTATTGTAGATAAAATATACGTCGCAAGTGCTTCCGAGGGGCTCGTCAACCCCTGCTTGGGGAAATTCTTTGGTTCAGTCCAGCAGTACATGGGACTAGTCCAATTTGTAGCATGCACTGTTGTGTAAAAAAAATTCAATCGTCAGATTATTGTAGAAAAGACGCTAACTTACGGACGTTTAGGGCGATTATCGACCATGAAATTGGCAATGTTAATATTGATAAAGGAAAATAATGACACACAAGGACAATTACTCGCTGATGTGTCTTTGAGGATCATAAAGGTGAGTTACTAAGAATAGGAAAAAAAAGATTGACGATGAATTTAGTTTGTCCTGATTACTCGCGACAAGTTACTAACGCTCGGCTATGGAACCTTACGAGATTTTAAGGTAAATTATTGCACGCGAAGCATGGATACTAACTTGTCATGTACAAGGACTTATTGGAAAAATCACTATTATTGAGGATAATTACTGAACACGGCTACTGTAACTTACGACAATCAAGGGGTGAGCATGGCGCTCGGTTCAACAGGGGACCTGGACCGAATCGAATTTTCCCGGTTCAAGGGCGGTTCTCGGTGAGAACCGGTCCGGTTTCCTCTACTTACTATACAATCGAGGGGTGATTTGCCATGATCTGACAAGGTCGACCTCGCCGACACCACCCCCAGTAACAGCAAGGTCGGCCTCGCCATGGTTGGGCGAGGCTCGTCCTCGCCTAGATCTGGCGAGGCCGACCTCACCGTCGCCAGGGGTGGCGACGGCGAGGTCGACCTCGCCAAATCACAGCGAGGTCGAGCCTCGCTCGCCACGGCGAGGCCGACCTCAACGTTGCCACCCCTGGAGATGGCGAGGTCGGCCTTGCCAGATCTAAGCGAGGTCAAGCCTCGCTCGGCCATAGTGAGGCCGACCTCACCGTCGCCGGGGGTGGCAACAGCGAGGTTGGCCTCGTCGGGAGCAGCGAGGGCCGACCTCGCCTTCGCCGAGGGCGGCGAGGGCCAACCTCACCAGCCTTGGCCGGTGGCCAGCGACAAGCCGATGGCAGATCGGAAAGAAGATAAAGAACAAATAAAAAAGGAAGAAGAAAATAAAAAACAATAAGAAATGGAAAATTTGTTTCAAAATTAAAAAAAAAAAAATTTCTTCTTGATTCTGTTCCAAAACTGATTATAAGAATAATTTTTTGCAAATTTGTGCCTTGGCACAAAAAATTTAATAAACGGATTTCTGTCCTCAAACTGATTCTGAGAATAAAAGAAAAGAAATTTTCATTGTTTGGCAAATTGCCAAACGCCCCTAACTTGTCATTACCAGAAAAATTGCGATTATTGATGATAATTACTGAACATGACTACCATAACTTACGACAATCGAGGGGTGAGCGTCGAGCTCGGTTCAACCGGGGACCCGGACCGAGTCGAATTTTTCCTGTTCAAGGGCGGTTTTCGGAAAGAACTGGTCCGGTTTCCTTTGCTTCCTGTATAAACGACATTACCCAACAATTGAAAAAACTATCTCCACTTTGCTCTCACCTGCGCTGCTGATTCTCCAATGTCCGAATCGGAAGAAGCTAGGATGACACCGCTGCCGCCGCCGCCGCCGCAGCGAACCGAAGCGCCGCCCCAACAGCGCGGCCCTGACGTCGACGTCGCCTATCGCATTTGGCCTCCGACGCGGCAAACGCGCGAAGCGATCATCTCGCGCCTCGTGGGCACGCTGTCCTCTCCCTCGGCGCTCTCCACTCGCTACGGCGCCTTGCCCCTCGACGAGGCGACGTCCGTCGTCCGCGCCATCGAGCAGGAAGCGTTCGCCTCCGCCGGTGCCGCCGCCTCCGCCGACGACGACGGCGCCGACGTCCTCCAGGCGTACGCCGCGGCGATCGGCAGGCGCATGCTCTACTCCGTCCAGCCCCGCACGCGCATAGCATCCGCGCCGCCCGCGATCGTGGCTCCTTCCCGCTGAGGACCCACGAAGGGTCGGATGTCTCGGCTTCTTTGGAGTTCGAGGTCCAAAAGTTGTGATCTTTTCGAGGTGGGGTGTTCTCTTTTTGGTCGCGCTTGGGGGTTTTAAGGTAGTACAGTGAAGTAGTATGTCTGATAGGAGATGTGTGTTGCTGTTTGTTATGGGTTTGTGCATACCTTCGTTTACCCTTTGCTCGAGGAGCGTTGTTGATCTTGCATGTGTCGTGACTGGAGTAATGTGGGTGTCTGAAAGCTTCATAGTTGTTGATCTGCTATGAGAAAAGTCTCTCTTGTGTGCTAGATCGCACCCAATGTTTGGTTCTGGTCACAACTTCCTAATTACCCGAAATTCTTTGGCCCTCTGTTTTGATAAATTTTCCTACTTTGAATTTGGGCGCTTCTGCGGTACTGTTTCTCGGGGATACTAGTAATTAGATCACCAAAGAATAGATTTTCAAAGTGTTCGCCTAATGTGATACTTCGCGATGCGAATGTGTTTCGTTTCCTACTCGATACATGAACCGTGCCTCAAGGGCCAGGGACATAGAAGGGCCCTCATGAAATTCAGTCTGATCTGTCTTCTCCATGCGAGCTTTTCTGTAGAAACTAGGATGTTGGGTCCTGTTGATTATTGGCCGTGCATGCTGGTGAAGAATATGAGCATGATCTCGGATATAAACATGTGTACCCTGATGATGAAAGTCACTTGATCGAATTAGGTGGAAGTTTGAGCAATGGTTATCATTATCAAAGGTCAAGCGGCAAAATCAAATCAAACCCCTTTTCAACAGTTTTCTGGTGCAGGTTGGCTTATGGTTTTAAGCCTCTGACCTCTTCGCTTCATGTTGCCTTTCTTCTTATTTCGGGCTGGAGGTGGCTTGTTTTGGCTGTTTCCTAATAGGTTATGGTTACTGTTAGAACTTGAAAGTAATGAACTCCCAGTCAAAATTTGGTTTGCACTGAAATTGCTTTAGCATTTATCAATTTAGTGAAGCTCCTCCCTCTCTGTTATCCCACCTGCCTGGAAGCATTTTGATGCACTTGGTCGCGATCGTTTAACTCTACGCATGCGCGTAGTCGTGTGCCTCAGGAATAGAGTTTGCTTTTCTTTTTACCCATCGAAGAAACCCTTCTCTTCAAGGTATCGCAAGAATGGAAGCTAGCCTCGAGCCACTTACCTCAAGAGTCCAGTCCATCAACGATTCCCTCAATATCACTAAAGAAACAGTTCTGTAAATGACCAAAAGGCAGGGCGATTGTAGGAATGCCTAAACGACAATCCATCCGCAGCTGTCTAACTCTTAAACCTGCGCTCCTCTTGATTGGAGGGTGCAGCTGAGCAAACCAAGCCGGAAATTACAGAGTACAAGGCCGGATGGAAAATTAAGCTGAAAATGACAGGCTGCTGGTGGCGGTGGCTTAAAATGGACTGGCCAGAGCTGAAGAGTTGCAGACCTGGAAGTAGAGCTTAAAATGGAAGTGGATGGGACTGGTGGCAGCATAAAGCTAAGGGGCTGCCTTGGCTAATTTGAGCAAAGAGAAAAGGACCGGTCTTTTGCTGGAGAATTTGCAGGAAAATGTGCAGAGGAGTGCATTGCTGAAAAGAACAGAGCTGCTGCTGCAGCAAAAGGGTAAAGGGTGAAAATGCAAAGGGAAAATGAAGCTGGAACCGAATTTACACCTATGTGACTTTTAAGTTAGATGAATATAGTTTTCAATACTAAAATTAACAATGCTCCACTGATGAAAATTCATGTGTATATATATATATATATATATTTAAACATGTGTGATTTTCAATGTTGGTTATTATATAAATGTATGACTTCAAAATGTGTATTGATCATGAGTTTTTGAATTGAGAATCCTTATTATTCCTCTAATTTTTTATAAGCTCGTCATGCGGTCGGAGGTTTATCTCTAATTTTACTATAACGATTGCACTTCTTTTAAACAATCTGGACAGAATATTATCTTTTCTTCTATTTTATCAACTTTAATATTCCGAATGCTTGCTGTGATAGAAACGGAAATTGCAAATATATGGAGGTAATTGTTTGTTCTTCTATATTTACTTAGTATTAATAAGAAAATTGCTTTACTGATTTGTCAAAATTACATTTTATGAAATATCTGCTATTATAGTACTCGGCTCCTTGAAAATTTATGGTTTTCTTTGATAAAATATATGTGATGATTGTAGAATCAATCAGGTAATATCATTAATATATATTAAAATCAACATGAAATTTGTATTACCACCTCTTATTAAATTCCGGTATGATGAACGCAAAAAGATATAAATACATTATCTAATCTTACTGCTGATAATTATTCCTCTGTAAAAATTTAATTTATTTGCTAGTGTTTTGAATCGTTATAACTTTTTTTTTTGAAAATGTATGCAATCCATACAGTACTCTACTCTTGCAGACATTCATTTAAAACTCATCGAAATACGTTAAATCCGACAAGTTTATACCTCATTGTAACCCATAATGTATCCAAAATTCAAGATATAGGTAAAGACATACTGAAGGGACCATGAAAAATCAACCACTGGATAAAACTCGTGCGTGAAATTGCCACGTGCCTTCACCTCGCGCTAGTATTACCTCCTTTTTGTTAACGACGGATTTTCTTATGAGCGTCATACTTACTTAATGGTTTTTTTAATTCTTAACTAGTGGACCATTTTTTGTCATAACGAGATTAGAGCATCATTTTGCTCTCACAAGAGTCTTCGTGCGCGCGCGCGCGCATATATAGAAGTTCAAGATCGCACTTATTTGTAAAGCACGCAACTCTTTCGAGCACGAGTTCAAGATCTTACGTGCACACCTTAAGGCCTCCAATGTGTCCATCCTTGACCAAATGACCCTCATGCACTACACACCCCCATTGGTACTCTTCTACCCCCATTGACAAGACTTGTGGCCTCTCTCTCCTTGACCATTGAGCACATCTCCAGCGCGCTAGAAGAAAGCCCGTGTCCGAGGTGCTAACCCGATTCTACCCACTAGCCGGCCGCTCCATAGAAACGACCTTCACATCGACTGTGACGATGCCCGGCAATCGTAAATTTTTCCAACGATTTGCTAGTATGATCTTAAACCTTTTAATTGTGCAAGTATAATCCTAAATTTTTTTTTATCATTGGCCGACTTGACCCTAAACCCTATTAACGAATTGCCGGTACAGTTCTTTCGCCTAATTTTGATTGGGGCCGGTCCGATCAATTCAAAGAGATTTGACCTACAATGGTAACCCGAGAAAGAGCAAACGAAAGGTACAAAAGAACAAGAAGATGACTTTGGTCAAGGTTGTCGTTTGTCGGATCAAATGATGTACCCCACTGGGAAAAATATGCGTGCTGAAAATCTGCGATCTCCTTCGCCGTCGCTTCCCTCCGCTCGCACCGGCCAGCGCGTGGCGAGGACGACCGCCAGTCGTCGAACAAAAACTGGCTCTCGATAAGCCGTCGGAAGGAGCGTGTTCCACGCTCGTTTCCGAGATCGAGTGGCCAAAGACGCCTTTCCACCGTTCGTTTGATTTTCCCTATTTCTTTTTCTTTTCCCCAGTCAACCAAAATTTTTTTTAAAAAAATAATTAAAGAAGAAAAGAAGAAAGCCAACCTGCCACATTTCAGGTGTCGGACTTTCTCTTGCCGGAGATTTCACCGCGCCGTACGGTCAATGCCTTCGAAACTTTTTTAAAAAGAAATTCGAGCTTTCAAAATATCATATACGTGCATGTATCGATATTCATATGTTTTTCAAAGTTCAATATTTAGACGTTTCGTATTTAATATTGGGCTAATGTCAAAAGAAAGATTTCAAACTGTGACATTCGTGCCACATTTATCTTCGAGCTAATTTTTTATGTCATAAAAAAAATCCCAAATCAATACACTCCATCTACGTTACATTAGACCAATTTTCATTTCACAAGAAAATCACAAAGCCAGTATATTATTACCATATTTATCTTAAACGATTTTTTTGTTATGAAAAATCTCAAATCTGTATAATCTTATATTGGGAAATCCACTTAAAGTCTAGCGCTAACTTTTTGCCATAATATGCTAAAGTCCCCAATTTCTCGTGATAGGAGAATTAGTTTGGGTTGCACCCGTGGTTTTGGATATTTTATGACAAGAATATGAATTTGTGGTAAATGTGGCATGTGTATGCCGATTTCGAAAAAAATTTCGCAGTATCGACTCTTTAATATTTAAAAAAAGTACGAAAAAAAGAAAACAATTCTCGAAAGCAATTTTGGAAAAAAAATACTTTCGAAGGAAAGCAAAATAAAAAAATAAAAAATGAAATAAAAGAGTTGGTTAGAGTGATGGTGTAATCCCATGTGCTTTTTCAACACGGAATATCTTTCTGTTATAAAGTTCCACCCCCATGCACACTGCACAGACAGAAGGAGAAGAAGAAGCAAGAGCTTGGCAGTACTTCCGCCATGAGAGCTCTTCAGAGATCGGTGGAATGGCTGAGGCCCGCCGTCGACTCCCTGGCCTGGGACTACGCCGTCGTCTGGAAGCTCGGCGACCACCCCTCCGCGTACCTCCCTCCCTCCCGACCCTCCCTCCCTTACCCCCCGTTTCCCGATTCTTTGAACGGATGAGCGATGGCTCCTCCTCCCCCTCTTTCGATCTCTCCCGCCCCTCTTGCTGTTTCCGATTCTGGGTGAAACTCTCCGCAGGTCCGTCGAGTGGGTCGGGTGCTGCTGCTGCGGAGGTTCGCCGAAATTCGACGGCGCCGTCAAGGAGGAGAAGCGAGAGGGTGATGGGCGTCGGCTCGATCGTTCGACCGCCGCTGCGCTCTGCAGGGACCTTCGTAACGTGCACCCCGTGAGGACGAGAGCTTGCGGGGTCCTTGCCCTCTACCCTTCTTTTTTCCTTCTCTATTCTGGGTAAGAGCCCGCTTTGCATTTTCAGGAAACGAAGGACGGGGAGAAACGATGTTTGGTTTGAGTTTTCTTCGAGCGACCGTAACATTTTCGGGGAAAAATTTTCATGGCTGTCTTTCGGTCAGGATTCAGGGAGAGGTGGTGATCTCGAGCAAGCCCAGGTGGATTCGCAGGGCGAGCGCCTCGGGCTCGAATTCTGTCCAGGCGAGCGGTTCTTAACCCCTTTACTTTTGATCATTGCATATTCCCGCGTTGCTCGCTCTTGGATTGCTCGGACAAAATCGGTGGAGACGATCATTGTCTCTCCGAATTCTAGCCCTTTGATCGATACTCTGGTCCGTTGTTGTCGTTTGACACCTATTGTCAGTAGGCGGGAGTGTTTGATTCGGCTTCGGAAGTCTATGAATTGGACTTGCAAGTCAAGTTACAATGCTGTGTAGGCAACTTTGGAGCTGGTAGTCCTCCGAATGGTGTGCGCTCTCTGCATTACTACTAGACAATGGTTCATACCCAGAACAATGCAGTGGCTTAGTTTGGAACAAGTTACAATATCCATGTGCATTTTTGTCGTCTCATGCTATGTATCTAGTCGATTATATGATTGTGCGTTTGAACTGTCATGCCGGGTGATTGCTCGCATCGCATGGTTTACAATCTGTTTGTATGATTGTATCTGAGACGTAAGAGAGGAAGAAACTTTTGACAGGAATACACTGGAACAAGCGTGCTGGTCCCGGTCGTCGGCGGCATTGTCGAGCTCTTCAGCGCAAAGCATGTAAGATGCACTTCTAGAGTAGCATTGGCTTCTGCATGAAATTCTACTCGTTTGCTTACAAGTTCCGAATATTACCGTCTGGTTTCAAATTCGCCAGATACCAAAAGAACCCCGCAAAATAGAAATGATCAGGACTTGGAGTCACTTCTTGAGAGAAGCTGTGAATGCCGGGATCTGCGATTTAAGCATCAATGAACTCCTGATCCAAGAGTACTTCAAATTCTATCCATCTCCACTCCACCTTTCGAGTTTGGACTCTGGACTGCAACAACTTCCAACGGGAACTCAAAGTAGCGCCAATCCTGAAGGATCGTCTAGTAGCTCGGATCTGACTTATGAGTACCCATCATTTGACCCGTATAATATCTTGGGATATCTTTCCCAAGCTGGACTGATGAAGCAGTCTGTTATTGAATCCACGGGATCTGAAGATTCCAAAAGTTTGTCGAAACAGACAAATTTCTCTGGTTGTTATGTCGTGGCTGCAAAGCGTCAAGGTGCTCACAAACAGGAAGGAGGTACATACCAAGCAAAGAACCTGGTCACAGAGAGGAAGAGGAGGACCAGGATTAAAGAAAGGCTCTATACTCTCCGTTCACTCGTACCAAAGATATCCAAGGTCTCCTATACTTTTATTGCTTTACTCTGAAGAGTAATCCATTTCGTTTGGCATGACTTGATTCAACCAGAGCTGTTTTCTTCGACGTAGTCCTTCGCTTTGTGTTGCAGTATTGAGGAATTTAAGTTGTCAATCTGATCTTTCAGCTTCTCTTCTTAAGCCTCTTTTCTAGACTTAAAGACCTGTTAGAAAGATACAACGTTTTTTTCCATTGGAGTTGACAAATTTGTCATGTTGCATCCATGGTGGAATTTCTCTGGTCAATAGCAATTTCTATTTGACATAAGTATAAATTCATATTCAGGAATCGACACATTTGAAGATTGTCATCATTAAAAAAATAAATGCAGTAACAAATTCTTTCGCAGTCATGTTGCTTGTTATTCTTTCTTGAAGAATATGTATATCCATCTGATCCTTTCCTGTGTTGACTAGATGGATATGACTTCAATCCTTGGGGATGCAGCAGAATACATAGAGGATTTACAGATGGAGGTGACAAAGCTCGAGGAGCAACTCGAGGAATCGGAAAAAGACATATGCAGACCAAATTATACTGACTCAAAGTCTCTGGCTCAAAGCGTGGGACATGCCCGCAGCAAGAGCTTGGCCGGACAACAGGATAACAAAGAGTTTTCCCGTCTCGACCTCAAGACAGACACAAAGGTGAAGTGATTCAAGCTGGCAGCTCAATTGTCATCTCCTTGTTCGTCATGAAATCTGGACCGAGCGTGCCAGTCTGGTGTCGTGCCTTGACTTTGTGGAACTAATGATTTCAGGCACAAGTGGAGGTGAGCCAAATTGGGAAAGGAGATTTTCTGGTGAAGATATTAATGCTGCAGAAGCAGGGATGGTTTTCCAGGATGATGGAGGGGATCAACTCGCTGGGATATACTGTAGTGGATGCCAACATCACCTCGTTAAATGGAAAAGTCCTAGCCAATCTCATGCTTGAGGTACGTTATGCAGACATTCCACGAGGATATAGTGGCGAATGAGAGCAATTACAAAATTTCTTTCTTAAATAAGCTTCTACGGGTATTGGTCCTTTCTACTTTAATTTAAGCTTCATGCTCCAATTCAATTATGTGCAGAACAGAAGGCATTCTGATGTGTTCTCTGTGCATTTCTTGTCCTCCATGACTTGATAGTTTCATGATTCCTGTTTCTGGTCGGTACTAAGACTGTTCTTGTTCTTCCAGCTGAGCGATGGTGCCCTTCCAAAGAATCTGAGGGAATCACTAATACAGCTAGCGAGCTTAATTAGTTAGTAAGAACATCTGAGGTTATCAATGAGAGGGTGCAAAGTTCATGCAGAAGTGTCTCTGTACTCTTAAGAGAAAGCATGCCGGGGAGAAAGTGAGACTTCCCTTTTGATCCATTGATATGAACATACAATTATCAAACATTTCAGATGCATACTCCTGTTTCATCAGTTTAAAACCAGTAGGAAACTGATTTTTATCTTCTCTTTGATTTTAGAATGAATTCTCATCTTAAATGTGATCGCCACCTGCGATTTTATGATGCTGAGCATGTGAAGGCAGTGATCAACTTTCCGTTTAAGCCAATTCATGGAGTACCGCACTTTTCCGTTTTGTGATTTCGTTAACTCGTTGCCTTTCGGTGATTTCGTTCACTCTTTGGAGGTAAACAACCAAGATCGTTCTTGCAACTGAGTCCTGCAGTTTTGACAGCTAGGGAAATTACAAAGAGGAACAGCATGATACAGAAAGAGATTCAACAAATGTAGCATTTACACGCCGCTGCTTTTAAGGCACGGTCTGTCAAACGGCAAAGCACGTTATGAAAGAATACGGGCGTGTCGTCGAGCAAGCAAGTCGAGTCACAATTGATAAACTAGTACGAGAATTGTACGAAACTCAAAACTGTTGCAGTAGTACCGACCAGGATGAAGTAGAAGTAGAAGGAAGTCAAAAATTGTATCAAGGTAACTGCACTTGCACCGGTAGAGACATTACACAGTGCGAACTATGGATCCGTTTGTTTGGCAGAAAATAAATGATTTGAAAAATATTTTTCTAAAAATGATCGCTTATATTGCTTATAAAAATGAATAAACGAAAATTATCTTCATAGTCTATGAAAATCTTTAAACATAAATTGTTGCTAGTAACGAGAACATTTCCCATCGTCTAATTATTTCCAGCGATACAAACGATCATTTTTAGGAAAATGTTTTTCAAATAATTCATTTTCCATAAAACAGACGGATCCTAAGAACGCCTTCATCCTTGATTAGCACTTTGAAAAAATTAAGGTGACAAAACTTTTTGGGTGGCTTTAACAATATGAGAAGTAAATGGCGCAAAGGCTTCTATGTTCAGGTCCATTGCGTAATATGGAGCGTCCTAACAAAAAAAATAACGAACAATATAATACCGATGAAACTATACCAACACATCATAAGGCCATAATCAATATATAATTGAGTAAACTAGCGCAACAAAACAAAACGAAAATTCGGTAAGAAATCCTTTCCTTTAATCAAATCTAGTTATTATCACCGAATCCTAATCTTATCATGCGTTTGCTAAATGCGAGTCTAATACGAAATTAGCATCAAATGTGGTGCACGGAGTGACGGAATCAAATGGATGAAGTCGAACTTCTTAAACAATTAGGCCCCCTTTAAATTAAATTTGTCATGAGGTCATTATTATTTTAAGTTGCTAAGCTTTTCCAAAGCCCAACTTCCTCCAATCCTGCCACCCCCTTCCATGAAACTTCCTCTAGATAGTAACTTAATGATCAAGATAACCAACTATAAAATAATCCGTGGGCGCTAAATTGATGCAGCAACAATAATCTAATGTCAAATAACGAGACGGAAAAATCATTGTTACTAAACTGGTTGAAGTCCCGTGCATCACGCAAGCCCCAAATTTGTGTTTTGAAATATTCACACGGAGATATATGGTTGTAAGTAGACCTGTCAATTGGGTGGGTCGAGTCGGGTTTTGGTCGAGTCATAAATGGTCTGACCTAAATTGACCCATTAACCCGTTTATGACCCATTTATGCACAATACAATTTTCTTGACTTATACCTGACCCGACCCATATCCAACCCATACCCGATCAGACCCATATTGCTAAAACACTTCTATATTTAATTAAATATAAGAAAATTCATACCCAAGCTGAAATGAGAATGCGGAGTGAGTGAATGCAAGATTGAGTAAGGGAGAGAGAGATGTGTTGAGTTTAAATCAATTGTAAACTCATTTATGATCTATTTACGATCAACTTGACACCAATATAAGACTTCTACCTATTTATAATCCATTTACTAACTATAACTAACCTATTTATGACCCATTTACTAATATATGAGTTAAGAAATGGATTTATGATCCATTTTGACGGGTCTTGTTGTAATTTTGCGATGTGATTATTCATTTCCTAAGTGGATAAGAAATTCCTCGCTCATTCATTGACGTGTATTCAAGGATTCATGGAGGAAAAAAGAAAAGAAAAGGGAAGCAGCAGCCGCCATTTTTTTTTTCCAAAGTCGACCTTATCCTTCAGCCCCGTGAACTGATTTTGACTTTGACTTCTGAGCCCTGGTCAACTCTCCAACCCCACGCGAGCTTGACGAAAGTCGTACCCTTTCATCTTCTTCGCAAAAACGTTCCGAATTACATTTTTCTCGTTCTTTAATTAATTCCTTAATCAAGTTTTAGCAATGTCAGACATATTCTTCTATTAATTTGCTCGTTATTGTAATAAATGAAGCAGTATAATCCCTCTTGTACCTCATTTTAGAAGCAGAGCAGCCACAAAAATTAAGTGTTGTTTTTTTCCCTTCTATACCACAAATTGTAATAAGTTAAAGAAGATAAGAAACTTCTGACCCAAAAAAAAAACAGATAAGAAACTCTACCAAATCACAGTTTAGAGAAACGTATAGAGGAAAATAAGAAAAAGAAAAAATATATATTATATGAAATTTGAAAAAATAAAATTATATGTTGAAAATTATTAAAATATAACGGGTTATGGTGGGCAACTCACCTTGTTTCCTTTTGTTTGGATTACCACGCGTTTTTAGAATGAACTCTATTTATTTCAGTGTAGCCTCGAATCCTTACCGTTAACTTTCTCCCTCTCCCCAAACCTCTCCCAACCCGTCATGGGTTTTCATATGAACTCCCAAATCCGATTAATTGATGTGGTTGGGTACCCATCCAACATTCGCGACCTGCCATAATACTTTATCTTAATATATGTATTGCTCACATTACATATATTATAAACTATTTTGAATTTACAAACATAATATGTTATACAAAACTCACACATTGCAGATCTCCAACAAAAAAACCCTACATAACTAAAAACAATAAGATTGAATTTTTTTTAAATTAACTGTTACAACAATCTAATAAATAAGCCACGCTTGAAATGGTGGTTTTTTTATTGTAAATGTTGAGTTATATAATTCGTTTTGTTTTGGTTTTTTCATAGCGGACATTTGTTAAACAAGGACTATATATCATGAGAGATCGTACAATTGTTTTAATACAGTTACAGTTATACTAAATAGACTTTTAATATGAAAATGAATTCCTTAAGAATTTCTTGCAATAAAATGATGACTAATTCTTTCAAAAATTCCTTCAGGATTTTTACTATATCCATTTTCAGAGTAAAATTCTTTTACTATATCTACATATTCACCTTTAGATGGTTGATATGCATACTTAAAAAATAGTGATATCATCGAATTTATCCATAATATCGCACATTCAGACTCAATAGGAGTAACAATTGTCCAAATATATTTTTGAGGGCTAGTGCCACAAAAAATTCCAAACCGATACACTTTGCCATAATTATCCCAAATTAATTTTTATGCCACAAAAACTCTCAAACCAATACATCCGTATCACATTTACCCAAAATTAATTTTTATATCATAGAAACTTCCAAACCAATATACTCGTGCCACATTTCTCTGAACTAATTTTTGTCATATTAATTTAGAATTGTTTACATCATTGACACATTTATCACTAAACTGATTCATCCGTGTTATATTTATCCCAAAAGATCTCAAATAAACGTGAGGCAAATGCGGCACGGCACGAATAAATTGATCCGGAATTTAATGCGTGTACCAACCCGGACTCTTTTACGATACAAGAATTGGTTTGGAGTAACCGTGACAAATACGTACCAGTTCCACGCGTTTAGCGATATTAACTCCAATTTTCTTATTTTTTAGTTTTATTTGTTTTTGGAAGTGGCGCCGTGGTTGACAAGTGCGCAAAAGTCATCCGACAACGAACGACAGCGACCAATAATAACCCGAGGTTCGCGCACACGTGGCGACGAGGGGGGCCGCCGAGACACGTGGACCGTGTTAACCAAGAACAGCGCTCGCTCGCTCGCTCGCTCCTCTTCGTTCGTTCGTGGGCGTCGTCAAACGTCGAAAACACGACCCGCACTTTCGCGTCACGCGCCTCATCATCGTTTCCTCCTCCTCCAACCAAAACAAAAGCATTCAATAAAACCAAAAAAAAAAAAAACAAACGACAAAAGAATAATTTTCTTGGGGTCAAAAACAAGTAATGAAAATTCGCGCGTTCATATTTCGTGTGAAAGGAAAAGAGGTCCGCGCTTTCTCGCCACAAACTCCCAAGCCGTCCTTATTAATTCCCGGGACACTCCTCCACGTTTCTCCGTCAGAACGAGATCAGGTTCACGATAACGGAAGATGGAGCGTTTCCCAGCGAGCGAGGTTTCGTGTTCGAGCTCGAGTTCGAGTCCGGCGACGACGCAAGCGGCCCGCGATCCGCCGCGCTCCGCCGGCGAGCTCGCGGAGATCCAGGGCAAGACGGGCGGAGATTCGACAGAGAAGGTCGGGACCGGCGTGTCCCGCCGCGGGGGCGAAGACCCAGAAGAGCCCGGAGCGGGAAGTCGGGATAAGACGCCGCTTTCGGGGCGAGGAGCTGAGGAAGAGGGAGAGCGAGAGCGAGAGGACGGAGGCGGCGATGGAGAGGAGGAGGAGGAGGAGGAGGAGGAGGAGGAGTTCGAGTTCACGTTCGCCTGCGCGAACCCGGAAGGCTCGCCGGTCGCGGCGGACGCCGTCTTCGAGAACGGTAAGATCCGGCCCGTCTACCCGCTCTTCGACCAGAAGCTCCTGTTCGCCGATGGCGGTGGCGGCCACGGGGGCTCGTCGACGCCGCCGCCGCCGCAGCTGCGGTCGCCCCTGAGGAAGCTCTTCGTGGAGGGGCGCGGCTCGGCGTCGACGTCGTCGTCGTCGAGCAGCGAGGAGGGCGACGAGCTGGAGGGGGTGCCGGAGGGGACGTACTGCGTATGGCGGGGGAAGGCCGGCGAGGAGGGGGCGGAGGCGTCGCCGGAGGGGTGCCGGAAGAGCAACTCGACGGGGTTCTCGAAGCTGTGGCGGCTCAAGGAGCTGGGGCGCCGGAGCAGCAGCGACGGGAAGGACGCGTTCGTGTTTCTGAACCCCAGGAGGAGAGGGAAGGGGGAGGGCGAGAAGGAGGGAGGGAAGGCGGCTTCGGCGACCACCTCGAAGGGAGGGAAGAAGGGTCGGGCGGCGGCGACGGCGGAGGAGGCGCACGAGAAGCACTACGTGATGGCGAGGGCGGCGAAGGAAGGGGAGAAGAGGAAGTCGTATCTGCCGTACAAGCAGGTCGGGTTCTTCACCAACGTCAGTGGGATGAGCCGGAATGTTCATCCTTTCTAGTTTTTTTTTTTTTCCATTTTTCTTCTTTTTTGGGGTTTTTCTTGGCAGATTTTCATTTAATTAATTATTTATTTTCCACCTTTTGTCAAGGCAATTTTCCCCTATAAGCGATTGGATATGATGTTGACTTATGCGAATTTGTAGATATTGCCAGCTGAGGAGTTTGGGATTTAGATATAATGAGGTTTCTTGCTGCTTTTCGATAGAAGTGTGTTGAAATTAGCGGTTAATTGTCAAAGAATAAGAGTCCCAGGACGAAAATTGCACATGAGCAATAACACAAGAATCACATTGTATATGATATTTATTTCTACGCCGGGCGACGCGTGTAATTCCGACTCCCTGTCAGCATTTTCCGTCGACATTTTGGACGGAAATATGGAACTCGTCTCGAAATCATGCATTGATATAAGTTTAGAGACCATATCCTTCACAAGATAACGTAGGAAGATCAACATTTAATAGTGATAATGGTGAGTCAACCATTTCCGTATCCCCAAAAATCAATACAAAGAATGGTAAAATCAATTTGCAAAATCGATATATTTAATGATATGGCAAGGTGAAGATAAGCTTTTAAGGAAGCGTATAGTGTTGAACACTTACTTTATTAGTTCTATAAACAAATCTCAAGATGTTCAATACCCAAAAAAAATTGAACAATCCCAATTAAGTAAGATAAGACAAAGTTCAATTTCCTTTTCTGGTTATAGGAAGCAACAAGCGGAAAAAAGTCAAGCTGTCCCCATTATTGAGATTAGATAAGGTATTTGGATATTGTTCTTGTCCATAGACTTTTTGTTCATCACATTGGATTATCACTAATTCCATATTAATATTATATGGTAAATTGGGTTTGCTCGTATTAAGGTTTGCGCGTATACTAACGGACGAATACCCCCAATCTCGCACGGTGCTCTCTTCCCCGTCGCAATATATGACGACGGTGGGCAATAACCTCATTGATAAATAGATGGTTGTTGTTTATCAAGGCATTAAGAGAAACACTCCAGGAAGTAAAGTATTCATCTCTGTTACTAATGCTAATATCCCAAGAAGTTTGGGGTAATGTCGATTGTGGAGTGGCCATATGGGAAATATCTTGGATAGTGTCTTTGAGTGCTCTATGGCTCTATTTGTTTCGCAAAAAGTGGATGATATTAGAGATATTTTCTTAAAAATGATTGTTTATATCGCTTGAAATAATTAGCCAATAAAAAATGTTTTCATTATTAACAATAATTTATGACTAAATATTTTTGTAGACGATAAAAATAGTTTTCGTCCATTCATTTTTGTAAACGATAAAAGCGGTCATATTTAGAAAAATATATCAAGGAAACAAAGGAGCCTAAGTTGTTATTTTGGATGCAAATTTCTTTTTCTTAAAACTCTATTTGTTTTGCAAAAAATGAATGACTTGAAAAATATTTTCTAAAAATTATCGCTTGTATCGCTTGAAATAATCAGTCGATGAACAATGTTTTAATTATTAACAACAATTTATGTCAGAATATGTTCGTGGACGATGAGAATTTTGATCATTTATTCATTTTTATAAGTGTAATAAGCGATAATTTTTAGAAAATTGATTTTCAAATTAATTTTTTTTGCCGCGAAACGTATGAAGCCTATAATTCAACGGATTTCTTTGGAGACAAAGAAGACTTAGGGCATATATGGTACGATTGCCGGGAAATTTAGTGCTGGATTTTGGGTATTGAATATTGCAAGTGCTAAAATTTATAAGTCAAAACTGTTTAATACATTCTGAAAAGAACATTGAAGACGTTGAATTTCTTTCATTTTTCATAACACGGGGTGTTCAATATTTTCCGTACGATTAATCCAAGGGAGTCAAATCACTCCATCCACATAAAATGGGTAAGGTTTTATCACCCACAAAGTGGCAGGCATGGCCCCAAAGTTACTATCAGTGGGCGACGCTTTGATTTGAACACGATACCTATTGAATTCGATTTAAGAACTTAGGTTTCTTTTGTTTTACGGAAGATAAATACTTGGAAAATTATTTTCCTTAATAAACAAAAAATATTTTCATCATTTACGACAATATTAAGATATAAATTGTTGTCGATTATAAAATTTTTTTTTCTGAGGAATTATTTTAAGCAATACAAGTGATCGTCTTTTAAAAAACGTTTCTCAAATAATTTATTTTCTGCGAAATAAACGGAGCCTGCATAATCAACCCCTCACATCAAAGAGCCAAATTTCTATAAAATCATCATTAAGTTGCTATCACTTTATTTCAAGGAAAATTTCACATTACCCCTAAACTCACAACTACTTAGGACATTAACCCAAAAACTTCAAATCCTTTCGGTTTAAACTCCCTAAACTCCTTACCCTCTTACAATTTTCCTCTAAGAACTCTCATCCTTTTGCTCGTTAAGCCGCATCTTTTAAGAAATCCCTACACTATAACACCCTCTCGAATTTGCAAATTATCTCATTCTCTCCATCCATCAATTTTCCCTCTATTTTTACGTGATAAAATTGAAGAAAAACCCACCTATTACAAATGATCGAACTCTGACTTTACATTTTGAGCACCCTATAGTTCATGTAGTTGGTTCGAGCGCTCGGAATTTCTAGTTCAGAAAGTAAAGGTTCTCTGTTCCACACACTAATTACCTGCGTACTCCTTTGAGTCGGGGTTACTTGTAAACAATTTGTAGGACTTGCAGGGTATTTCACAATGGGCATCTAGATGGCCGACCTTTATATTTGTGCCCTTGGATTATAGTATAAACTCTACGCTAGGGAGTTCGCCAAAAAACACACACACACACATTTGGAAGGGGTTTTCGCAATTTCGAAAAACATATCTGGAAAATAAATACCACATACTTCTCAGAGGAAATTCATTCACAAATTACAACAAGATCTAGGTGGAATTCTGATAAAGAAAAGGAAAGTATATGTGCAAGTTGGCACCTACATAAAAGGCACGTGACAACTTTTATTGAGAATAGATCCAAAAAAAAAAAAAAGAAAACTTTTACTGAGAATGAAACTCATAATTGCAATTTCGCTCCTCGACCTTTTGAACTTTCCAGTACCGATAATTGATATTTGAAGTTCAGCAAAAAAAAAAGATTTAATGAAAAATTCAATTTTTAAGGGGCACCACGCAGTGTAAATAATTTTGTGGGACAAAACGAGGTTCACTTCAATAATTGAAATGTCCTTCTTAGAGCCAGAACTGCTGAAGAAGCCCGGCAATGACTCGATTTGACTTCAAGCGCATTTGAAACGACTTCCATTTAAAATTTATTGTTTTGGCATCATTCATCCATTAAATTTTTATTTAACGTGAAACACTTGAAATATATAAAAAAAATATAAAAATATTAACATGTAAGATCATATATTTTTTTTTATAATTTTTTTGGAATTTGAATAGTTCTTTTCTGTTTTCTTTTTTTGGTCAGTAATAGTTCTTTTCATTCTTAAATTTGAAAAAGGAAAGCCGCGAACTGAATTAATAAGTAGTAGCTGATGAGTTGTCCCGAATAGACACTTCGCGCATTCGTGCAAAAGACGTCAATGGTAAAGCCGGGTTCGAAACAAAACTGGTCTGGATTAACATTGAGTTGACAACATGAAATATTAGAGTGTTTAGAAAACAATTACACATGTAAAGATCGAAATTTGGCTTAATATATTTACGCTTTTCTGCAACCCAGCTCGGGTCTTTGATTGTCGCGTCGCATCCGGCGGGGGCAAGCCATAAAAGATGTCGACAGAAACGTAGAGCTATTGCCCCGGGGCGGTTTGAACTTCAGATGATAGGAGTTGTGACCGAGATCGCTCTGTAGTTCTACACTCGGGCACAAAGTGCGCGGATGGAGCTTGGATGGAGTTATGAAACTATGTGAATGTGAGCGCGAGGAAAGATAAATTGCATGAAAGTAAATTGGGCAGACAACAAGTTGTTGTAATGAATAGATAGACTTATTTATTGATTAAGACAAGTGTTTTTCTACATGCAATAAAAAATGTAAACGTATTCCCTTATAAGTAATGAACTATGTTTTCATTTAACGGTTTAAACTTTTAAATCGGTTGGTCGTAATCTCATAAAAGCTTACACAACTCGGAACATATCCGCTATACTTTCGTTCTCCACTCGGTAGCCTGTGTGAAGGTGTTCTGCCATGTTATCTGAACAAGGCGCGGGATGCTGTCTCTGTTGTTCAAGCTGTTTCAAGTGCTCATAGTCGTAGCATGCCTATGGAACCTTTGCTGACTAAATGCGAAGAACTGCTGTCGGAGTTGTAGGAATACAGGAATCGAGCATATATTCAGAGAAGCGAATGGTACCGCAGATGCATCGGCACGACTTGGAAAGGAGGAAGACACTCAGTCTACTATCAATCCGCTGAGAGCGTTTCTATTTCAGACAGTGTAATATCGAACTTCTTGTTTAAGAATCTCTGCTGATTACGCGGAAAAGAAAAACCCCGTTTATCAAATGTTTGACTCGAAGAGGGACAGGATGTCAATATGTTATGTGGATACAATGATAGAGATTCTCGCAGATTCAGTTGGGCAAAATTTACTGTCTGAAGAAATGAAAACCAAAACTGTTCTTGCTAGGACCGTCCTAGAAGCCCCACCCCTCCATGTACTGCAATTAAGAGCGCAGCCAGGACCGCCCCTAGCCTTTCGACGACACATTTTCGCTTCCTTAGTTCAAATAAGCAAACTACAGGTCGTTCTCGAGTCCGTTCATCTGTCATGGTCCTGCGGCATGTATGTCCTTCTTTGTCGAAATTTCGAGAGGTCGAGATTGGTCGGACTTTGCTTCGCATTAATTCCGGTCCTCATTATTGAGGCTGTATGCACCATGTGAGTGTTGAAAACAATAATATGAACCGAAGGAGTGGCACAGCAGATGGGTCTGCTGATTTTTACCGCCAAAAAAGCTCATGCTTTCGAATTTCGTCTGCTCGTTTCACATTTCTGTGCAAAGTGAGGCTAGCATGGATCAGGCACGAAAGCTGGACTAAGATATCACCCGATTGCTAGTTGCTATAAGAAAAGTAGCTAGCATGAATCAGAATGACATAATGACAAGCCAGAAGAGAACTGTTCTCGAACATAGTTGTTCAATTACTTAGTATCTGATCATATGGTTCCAACCTATTTAACAAATCAACATTGTTCAACACAAAGAAACAATGCCATCACAACCCACAAAACAAACGACTGAACGAAGCCAACGAAAAAAGACCACAACCTAAACAAAACAGTTTCAGCTTCAAACAGACTCGGAGTGATCACTTGAATCAAGAGATAGAGAACCTCCTCCTCCTAGGCTTGGTGACATCGACAGCATCCTCTAAGTTGGATGTGTCCTTCGACCCGTGCCTGAAGGGGTTCAACTTCCCCAGAGTCTTCGACATCGAAGAGAAGAAGGTGGGGCGCTTTGGGCCACCTTTTGCTGACGTTGCCCCATGATTGGTCTTCTGCAAGTCCGAAATGTACATCTTCATCTTCATCAGCTCGGACCGTAGCTCCTCGTTCTCCTTTAACAGGGACGAATCAGCTTGCAGCTGAATCCTTGTTGTCATAGCGTCCGGCCCTTTACGGTCTTCCGTGCCGCTCCTCAGCTTCAGCTGATCGTAGTAGAGTGCGTGCAGGACAATCTGCACAGGCAGCCGCTTGTTCTGCGAAGCATGGAGCCGGGCTTCGTGAGTGAGCTTCAGTGGGTCCATCATGCTGCACACCTTCTCTCGTTCAATCTCGTCGAGGTTCGGATGAGACTGCAAAGTTCTCTCGACTGTCATCTCTAACACTATACGCAGAACATGTTCTATGACTAGGAAAGGATCTATGAATGTGATGAATAATGATGATCATTGTGAAGAAAAGATGCAGGTATTACAATGAAGATCGTAGCTATACAAAGTTTATGATTCTCACCTTCAGGTAGATATCAATTGCACGATAAAGATCATCGTCGACCTTGCGGGCTCCTTTAGGTACGATGTTAGCAATCCCATTAAACTTTGGGATGCTGAGCTCGCCATAGTTGGCGATCTCGCCGAGATAAGCATCCACTGTCTTGGCGACCCTCTGCATAGCAGTGGAACAGGTCTCCCTGAAGTCCCCACCGTTGAAGACCGCCATGCTCTTCTCCTTTTCCACAAACCCCGACACTATCCTCCTCACACTGTCCAGATCGAAGAGCCTCTCGCCATCATAGGTAAATGAAAGCACCAGAAGGTCATCGACTGTCACGTGCTCAAGGATGACCGATATACGCTTTTCGAGCCCATTCTTGCAGCTGGTGGAGGCTTTGAGATAAATGGCCGAACGGAGGAGGCAACACAGGAAGTTGATTGGAAAAGCGGCTTTCTCTGAGGGCAAGAGGGAAACTATTGATTCGAGAAGCTCTCTTTGTTGGGTCCTAAAGTCGGGGTCATCAAAATCTGAGGACTTAGTTCCATTGCCCGTGTGGTCTCGTACAAGATCTCGCAGCACTCTTTCTGTGTATGTTATGATGGCACTAGCTAAAGTCAGAGATTTCGCGCCTCGTTGCTTCATCGCTGTGATGATCTTTCCAAAGAAAGTAACACTTAGTATTGATAACTCCTCGGTCCACCAGTTGGTCGGAGAGCGACTCGGGAAATTGGCCTCATTACATGCCTGCACAAGCGTATCCTTCCTCAGTCAATTCCGTCCGACGAATGCATCTCAAAATGGGGGACAAATCAAGAGAAGGGAGTTAGGTTTACATTAAAACTGACTAAATCGACACATCTCTGGACAATTTTAAGGTCTTCGGCCATTGGAAGAAGATCTTCACATGACTTGAGCACGACGATGGCACCAGACAGGCTCGACAAGGCCACTTGCGCGAGGAAATCATCGGTGCGCCCCGCGAGGTTGTTGTCGCAGTATAGATCCGTCATCTGGAGGTACTCCGCTGCGCAGCGTAGAGCTGCCACGTTGTGGACGGTGATCTCGAAGTTGACGCCATAGCAAAACTTTGCTGCTTTCTCGAAGATCTCGGGTCCTCCAGGGATGTTGGACAAGTCTATCCTCGTGAGGTCCGGTTCTTTAGTTTCCATTATCAGTTTCCTTATGTAGTTGCTCTTTGCCAAAAGCATGAACTGCCATGAAAATTGAATGTTCAGCTTACGCAGTGTAATCAATTAGCTTGATCAGGCATGACAAAAATTATGAAACATGGTTCTTATTACCTTGTGAAGGGAGAAATTCGCTTCTCCTACTCGTACAACCACATCGGTCGGAATATCCTGAGAGAAGACCCTGCATCCAAGTTTCATGACAATCACTAATTAAAGACTGGTCATACATAAAACCAGAACAAGCATGATAAGATTGACATATCCGATTAAACGGTAAAGTACCACTGGCCGGTTCTCTCCATTGCAATAGATCGCCTCTCATTGGCCCGGACAGGCGTTGCCATGGCCACGTCAATTCAGGATGAAAGGAACACGAAATGAGATTCTTGCGGCTTCAACTAGAGATCATACAACCATGAGTCTGCGTGGTGCATTTGGAGATTTAAGCTGGTTTCTGAGGTGAAGCATGCGAGAATGAAATTTAGAAAAGAAGAATCGCACTTTGATAGGAACATCTACAAAGCAGTCTACACCATGGAAAGCAGAAGCGAAGCCCTTAAATAAAAATCAATGGCAAGTTTTCACTGCATCACAAGTACTGTTATAGTTTCCAACATCTTATAAGACATATTAGGGAAATGTCATAAGCAGTACGGATTGATAAGATCTACGATTGTACCAGTAGCAGGACATCACAATAGACTGTAGGACTACAAAACCAACCCACAAGCATAAGAAACTAGCGAATTGCTCCGACTACTTTCAACGCGTGCCTAATACAATCTAAATGAAACCAGAATTTTGTTCGAAAGAAAAGTAAGCATCAGCCCAACCAGATCCTATAAAAGACATGATTAAATTGCTGGTCAGTGGTGCCACAGAAGCTTCTGTACATAGTCAGTAGACTCATAGCCGGATTGAGCGCGATTTCTCTACACCAAGTACTTCGATGAAGTCGAGCATTTCGTGCAACAGATCACAACGGGGGTTCTTATAGTTATAGCATCTGAATATAGCATTTTCATAACAGCAAGATCTCAAAGATCCATAGACAAATCTGGGTTATGAAATGATCATTCCGTGCGATACTAGGGAAAATAAGCACTCTCTCATGTCTCCAACATAGACAAGGACCATCCAACTAGTTATCATTGCGTTCCGCTTCCCGCACAACTGTCTCTCTCCAGCTAGTAAAAGAGCTACGAATTCTTTTCCTGCGTTTCTTTCTTGGTTTCTTATTGCAAGCAACTACAAAAGATTGATCACATCCCTATTTTTTTTTTTCACGACCAGGAACCCCGGTCCAAGAACTCAGTCTGCAAGCAATGGCGGCTGAAAAGTCATCTCATCACTGAACAATCTATGTCAAGAACACGTTAGCATGCAAACCAAGGAGAAGCTTACCAGTGCGGAGCCAGCGAAACAAAGCTGAGCGAGCAGGGTTGGACGGACAGATTTACACCTTCCTCCCGGATGACTTCGTGTCTGCAAATTTTCCGAGCAGACAGCTGGATCAGAAAAAGTGCCGCAAGATGATGTCTTTATGGAATTTGATCTCGAAAGAGATACAGCCAAGAACAATTATTCTCGTCAACGTCGAAAGAAAGAGAAAGAAGAGACGAAAACAAGCGGACAGGACTCGTCCACCCACCGGGGCCTGAAAGCTTGGACGGCGTAGCGCCATGTCACCTTCATGGCAGTCCCACTCTGACACGTGGGGGCCCCCGCACGGCCTTGACAGGCCAATGGGTGGCTCCCACGTGGAGCCGTGCCTGCCCGCCTCGAGGTAATGGATACCCACCGCTATGAATTATGAAATCGGACGTATTTGTTTAATGGGTAAGAGCAAATATGTGATTTGTGGACGGAAGCGAAGCGACCCGGAATTGGAAAAAGCAAATTTGGGGAGCAGTTCCCAAATTTCCACTTTACCGTCGTCTCAATCATTGATGTGATTTTTGGGTGACTTTATACTGTGAAATAGTCATGAATTATCGTGCTGTAAATTGATATTAATTGCGTCACGTCATATGGAGCAAAGACTTGGGGATTCTTTTCTCAAGCAAAAATTTCATTTTTTTGGTGATTATCCAAAATTCATCGCATCGTTTCAAATTAATTTTCGCACTTTCCGACGTGAAAAGTCAGAGTGCAAGAGCAGCTAGAGATCAAAGGCTAGAAGTAAATAATCGCTCCAAACGGGTGTGTATGAATTATGAAGCAATAAATAACTACAAACCATGTCATTTGAAATTGATTAGGGCAACCAGCATAGAACAAAACCGAGATTCAATCGGTGCATGGGATTTGTTGGGCGCTTTATGAGTTTCCAAATAGACGGGGGGCATCTATGCTTATGTTTCTAGATTATAAAAACAAATGTTACGATAATTCTTAGACTTCATTTGTTTCGAGGAAAATAAACGATTTAGTAAATATTTTTTTCTCAAAAGATAATTACTTATATCGCTTACAAAAATAAATAAATGAAAATTATTTTGATCATTTAAGAAAATATTTAGACACAAATTATCGTCGATAATGAAAATATTTTCTATTAACTAATAATTTCAAGCGACTAATTTTTAAATTTTTTTTAATTATTTATTTTTCAAGAAATAAATATTTCAGGGCAATGGTGCATTGACCATCGGTAGGTGAACATTGTGGTCTAGATTGTCAAAAAAGGCTTTCCAAACTTGCATGGGTTGCACGGGCAATGTAGACGATTCACGAGTCTCTCCTGCTGTTATCAGTCAAAAGCTAAATCCTAAACGAGATATGGTTCATCTCCCTCTCCCTTCCCTTCTTCTAGGATCAAGGGTGGAAGGGACTCACCAAAAACACCACGTGGACCCGGTCTATAGTCGAAGGTCGATACGAACCTTAAAGAGCATGTGAAATTCACGTGAATCCTGAGATCGTCCAGCAATTTGCGCTGTGATTAGTTGGTAAGCTTTTGCACTTTTACTGATAGCTTTAGTGCTGAGGAGGCGAGACGAGCAAAACAACCTTATCCGGGCTCAAATCCGTGATGCCCAATTAGATCAAGTCGAAATTCCGATGGTGAGTGGTCGCTTTCAGATCAGAGTTCGCATGGAAGGAAAGCTGATGAGCACCGATGACTTGTCTTCCCCGACGTGGGTCAGACTCTAATGTGGAGTACTTCAAGTGTGGGGGCCGAGGCACGCAAGATTGGTCCCGAACGCTGGGCTCCTCCGCAGCAAATATGTGGAAGCAAATCGTTCGGATTTCAACGGAGTACCTTTCAATAATCAATAAGCAGGTGTGGTGATCGCGGAGTTTGTCCTTGGTATACACAGTGCCATTAACTTCAAGATTATCCTATGTACACCGAGTCCGATCTGTATAGCTATGGCTGATCTGTCGCTATATCGTCCCGCATAGCAGTTGCACGAGCCTGGGTACGTTAGGCGGTTTCCTAAAAAGCTGTGGAAGCGGCCGTAGCTTTGGAGGTGTTGTAGCTGTCGAGGAAACTGCCGTGGGGAAGGTTGTCTCGGACAGCCTCATCGTCTACTTTTGTTTACGCCGAGTTTCGAAGAATTAGCTACTGATTCTCGTGCCGGTGGTCCATTTCGACCGGCTTAATGTCACGAGTATAGTGCCACATTTTGTAGCAAAATGCGATTAAGTTTTGCTAGCTTTAGAAGTTTGCGAGATCCTCAACCTCGAAGGCAAGAATCTTAAACGGTACGATGCTATTCATGTTTCTCCATCGGAATCGCCTTTTCGCGAGAGCCGTGGTACTAGGAAGCGTGCATCGCCCACAGATGGGTTCTATTATTGAAGGGCCAAAGTTCTCAGTAGGGCTCACCACACTAGAGAGAGAGAGAGTCTAGGTAGCCAATGTGGAACCCAAGTTTGTCAAAGGACTCACAATTATTTCTCTCAACTCGTTCAGGTTTCTAAAGAAACTGACTGGGACAAGCTGTCCCGAAACTAAAATGAGAGAGGTACAAGAGATATATCTCAGACTGGCAAGAACAAGCTGCTGAAGCATGAGGACCTTTTAGTTCAGCGGGTAGATGAGAAGTTACACTACATCTAGATATTCTTTCTCAAGCTTTTAAGGATCGAGAGGTTTCCTCTTCCTACAACTTGCACAACGGTAAATCTCGGCGGTGGCACGAAGTTGATTGAACGTCAATTTGATGGGACTACAAGTCCCGAGTATATCATTTAATCGGGTGTCCTTCTCAGGACCTATGCCCGTGATTTTTCGCGGCCGAGGAACTCAATCAGATCCATTTGCATCCGTTTACCCGTGCAGAGGCAGTAGCCAAATCCTGAGTACTTAGATAACCGGCATGCCAATATGAGGCTCTGGTAGTGCTCCTATCTATCCAGAGGATTTGATGTCTCCGGCAACTATTGAGTCTTGACTTCTGCTTTACCTATATGGTGTAACTTCATCACGAGTGCTCTAAAAGGAGGAAGGAAACAATAAGAGTAGATTGATAAGTTCTTTCCCCTAGCCTTCTTGATCTTCTAGACGGCGCGTTAAGTCCATCCCCAGCAGGTGTTTTGCTGGTATAACGATAGATTTCGTCGGGGGGGCGGGGGGAGAAGTTCCCTGTATATGACTGTATTCATATACTGTTGGGTAAACTCATACCCCGATCGACATATTTAAAACATATTTGAACAATGTGGAAAACGTGTTCAATAAGCATCAACTTGTATCACCAATTGTACAGGTATATTACATAACGAACATACCCAGTATTGTTACAGATTAAATATCACTTTGCACTTGAGAGTGATCTTCGATCGTCTTTCGTACTCACTTGCGTTTCGAAGGAAAACCAGAGAAGACGTTCTATCGAAGAGGTGTGTTATTTTGCATACGGGAGTCTACTATTTATAGTAAGAGGCAAATAACCACTTTGCGGGCCTTTGTAGTTCATGGGTCAGGTTTGGCCCATCTTGAGCGGCCCACCTATTATGCATTTCATATACAAAGGGACTCCACCCACTTGATGTTCTATTTGTAGAGTGCATTGTCGCGAGTGACGTAGTCATTCAGCGGGATGATTGTGATACAAAATTATCCATTAGCTATGTGTGTTCCTTCTCATGGAATGGGGTGTATCACTACCTTTCCACTTGCTCTGTTCGTCTCGACGTAGGAGAAGGCCTCGGCAACCTGAGAAAATGGGAAGGGTCCCTTGGGGTCGACTATTGGCTTCACCTGCCCGCTTTCGATGTATGGGTTCAGCTTCTTCAGGACCTCTCCGTTGGAAGTGACTACGAATCTGAAACCCGGCGGTACCACGGCGCCGGTTAGGGCCACCACGATCCCTCCCTCTTTTATAACTTTGACTGCCCTGTCACATTGGCCTGTCGAAAAAAAAAGGGCATTTGTTAACCCAATGTTCGCATAGGGATGGCGAAGGAATGCATGACTTAAATCAACTTAACTGTTGTCAGCAGGAGCTAGTAAATGTCTAAAACTCTAGACCTCATCAAAGATGTAATCTATGAAAGCTTCTAGTGTAATTTGGTTTGCATCACTATACTTATTTCATCTATTGATGTTTTCCCCCTCGTATTTTCTTTTGAAAGGACAACTAGGACACTCAATGTCCTTAATTAAGCATTTATAAGCACCAACTGCTAACTAGGCTAATGGCAACATGAAAGAAGCCCAATGTCAAGTAACATCTAGTTGAGATCAATTGAACCATCGTGAGATAATCACCTCAATATGCAGTAACGAAAGAATTTCGCTGAAGTAACATCCTGAATTTTTCGCTTCTAAGAACTAAGAGGGTATCAGATCATGTATATTACCAACAGCATCATAGACTACATCAAACTTTTCTGGGAGGTCTTCGAAGTTTTCTTTTGTGTAATCGATCGCCAAATCAGCACCCAAGCTTTTCAAGAATTCCAACTTTCCAGTGCTTGAAGTGGCTGCTACTGTTGAAGCACCGAATACATGCTTTGCTAGCTGCTCAAATCAAAGTAAAGTTCAGAGTTGCACATTTTTTCTGCAAACAGAAACTCTTGTGCATTTCCTCATGGTGGGGTTTCAGGTTGGAGAGAGAGATAGAGACCGTGAGTTGGTTCAATTGCTGCAGGCCAGCTTGCAGAAAAAGTAGGCTTGCATTCAAGTATCATATACCCCAACAACCACATCGTCTAAATGAACAATTCAATAAGCATAATATAAACTTAAGTTGATATGCAATGGAAAGAACGGCCTTGCTCGGTTCTTGAATTATTTATGTCCTACACAACTGCAAGGCATAAATAGAAGAAATCAGAACCATATCTTATGCTAGACAAGGATGAGGTTCAAAGTTCAAAACTATCTCAACTCTAAGGTCTGCATTAAAACGGTTTTTCAACTTGGGAATGGAATATCAAATTAGAACTATTTAATCCTCGTAGCTAGACGTCGGCCGAGTTACTAAATGCAAACACAAAGGTTTTACCTGAACAAACTGCAAAATATCTGCCATATTGCACCAGTCTTTACACAAATTTACCCAATCGTTGGCACTCAAACAAGTGCACAGATGCTAGTGCTTTCACCTTTTAGACATAGATCTATCTGCGCTGTCTTCTACTTGAAAACAAGTGTGGTTTTTATTAGAAGAAACAAGTATCACGTCACTTAGAGGTGGCAATGATCATCTCCAAGAAACTACCTGGATGACAAGACTTCCAACTCCACCGGCACCGCCTAAAACAAGAATCGATTTACCAGCAGAGAACCCAGTCCTCTCCAGACCCTCATAGGCTGTCTCGATGGCGAGAGGAAGCCCAGCAGCCTGAACAAAATCGATGTTCTTCGGTTTGAGAGCCAGTAACTTCTCTTCCACCGCGGTATACTCCGCAAATGAACCGAACTGCTTAGGGCCTTCCAAGGCCTTCTCATTTATGTTCCCGTATACCTCGTCGCCTTCCTTCAGTTCCTTTACCTGGCTCCCGACTTTTACCACCACGCCAGCGACATCGTAGCCTGGAACAGTCTACCAAAGGGAAAGAGAAAAGCATGGCGGAGTAGAAATTGTCAAAATCATTCTGTATCATACGACTAAATCAGTTGATTGAACGGGATAAAAATACTCTCGTTCGTCTAAAGTGAGAGAATTCTAATAGACGTCTCCCAGTGAAAGGTACAATAGACGATTTACCAACACAATCTCCGACAGTAAGCCGGTGCTTTGTGTGGCAATTTATCCTAAATTTTTTATGGATAAAATAAGCATAGGCACCACATTATCTGTCAAATTTGCACATTTTCCTGTACTATTTAATATTTCCTATAGGTTGGACATCGAATTTCTTATAGCTAGTAGATGCTTGACTTCTGCTTTGTCCCTGTTAAAAAGGACACTCTTTAAACAAAATTACCTTCCATGCAATTGAATTTTACCGGTTCAAATAGAATGCTGATGGGAAATAAAAATACATGCATAGAATTGCAATGTTCGCAGCCGGGTGTTCGAGATAATCTTGATTTCCTTAGTAATGAGGATGGAGAACATCAACAAAAGTCAGTTGCTATGACTAGCCGACTGAAATGCAGCTGATGATGCAATGGGGATGTACGTAGTAGATGGCCTTCAAACGAAATTTTACGTCGGTTCTCATAGGAAATGACAGTCGTATTTTAACGTGCTATTGTTACATCTTTCTACCATGTCCATTCTACCCTACAAAACCTTTCCCTCGCAAGAAATATACAGCGGCTCAGGTATTACCTGGACTCTAATCCGCATAGACCTAAGTGCAAGAACAGTTCTCTTTATTACAATGAGTACAAGAGAAACTATGTTTCTTCTCCCCTCTAAGAAGAGAATGCTTATGAGACAATGCTTAACCAACTTAAGTAACATCTACCAACAGCCACCAATGGACAACCAATTAGCTTGAGCTACTGCAATATCCAGAATCATTCCCCAACATTGTACACAGATAGGAACGCCAGAACAGTTCACATTTCGAAGGCGGTGTCTCAACTGAAGTATAGAAACTCGAATTCTCTCTCTCAGTTTCATTGGGTGACACTTTAAACTCCCATACGCACGTACCAACATTCCCCTATGCACGGCCTTTGCGGCAATAAGTGCTGCGACAGAGCCACGTAAACGGTCCAGTTATGCATGGCGCTGGTCCTCCCAGCTCCGGGTGTGAAGCCTAAATTGTTCTGGCACCAGTTAAAGCACTCGTTTCACCCACAAATTCGAACCAGTTCGTACAGTCTGTGCATTCTGTTAGTAGTATCCACGTAAGTGTCACTGTGTTGACTGGCTGTTCAATTCTATTCTCAATCCGCATAACTGTAGAAATTCCACCTCCCACAGCTTCTCTACAACGCACCAAATTTGCTCTCCCCTCGCCAAATTTTCCCTCCAACCAACAAAAAACCCGAACAGTCGAAACAAGATTAGGAAAACCCGAGGAAGTGAAATTCATTACCGGGAGAGGAGAATCGGTGGCCTTGAACTTGCCCTGCCTCCTCTTGGCGTCGACCGGGTTGAGCGCGGCGGCGACCACCTTGATCAGCACCTGATCCTCCTTCAACTCCGGCACCGACACCTTCGGGTCGAGCTTGAGCACGTCGACCCCGCCGTACTCGCCGTACACCCACGCCTTCATCTCGCCCGGCGCTCCGGCGGCCTTGGCGGCCTCGGCGGAGGCGGGGGCGGCCCGGGAGCTGGCGCGGGGTCAGAGCGGGGAGGCCGGGTTCCGCCGTCCGGCGGCGACCGCCTTCTTCCGGGTGTGCCGGAGTGCGGGAGCGATGGAGGAAGAGAATTTGAGAGGGAGTGAGGAGGAGGAAGAGGATGGAGAGTGGAAGGTAGTCAGTTGGCGAGTTGTGGATGCGAGGATGGCCTCCATTTTTTCACCAACTGTTTCTCACTAGCTTATCTTCAATGCCCTTTTATAGTTACCGTTGCTCCCCCTCTTTTTTTTTTCTTCTTTTTTTTTATCTCTCTTTTTTTGTTTTGAAATTCTTCCGACAAAATTTTCATATTTTTGATTTGGGAAATGAGAAATAAGAATTTGATAGTAGGATGAAGTTATCTTGGGAGCTAATCCAATATAAATTGCAAAAACATTTCGGCCTTGCTTAATTTTTTCTTCTTTCAATCAGAGTTCAAGCATAAGGTCCATAATTTGAGCTTCTTCTGTGCGATTCTTCATAAAAATTGCATTTTCTATTTCCATACTTTTTTAATGTCCAAATTTTATCTGCGCACTTCATTTCTATAACCACGGACTCTCCGCGTAACATTTATTAATAAGATTTTAAAATGCGAATTTCATCGCATCCTAGCTGTTAACAAATAAATCGAAGCATATTCTTACAAGTCCTCATGATTAATATCGATGGCCTATCTAGTCTAAAGGCATGAACTTGCATGTCGCCGATTGTCGTATAAAAATATAATTATGGATTTATTTATTCAGCATTTTCCCTCTCTCAAAACGCATCGTTTTTCTCGCGCCCGTCCGAATTAGGGGTGAGCAAGATGGATCGCCCAAATCGAGATCGGACTGGACCGATTGGTCTGGTCCGATTCTAGAGAATATTGATCCGGTTCTCGATTCTAGGGTGAGAACCGGACCGATAAATATATATATTTCTAATTTTTTCGTATATATATTTATTTACTTTTAAAAAAATAGAATACTTAATCTAATTTCTTCAATTCCCTCTTACTTTTATCAATAAGTTATTGGTCCTATTGAAACCGGTCGACGGTCCCAAAACTAGCTAGCCCGATTTCTGATCCTAGAAACTGGGAATGGTTCCTCTGGTCCGGCTCTCAATTTTTGAGTTGGAACACATCGAGGGCCCGCAGGCGCAGGGGATGAGGCCGAGACACGTGCCAAGCACGTGATCCAACACCGTACGTGGCTATAAAAGCGCTCCCTTCTCGGTTTCCTTCCTTTCCTTTCGGTCGATCTCTCTTCCCCCGCGTGCACCCGAGTCTCTACGTCTCTGCCGCTAGCGCTCGGCCCCTCTCTCTCTCGCTCAATCCATCAAATCGATCGATTCTAGGAGCAAGGAACTCCAATCGTTCGATCGATCGAGGTAGGTCGTTCCATTCCTTCGTCGATCGCTCCATTCACGAGATCGGTCGTGTTCTCTCTTTTCGATCGATTGAAGTTCGAGCTTCGGATTTGGCAGCAGCATCAGCGGCGGCGGCTTCGCCATCCGGATCGGACGACCTCCTCCCGTCTCGCTCCAGCTCCCGTCGATTCGGCGACACCAGGTAGGGTTCGTTCCCCTCGATCGCGTTTGTGTCCTTTCGTTGCGTGGGTGTTTTGAGGATCGCTGAATGGGCGGCGCATGTTCCCGTCCGAGCTCGAGAGATGGATTCCCGAAGGGGAATCGAGAGATGATCGCCGCGTGCATGTTTATTTGCTGGAGAATGTAGGCTTCCCTGCGGGCCGTCTGTTGAATGGATCGGGATGGTTTGAGGTCCCGGTGACGTGGGGGAGACCCGAAAGAAGTTTGAATCTTGCGTTTTCTGTAGCGATGAACTCTTTTTTCCGTTTTTTTTTTGAAAAAAGAATGACTTTATTTCTTTAACCGGGAGATTCCGCGAATCGGGATCCCAATGCATGGAGATGCAAAAATGGTCCGATGGGAGAGCGAGAATTTCCTGAGACAATGGGAGCATGTCGGTTTCTGTGGATAGCCAAATCAAAAGTCTGAATTTACTTGACTGGAAGCATTTCAAAAGGATAGTACAAGCATGGGAGATAGAGATAAAGCTGCACTGTTTGTTTCTTCTTTTTTTGTTTTTTCCAGTTGATCTGCTGAGGATGGCTGAAGCATCCAAACCGGAAATGAAGAAGGCTGTGTTCAAGAAGGTTTGCGAGCTCCGCCCACTCGAAACTGGGATAAGTCTCACGGTGAAGGTTGTTAACACGAAGGTGGTTGCACCGAGGGGTCGACAGATGCGAGCTGCTGAAACCTTGGTGGGCGATGATACAGCCATGATAGTTTTCATCGCGAGAAATGAACAAGGTACGTTAATTGTAACGAGAACTTTTGGTTCACTGATGATACTGTGTTGTACTGTGTTCTTCTCCTGCTGATAACCTCTGAATAGATCATCTGTTTGAAAACTCTGTGCATAAAGAAGGCAAGTCAGGGGCCAAAATAGAAAAAAAATGGGCAACCTCTTTGAGACACAATTGACGAGGCCCAGATGGCTTAATTTTTGTATCTTTTGAAAGCAGTTAATAGAAATACTGGTTCTTCAAGCACTCAATATGTCTGTATCATAAACTAGACGAAGTGTCCACATACCGGTGTCTATTATACGGAATACTAGTTAGACAATCCCCGTGTCTAAGTTTTTTCGGAAAGCCTAATCAGGTACGTGGATCTGCACTCACACCCGATCCTTGCACCCAAGTCCAGTTAGCTTGGATATGGATTAACATATTCAAGTAATCATACAAAATGTTGCAAATGATTACACCTTTTTTAGATTGTCAATCTGTTACCGTCATCCAACAATTCGATCTTTTTTCTCTCCATGACTGGCATTAAAAATAATCTGTCTGAATAATTTAAAGAAAAACTACGAGGTTAAACCTGACTATAATATGTCAGATCCTACATAATATGATAGGTTTGGATAGGCTAAATGCTGAATTGAATAGTTTGATACTTTTAACTCGAATTGATTGATTCTCTTCTTGTTCTATCTTCCATAGATTTTGTCAAGTTAGGCCATATAATTTGATGTAATTTATCCATCGAGTTGTGAATATTTAGATTCTGGTTAGAGTGGCTGCCTTTGTTGGACCTATATATTCTTTTTTTTTTTTTGAGTTGTATTCAATGTGATTGTATCTGTATCAAGGATGACCTATAGATCTCAAAATCCAACAAACATTGTCGGACAGTAAATAATTCTAGCTGATTATTATCATTCTTTGCCATATTTATGTGGTCAATCTTACCTACTGTGGGGTATCAGTATCGTTATCTGCTGTCAATATCCTGCCTGCTGTTTGATGAAGTCTTGAAGGGCTCAAGTGCTAATCTGGCAAAGTTTCAAGACCACGAATTTGACATTGAGTATTTACCCTGTGTTACGTGGACTCGGGTTTGGGGATTGGGTATAGGTGCGCATGTGTAAGACTTGGCCTTTTAGGAAATCTTAATTACAAGGATTTATCTGAAAAAGGATCCATAAAATAGACATTGGTACTTGAACACTTGATGTAGCATGTGACACATACATATAAAGTTCCTGAAGAGCCTGTATTTTTGGTGATATCTTTCAAAAGATACAAAAATTAAGTCATTTGGGTCTTGTCTGGCAAAATAGAAAATCGGGCGTGCTGTTTCGAATATGGTTTTATGTAGTCTATTGAAATTATTAGGCTTGTCAAGTGTTTTTTAAGGGTAGACCGTATCTTTTCTATTTCGGTCACTGATTTGAATTGTTTTGGCCCAAAGTCTTTAAAGTATGCGATCCAATTATAAGTCTTAGATCAAGGCCCAGCCTAATCACTTAGACTTTTAAAACAAAGCCTCATTTCTTAAGTGTGCAGTTGATTACTTTTTCCCCCGCGTGATCTTCTTCCTCAGTTCTAGGGGTTTCGAACTCTATGCTAGATAAGCATGTAAATAAGGAAGACAAAACGTAAAGTGTGAGAAAAGTAAATCCCTATACAGTGTTGGGAAAAAACAATAACCATTGCCTTGTTATTACGCCTTGGGATAAGACCCTTATAAGTGGTACCCAGAACTAAGCGTGTCTATATTTCAAAATCGGATAACATGCACGACCATGAACCAGACAAAATGATCAACCGGCTAAATAATAGCAATGAAATTTTAATCAACGAATTATCCCTATCTCTATTTGCAATTCTAAACTAAACGCCACGCTAACTACTCTTTTCCATCATTTCTCTTTACCAACTTTTCTCTTTTTTAATTACTCAAGATGACATGATCTAACTTCTACACCATACATTAGATTAGAACTATACGAAATTAAACATAAACTCAAACAGCCTTTTGCCTTTTCCATGTGGGCTATGTGATTGTAGGAAATTTCTCTAACCAACCTTTTTTATTGGTGGTTACATGTTGAACTTCACCCATATAGAAGACTAATCTCTCTCTCTCTCTCTCTCTCTCTCTCTCTCTCACACACACACACACACACACACACATCTTAGCCCACCGAGCACCGTCGTACCCCACAGAGACCATCGACTCCTCCGAGCACAATTCCTTTGTAAAGAAGTCACAAGTTACTATTCCAGCAAAAAAAAAGTTACCGGTGGAAGGCCCATGAATGACTGACACATATATATTGATTACAGCGCCCACATAGCCGTTCCATATTTTTGCATAGGCTCTGTGTAATATCCCCAATTTCGTATTATGAGGGGCGATTTCTGTGTGAAGTTATTCGCTACTGTGAGGGTATTATTTCTCTTACGACCCTGGAATGGTAATGTAAATGGAATGTGATATAAACTCATTGCAGTACTAGCACTAAGTACCAAGTGAGGAGCATGTTATCGCGAGGTTCTTGAACACAGGGATTTTAGTGTGGAAGAGTGTAAGGACTTAAAATTTCAATTGCTTAGCAGTCCAAAGTGAGGCATACCTCCTAAGCTTGCATTAGTATCCGTAGGTTCTCAGACAGCTTTGGAAA
This sequence comes from Syzygium jambos, assembly GCA_031216235.1. Lineage (NCBI taxonomy): Eukaryota > Viridiplantae > Streptophyta > Magnoliopsida > Myrtales > Myrtaceae > Syzygium > Syzygium jambos. The sequence goes on from CM062227.1 coordinate 13,988,530, forward strand.
AGAGAATTGGAATATTTTCTCTCAAACTGTTGCCTCTGAAATGCATGTATGCCCTGTTTTGAATTGTTTAAGTTAACATAAGTGTAAATGGAGTCTTTTCTACTCAATCAGCCGCTTCTTGAATCCGTATCTGCACTGTTACTTTGTGAAGCATGGTATTTAATTGCATTATCCACTTTTCTGAAGGAAGCTTAGCTTGGGGGTGACATCGTTTTTTTTTTTTGTTATACCATTATCTATCATCGAGGAGGCTTGGACAACGAGGGACTTGGAAATTTAGTGCTCACTAGTGCTTAACTCATTGGCTACTAATTTAATTTTCAATGAGGGAGCAAGATATAGTTCTGTCCAGACATTGGTTTTGAATACTGAGGGAGTCTAAAACCTAGGGGTACACAATTTTCAGGTTAGCATATGGAAATTTAGCTTAAAAGTCAAATGAAATTCAAAAGTGCTTTACGTTTTCCTTTTTCTGTTTACATTAATTCAAATGCCATTGCAAGACTTTGACTATTTAGGACTGGCGCAAAATAAGAAGTTTGTGATAAACTGGATGTTCTCCAATACTTACTTTCTTATCGGGCTTTAATAATTCATTATAACTTCTTATCAAACTTGTGGGAATAAGACAAATGGGTGCTGTGGAAACACAGAAAAATGGGCCAACCTTCATAACTATAACACGCTTGATTGCAAAATCTGACATGAAACAAAATAAATTACTTGTGCCGCTTGTACAGGTCAAATAAAAGTTTTTTGAGACACTAAACATGATTGAGTAAACTGTAGAAGTTACTTGGGTGCTGTTTGGGTCAATGTTGGGTCAGCTTGCGTGTTTTAATATGAAAAGTGTCATAATGTTTTACAGTTCTGTCAATTCTGTGTTTTACTTTTGAATCGTCTTTTACTACAAATTCTCTGTCTCGGAAAACAGTATGGTTTCTTCAGGGTAAATATACATATATTTTTGCAAATATTTTTATGAAAATGCTGCATTGAGTTTGGGACAGTATTGTTTCTTTTTTTTCTTATTGTCCTTTCTGACATACAAGAATTCCTTTCGCTGTTTCACCACTTTTCACACTAGAGGTTGAAACACAAATTCTAGGTTAATACTTTTTCTCTTGAACTGAGACATGAATTAATGTGCACTTGCAATCATATGTTTTGATTTTGGCTTCATATGACTGGCCGACAACTAAGCATTATGCTGTCGTTCTCTGGCTATGAAACATTAGTCTGTCTTACTTTTCTATTCATCTTTTTTTTTTCTCCGTTGTTGATGTCCAGTTGACTTGATGGAAGAAGGCAGTACCCTAACCTTGCGAAATGCAAAAATCGAAATGTACAAAGGGTCGATGCGGCTTGCTGTAGACAGATGGGGCCGAATTGAAGTCGATGAACCTGCCAGTTTTACCGTGAAGACCGACAACAATATGTCGCTGGTTGAATTTGAAATGGTGAATGTTGTCGAATAGGGAGTTTTTGTTTTTTATGTTTCTGGATAGCTCCTTCTCCCTTCAGCATATCCAATACTTTCAGCACCGATGGAACTTTCGTCCAAGTGGATCCAGGGGCTATTTGCATCAGAATATGATGTAATGTGCCTGTTTTGGGCTGAGCTTTTGCCAACTTCTTAGTCTAGATGTGAGGCTTTTTGAATTAATCATACAATAATATCTCATGAAGTTACAAGTTCCTTGAGAATCTTATCGTGTTCCAAATAGCCCATATTGCTGCTGTGGATGTTTGTTTATGATTTCAAACAAATTGAGTTTGTTCATTAGAAAATGTACTTACTTTGATTTGAGTAGTCTTTTAGGGCCGAAACTGAATGCTTAAGCTATGTACTTACCATTGTGTGATTAGGCTGCTCTGTTGATAGATACCGTGCTCGAAGCTTGAGCCCAGAACGGTTATCCACGGTCTCGCTCGACACGGTAAGAGCTAGTTAGCTTCTAGTAGGCACCCACAAGCCCCTTAAGCTTAAATGGCATATATCCAAAGTTGTAGCCTTTTTTATCTGACAGTTTAGCTCCATTTGTGTTTTCTAGAGTTCTTGGTAAATCCTGGTTGAAATGGAATGTGCAAATGTAGCATAGTTGAGTAAATTAGGCGACGCTGTGGAAGAACTAAATTATTTATCGTTGGCTGTTTCGTGAGGGTAAGTCTTCGCGGCCGGCGACCATGGCTAGAGCTTGATGAAGCTCGAGGAACCATCATGGAGCTTGGGACACGTTTGACAAGTTGCAAAATAGTAAAATTTTCTATTATTTTGTTTTCAGAATTAGTTTTGAAATAGAAATCCGTTTGGTAAATTTTTTGTTCTTGGGCATAAATTTACCAAAATTTGTTCTCAGAATCAGTTTTGGAAGAATGCTTTTTGTTTCCAGAATCAGTTTTGAAATAAAATCAATTTTGTGGCCGGTTGCCGGCATGGCCAAGGGAGGGGAAGGAGAAGAAAAAAAAGGAAAGAATATTAAAAAAATTTAAATATTATTAATAAAAAAAATTTTGTGCAGTTACTAAACGCATTTTTATTTTTTTTATTTCAAGAATAGGAATTTTGAACAGCTACCAAACACCTTCAAATGCTTAGAAATTATTTCCGGGTACAGAATAAAAAAATTATTTTTTAGCAGAATCAGCTTTAGAAATCGAATGGTCGCCAAACACGCCTTTGGCTGCCGGTAATCTCTCAGCACCTCTTTTCAGTTTTTCTTTCGCTCGGGAGCAAGCACCTCTCTTCGACCGCACCAACTTTCAGCCATGATAGAGACCTCCTTTCAATTTTCCTTTCAATTTCTTTTAATTTTCTTTTTCTAAAATGGCTGATGTAATTGCCACGCTAACACCTCTCTCTTCGAGAAATAATATAAAAAGCCACACTAGCCTTTTCTTTTAGCCAAACTAACGGATGGACTTGATTGAAATAATTTGATAAATTTTAAGATTCAATCACACTTGCACAATAAGTTTTAAAGTTTCTGGTACACTTATCCAAGAGATTTTCATATCTCTATCGGCACCTCCATTCACGAACAATATCAAATAAACGCAATCCTTAGTTCACGCACATTGGGTTCCCGCACACTAAATTGGGACAGGTTTCGAACTCGTATTAGGAATCTTCTTGGGTTTGGATCCGAACGAGATTGATTCGTAGCACGGACCCGTGTGACTGCCATTCCTAGAAAGAGATTGGTTGTCAAGGTGGCGAGTAGGAGCATTAATTCATTGCTCTATAAGTGATTCGATGCCTTTGATAAGGTCCTTAATTTTTCCACTAAATGTAATGAACTGATAAAAAAGTACGTTGAAAAGTCCCAAACCTCGACAACAAAAGCGCTTTTTACCACGCGAAGAGTTAGGGTTGTACATAAGTAATATCAGAAGCTGGATGAAGTAAAGAAGCCATCTGAGAAGGTGCGGGGTTAGCCGCTTCAATGGGATCTTTTATCCGGTTAAAATTGGCGGGATAGACTTAATTGGTAAAAGGTGACAATGTTTAGAACTTAATTGGCACAATTGAAAGATTTATGACTAAATTAGCACATGTGTAATAGGTTTATGACTTTTTTTTGGCAATTTCCCCTAATTCGGCTTTTAAAGTGCCGAAGCATCGATATCTCAAAATCTAGAAATACCCAAATCAATGAATTAGTCAGGTATTTATATGAAAATGACTAGAATAGTCAACAAACAGGGCCATGCCATGTGACAATCCTGATGTAGGAGATTAGCAATGGATAGATCGTAACACATAAGAGGGACATGCGCTGGTGATGGTTTGCCACATGTCATAAGGACACGAACCAATAATGGGTTGACGCATGTCGGAAGGATGCATGCCGAGATCAAGCCCAATGAAAAGGATTAGGGTTAGACCGATCCCAATGATAATTAGCACTAATCCTCATTTATTATTTTTATTTATTAAATTTTGAATTTATTATTATAAAATAACGATTTTATCCTATTGAAACAGTGCAACTGTTCGCAATAGATTTGCAGTTATTTTTTTATTAATTAATTTCGAAATTTTATTATTTAGCTTAACAGTTATTAGGCCTTCTTACAACCTTTGGAAGAATTGTGTTCCTTCGAACATAACTACTTCACCTTTGGAAGGTGATATCTTTTCGAACATAAATCCTTCAACATTGAAAGGTTGTATTTGTTCAAAGATTATTTTTCAGAATTATAAAATTCGAATGAATAAAAATGATTAAAAAATATTATTCTTTTATTTTATTATTATTTTATTCCGAATTTTCATATATCCTATTTCAATGTGACTTTTGATTTCGTACCAATTCACTATACATCTTTTTGATGAAGGGACGCCTTTGTTCGAAAGGGTGTGATTAGTAAGTCAGTTTTACATGGTTGAATATAAAGTCTCTTCATTCAGATTTTTAGTTACTTTTTCATTCCAAAAAACTGCAGCCATTCTTTCTAATTGTTTTCCTAGACAGACCATGGAGATATACCAAAATTGCTATTCGTTATTCTCAATTAAGACTTTATTGCATCCTGGAGGAAATTTATCGCTGACCATTAGCAACTTCGTGAGGCAAATAATTTCTTAAAGAAAGTGATATTACGCCTCAAAGTTTGACTTCGTTGTTCATCCCATTTGAAGTTGAAGTTTCTTTTCTTTTACAATTTGAAGGAGCATATTTTCTCAAACAATTTTAAGGAAATATTCGTTCAACAATGGAGTCAGAGACAACCAAGGTCATGAACCAAGATATGGTGAAACTGGACCAGTTCGATGGGAACAACTTTGCTCGTTGGAGGGACAAGATGATGTTTCTACTCACTGCATTGAAGATATCCTATATTCTGGATCCTAACCTGAAGCCTATAGAGGATCCGAAGCCCACTATTGAAGGAGGCCAGTTGAGTATAGAAGCCACAAAAAGGGTTAACAAGGAAAAGCGAGGAGGACGAATTGCTATGTCGTGGACATATTCTAAACACACTGTCCGATCGACTGTACGACTTGTTCATTGAAATGAAGTTGGCCGGAGGAATTTGGAACGCGCTTGAATTCAAGTACAAAGCAGAGAAGCAATGTACCAATAAGTATTTGATCGCTAAGTACTTTGATTTTAAGTTTATTAATACTAAACCTTTGTTGGAGTAAGTCCATGAACTACAAGTGCTAGTCAACAAAATTCGTACCCTGAAAATCGAAATTCCACAAGCCTTTCAAGTTAGAGCAATTATTGCAAAATTGCCTCCAAGTTAGAAAGACTATGGAAAAAGGCTTATGCATAAGTCAGAGGACATATCCTTAGAGCAAATTCAAAATATTTTCGAATTGGGGAAGAGTCACATGTACGTGACAATTTTGTTTTGTTTGATACCAAGGTGAATGCTGTGGAGCGTAATGGATTTCAATCCAAAAATTGCCGGAATTTCAAGGTAAAGAAAGAGCCAAAATTTAAGAAAACACATTAGAAGAAGAAATGTTCTTGTTTTGTCTGTGGTAAACAGGGATACTATGCTAAGGAATGCAAGCACCGCAAGATGATTATGTTCAAGGACAAGAACACTTCGATAGTGAAGGCAGATGCGAATTTGGTTGAAGAGAACTTTGTGGCCATGATTTCAATCAAGTTTTCAAATTTGAGAATTTCTGAAATCAATGATAAGGTGGCAGTGGTTTCTGAAATCAATTCTACTTTTGTCCAATCTAGTTGGTGGTTAGACTCCGAGGCTACGGTCCATGTGTGCAAGGACAAATATATGTTTAAGCAATTTGAAGAGACTGTTGACAAAAATGTTCGAAAGGTCCTGATGGCGAACAACGCTCTTACAAAGGTTGTTGGCAAAGGTACGGTGGAACTTGATCTTACTTCTGGAAAGAAGATTACTCTCCTTAATGTGTTATATGTACCCGAAATTAGGAATAACCTAGTTTCAATTTATTTACTTTGTAAGAGGGGGTTTCGGATCTTGTTTGAATCCGACAAGGTTATCCTGTTAAAGAACAAGATGTTTGTGGGGAAGGGTTATGCCAATGACGACATGTATCAACTAAGTATCAATAATATTACTGTATCTTCTGCTTGTACCGTTGAGTCTGCTTCTTTATGGCATAGTAGATTAGCACATATAGATTTTCGCTATTTAAAGAATATGAAAAAGTTAGACTTGATTAATTTCAATGGCGAATTAGACAAATGTGAAATATGTACTAAGTCTAAACTAATAAAGAAACCATTCCTTGGTGTTAATAGAAATTCGAATTTGTTGGATTTGATTCATAGTGATATATGCGAATTCAATGGTATGTTAACTCGTGGTGGTAAAAGGTTTTTCATTACCTTTGTGGATGATTAAAGCAGATACCTATATGTTTATCTCATGAGGTCAAAGGATGAAGCTTTTACCATGTTTAAGAAATACAAGGCTGAAGTAGAAAATCAATTAGAAAAGAAAATTAAAGTTCTACGTTCAGACAGAGGTAGAGAATATTTCTTAAATGAATTTTCTTCATTTTGTGAAGAACATGGTATTATTCATCAAGGTTTTCGCATCATATACTTCACAACAAAATAGTATGGCTGAAAGAAAAAATCGATCTCTTGAAGAAATGGTTAATTGTATGCTTTCGAATTCAAAACTACAAATTAATCTTTGAGGAGAAGCATTGCTTACTGCATGTTATATTCATAATAGAATACCATCTAAAAGAAATAACATGAGCTCTTATGAATTATGGAAAGGTAGACAATCGAATATGTTGTACCTTAAAGTGTGGGGGTGCTTGGCATATTACCGAGTACCAGACCTCAAGAGGATGAAACTTGGTCCTAGAGCTATCAAAAGTGTTTTCATTGGATATGTTGAAAACAGTAAAGCTTATAGACTTCTTGATTTAGAGTCCAATGTCATTGTTGAAACAAGAGATGTTGAATTCTTTGAGAATAAAATTGAAAATAATTCAAAACCTATAGAAACTCAAGTAGATTCTCATGACAAAGAAACAAATGATTCTAGAGACATGACTGAATTGAGGAGAAGCACTAGAGTAAGAAAATCGAAGGATTTAGGTCCGGATTATATTGCTCAAGTTTTTCTTGTTGAAGGAGACGGAGATAATAACGTGGTAAATAAATACCCTCTAGTATTAAATTTAGAAGACGATCCTAAATGTTTTAGTGATGCTATGTCTTTTAGAGATGTTTATTTTTGGAAAGTATAAATGATGAAATGGACTCAATTATGTCTAATAATACTTGGGTATTAGTAGACTTACCAAAAGGATATAAACCTATTGGGAACAAATGGATTTTTAGGAGAAAATATCATTCCAATGGTTCTATCCAAACTTTCAAGGCTAGATTAGTAGCCAAGGGGTATAGACAAAAGGAAGGAATAGATTCTTTTGATACGTATACTCCTGTAGCACGTATAACTTCTATTTGAATTCTTATTGCTCTAGCTTTCATTTATGATCTTTGTGTTCATCAAATGGATGTCAAGACTCCTTTCTTGAATGGAGAATTAAACGAGGAAATTTACATGAAACAACAAGAGGGTTTTGTTCTTCTTGGAAATGAAAGGAAAGTATGTAAATTAATTAAATCTCTTTACGGGCTTAAGCAAGCACCTAAGCAGTGGCATGAGAAATTTGATTCGGTTATATTGTCTAGTGGTTTCAAACACAATAATGCTGATAAGTGTATATATTCAAAATTCACTAAAGATTATGGTGTCTTAATGTGCTTATATGTTGATGATATGCTTATTTTTGGAACAAATATGACTGGAATCATTGAGACTAAAAAGTATCTAACTTCCATGTTTAAAATGAAAGATTTGGGTGAAGTAGATACTATCTTAGGTATTAAAGTTAAAAGGCATAGTGGGGCTTATTCTTTGAACCAATGTGATTACGTTAACAAAATATTAAATAAATTTAGTCATCTTAATTTCAAAGAAATGAGTACTCCCTTTGATAACAGTATTAAATTGAATTATAATACTGGTAGAGCGGTAGCACAACTTGAATATGCGAGTGCTATAAGATCTTTAATGTATGCAATGCATTGTACTAGACCTAATATTGCTTATTCGGTGTGTAAGTTGAGTAGATATACTAGTAATCCAAATATAGAACATTGGAAGGCTATTGCCAGAATTTTTGGTTATATCAAGAGAACCAAAAATTTGGAATTGTTCTATAATAATTAACCGGCTATACTAGAAGGATACACCGATGCTAGTTGGATTACAAGTGTAGGTGATCAACATTTCACTTCTGGATGGATTTTCACTTTAGGTGGGTGTGTTGTATCTTGGGCGAGCAAGAAACAGACATGCATAACTCACTTGACAATGGAATCCGAATATGTTACTTTAGCAGCAATTGGGAAAGAGGCTGAATGGATTAGGAATTTGTTGTTGGATATCAAATTATGGCCTAGTCTTATGCCTCCTATTTCTATCCATTGTGATAATCAGGCTACTTTGGCAAGAGCTTATAGTAGCACTTACAATGGTAAGTCTAGATGTATTAGTCTAAAACACGAGTACGTGAGACAATTGATTCAGGATGGTACCATAACAATTGTCTACGTGAGATCAAGTAATAATTTAACTGATCCTTTTGCAAAGGCTTTACCAAAAGAGATGGTAACTACAACCTCGAAAGAAATGGAGCTGAAATCCTTTAATCAAAATCACCAGTAATGGCAACTCGACCTTATACTAGAACATCACTAATTATAAGGTTTAATGGGTAAAAACAAGTTACTGAAGTGATTGTTTGATACTAACATGAGCCCGAACATGAGAAGTCAGTATTATCTGTTACTTTTGTAGGTTCAATTAAATTCTTAATGAAGTATGGTTCAAATGTATTATTAGTAACAGAAACACATGAAAGATACTTCACCTATATGAGCTTAAAAGTGGTGCCGCTTCTTACGAAAGTTGGGTTTGCTTTCTAGAGAGTTCATGAAATAGGTACAAGCACATGGCCATAATAGTGCTGAGTAATATTGAACTTCTCGCTGAAATAAGAGGTTAATATATGTATGGTATGTCCGATTCTATTACATAGAATACAAGTTTAAAGCATAGCTACTTGTCACTTTTATAGAGTTTTGATGTGCTTGCACTAAATGAAGGTTTAACTCGAAAGAGACTTTTATATATGTATGTTAATCTCATGGAAATTATGGATATATTCTTTTTGTAATCTTAGTTGGTATTTTGTTTTACAAATAAAGTGGGGGATTGTTGGTTGTTTGTTTGTTTGTAAAACAAACAAAATAGTGTTTTTTCCTTTGTCCCACGTAAGAAAATTTTGAGAAGGTGGGCCACTTTATATGTGTAAGTGCTTTCTTCAATGTTAAAATGAAGACAATGAGGTGTGGACTAGACTTCTCAATACCCGCGTGCGGGTGTGCGATTTTAGCGTGATTATTAGGCGCACTTAGCACTTGACACGCTTGCGAATAATAATTAGCACTGATCCTCGTTTATTATTTTATTTATTAAATTTTGAATTTATTATTATAAAATAAAGATTTTATTCTTTTGAAATAGTGTGACTATTCGCAATAGAGTTGCGGTAATTTTTTTTTATTAATTAATTTCAAAATTTATTATTTAGCCTAATGGTTATTAGGCGTTCTTACAACCTTTGGAAAAATTGTATCCCTTCGGACATAACTACTTCACCTTTCGAAGGTTATGTTTTTTCGGACATAACTCCTTCAACGTTGAAAGGTTGTATTTGTTCAAAGATTATTTTTCAGAATTATAAAATTCGGATTAATAAAAATGATTAAAAAATATTATTCTTTTATTTTATTATTATTTTATTCAGAATTTTCATATATCCTTTTTCAACATGACTTTTGATTTCGTATCAATTCACTATACATCATTTTGATGAAGGGACACCTTTGTTCGAAAGGGTGTGATTAGTGAATCAGTTTTACATGGTTGAATATAAAGTCTTTTCATTCAGATTTTTAGATACTTTTTCATTCCGAAAAACTGCAACCATTCTTTCTAATTATTTTCCTAGACAGACCATGGAGATATACCAAAATTGCTATTCGTTATTCTCAATTAAGACTTTATTGCATCCTGGAGGAAATTTATCGCTGACCATTAGCAACTTCGTGAGGCAAATAATTTTTTAAAGAAAGTGATATCACTCCTCAAAGTTTGACTTCCTTGTTCATCCCATTTGAAATTGAAGTTCTTTTCTTCTACAATTCGAAGGAGCATATCTTCTCAAATAGAATGCACCCTTAATGGTTTGGTTCGGTTCGATTTTGTTGAAAAACTGAATCAAACTGAACCATTTACACCCCTATCATGACCATCTTGGTATATCAGTAGAACATGACACGTTCAGAAGCTGTGCCAACATATCTCACTGATTAACATTGTCAGAGTTTGGTCAATCATTGCCAAGAAAACAGTTTGGCCATTGCAACAATGTAGACAAACAGTCTTTCATGGACGTCCAAACTTTTGGTGTGCATCACATAGGAATAGATAAGTTAAAAGCCGTTGTCGACAGAAACTTAGGTCGGAAGTTGAAATGCTATACATGTGAGATTATGGATTTCTTAAGTAGGACTCCATTTGACATTGTTCATATAAGAAAATGTTTATAGTCCTGAGGAGAGGTGGCGGACTCTACGGATACGTTTCTTATTTTAACATGCTGGCGCTCACACTCCTTACATCCCTAAGTTGGAGGATTGTCTTCCCACCTTTCCTTCAGAATACCTCTGAACTTTTACATCCTAGAGTTCAGATGAAATAGTTTTAGGTCTTACTGATGACCAACTTTATTCATATAAGAAAATGTTTATAGTGACTCGTACATTTTTTTTTGGTAAGGATAGTGACTTGGACTTTTGATTTTTCACTTTTTATTTAAATTTTTCCACGCATTCATTTTGACTATTTTTAATCTTAAACTCCTAAAAAATTTCACAATATTTAAAGGTTGAGATGAATATATATAATTTTTACCTAAATTTTGAGCAATATTATAAATTTTCAGGGGAAAGTAAAAAAAAAACTTTTGACTAATTATAGGTTGCGACAAATAAATCCTAAAACAAGGTAAGTCAAAATTAATGTTAAGTAAACACTATGGACCCATTTCATATCAACTCTTGATGGATATGGTCGTTTGACTCATTAGAACACGTGAAGAGCCCGAATCGCACTCTCTCATTGATGTTTAGTTAATTCTGATAAGTATTGTACTAATTGTCTTATTGATGTTGTTATGTTTATATCCTATGTTTGGAAAGAGCGACTTATTTCAACAAAGCAACCAACAGAAAAACAGACAAAAAACTCTAAACATAAATGCAAAAATACAAACACAGTCTCATTCGTTTTCGTATGTTTGCTTTACATTTTTTGGAAAGTGATGCATGCACATGCATGCATTATGTCCAAACATAATCTCATGCATTTTTGTATGTTTGCTTTGCACTTGCGGAAAGTGATGCGAGCTTTATAAATTTGACTCTGTATCTGAAAGATATGCAAGCTTTACATGTGTCTCTCTCTACACTTTGCTTTCTTTTATTCCCTTTTTTGCTTTATTTCAAAAGAAAGTGAGAGGCCTTACAGAGAGACTCTGCAATCTTCAGACGCACATCCTTTTCCTATGTTTTGTTCATTTTTAAGTTTTTTGGGGAGAAGCACGAGCACGTAAATATCAGGAAAATTGTCGGCAAAACCCAATAAGGTTTGGTAGAATCTTTCTGGATGTTAACTATTAGCTAAACCTAAAACGGCTTGTCCTTTCCCCAATAGATGGCTGTTCTTGTTGCATAGCATGTGATCAAGAAGGTGACCATTTGCTTTAAAAATCTTATATTCACAGCATCACGTCTAACCTAAGAACTCTCCCCCAAACACAAAAGTTATCTAGAGGCTATTATATCTGCGCGCACATACAGTTTCTTCAGGAAAGTTGTTCTCGGGTTAAAATAAGCAAATGAATATATAGTACTGAGCAAATGTAGAACCAAGTGCTGAACTTTGGGGGCGAAATGTGTCAAGAATGTGTTATAAGTCAACATACGTGTTAGAACAGGTTGACGAGCGTCTACTTGTGCTGTCCAACCATATAATTTGATCCGAAACATTTTAAAGAACGGGTTGCGATAATCATTTTGTGATCGGTTCCAAGACATAGGTCATAAGTCTACTGTACATATGTCAATTCATTTTTAAGTTTTTTAATTTTATCAATTTAACTTTAAACATTTTAACAATTTGTCAACGTAGTTATCCCGGTAAATTTTGACTGAAAATCACTAACGCGGACGCCGGCCACCTTGTGTGGCACGGCCGGTCCCGAAATTTTCGCTCGCATTTCAAGAAATGAGATAATTTCATGAAAACAATGCAACCGACACCCTTTCCTTGGAAAAAATCGTGGGGAGGACCGTTATGAGACCACTGACATAAAGCTCGAAAAGCAACTCAAAAAGTCAAACAATTGCGTTGCATTATCCGTTCTTACGCAAAAAGTCAAACATTAACGTTGGATTTTGCCGTTGGTCAGTCCGGCATCTCCCAAAGTTCTTCTCCGCGGACGCAAACATGGCATGCAAATCCCCCCATAAAAAATTCAACGACATGGCGAACAAAATGGACCGCCCATCTTCGGAAGCACGCCACCTTCCATCGTCCCATCCATTCCAATCCTAGCAATGGCATGTGCATCAGAACAGCAATGAATGATACACTATGGACCTTGGACAAAGAGAGAGAGAGAATGAACGTGTCGAGGGTCCATATGTAATCATTGCGAGCGACACACGTGAATGGGTCGATCGAATGCCGGCGATTCGATCCTTTGTGCCTCGTTTATGCACTACAAAAAAAACGGATTTTTGCCACGAAAATTTTCCAACGAAAAATTTTCGTCGCAAATTTGCAACAAATTTTCCAACGAATGGCAAAATTCGTTGGAAATTTCCAACGAAAAAATTTTCATTGGAAAATTTATTGGAAATTTCCAACGAAAATATTTTCGTTGGAAATTTCGTTGGAAATGTCCAACGAAAAATTTTCGTCGCAAAATTCGTTGGTAATTTCCAACGAAAAATTTTTCGTTGGAAATTTCCAACGAAATTTCCAATGATTTAAAAAAAAATTGATTTTATTCGGCATTTTTTATATTCGTTGGAAAATTCGTTAGAAATTTCCAACGAAATTTCCAACGAATTTCGATTTTCCGGCAATTTTTTCGTAGTGTACAATTTTCGTTGGAAAATTCGTTGGTAATTTCCAACGAAAAATTTTTCGTTGGACATTTCCAACGAATTTTCCAACGATTTAAAAAAAATTTGATTTTATTCGGAATTTTTTATATTCGTTGAAAAATTCGTTGGAAATTTCCAACGAAATTTCCAACGAATTTCCATTTTTCGGTAATTTTTTCATAGTATACAATTTTCGTTGGAAAATTCGTTGGTAATTTCCAACGAAAAATTTTTCGTTGGAAATTTCCAACGAAATTTCCAACGATTTAAAAAAAATTGATTTTATTCGGAATTTTTTATATTCGTTGGAAAATTCGTTGGAAATTTCCAACGAAATTTCCAACGAATTTCCATTTTCCGGCAATTTTTTCGTAGTGTACAATTTTCGTTGGAAAATTCGTTGGTAATTTCCAACGAAAAATTTTTCGTTGGAAATTTCCAACGAAATTTCCAACGATTTAAAAAAATTTGATTTTATTCGGAATTTTTTATATTCGTTGGAAAATTCGTTGGAAATTTCCAACGAAATTTCCAACGAATTTCCATTTTCCGGCAATTTTTTCATAGTGTACAATTTTCGTTGGAAAATTCGTTGGTAATTTCCAACGAAAAATTTTTCGTTGGAAATTTCCAACGAATTTTCCAACGATTTAAAAATTTTTTGATTTTATTCGGAATTTTTTATATTCGTTGGAAAATTCGTTGGAAATTTCCAACGAAATTTCCAACGAATTTCCATTTTCCCGCAATTTTTTCATAGTGTACAATTTTCGTTGGAAATTACCAACGAAATTTCCAACGATTTAAAAAAATTTTGATTTTATTCGGCATTTTTTATATTCGTTGGAAAATTCGTTGGAAATTTCCAACGAAATTTCCAACGAATTTCCATTTTCCGGCAATTTTTTTATAGTGTACAATTTTCGTTGGAAATTTCCAACGAAATTTCCAACGATTTAAAAAAATTGATTTTATTCGGCTTTTTTTATATTCGTTGGAAAATTCGTTGGAAATTTCCAACGAAATTTCCAACGAATTTCCATTTTCCGGCAAATTTTTCATAGTGTACAATTTTCGTTGGAAAATTCGTTGGTAATTTCCAACGAAAAATTTTTCGTTGGTAATTTCCAACGAAAAATTTTTCGTTGGAAATTTCCGACGAAATTTCCAACGATTTAAAAAAAAATTTATTTTATTCGGCATTTTTTATATTCGTTGGAAAATTCGTTGGAAATTTCCAACTAAATTTTCAACGAATTTCCATTTTCCGGCAATTTTTTCATAGTGTACAATTTTCGTTGGAAAATTCGTTGGAAATTTCCAACGATTTAAAAAAAATTCATTTTATTCGGCTTTTTTTATATTCGTTGGAAAATTCGTTGGAAATTTCCAACGAAATTTCCAACGAATTTCCATTTTCCGGCAATTTTTTCATAGTGTACAATTTTCGTTGGAAAATTCGTTGGTAATTTCCAACGAAAAATTTTTCGTTGGAAATTACCAACGAATTTTCCAACGAAAAGTCTTATTACATTTTCCCGCTCGTTGAATTTCAAAATTCATTCTCTCTCTCTCTCCCCCCTCCCCTTTTCCCGCCGGTCACCCCCTCCCTTTCCGTGTCTGACTTCACCACCCACTCCCACCAACTCCTTCTCTCTCCTCTCCCTCTTTCTTTTTCTTTTCTTTTTCTTTCTTCCTTTCTTCTTCTCCCTTGCTGCTTCTGGACGTGCATCTTCTGCTTCTGGCTTCCGTTCTTGCTGCGCCGTCGACCGTCGACCGCCTGCTCGCCGGCGACCAGCCCAGCCGTCTGCACGCCGCCGCCTGCCTTGTGTAGTCGTGCCGTCCGTCCAGCCGCTCCTCCCCTCCCCTGTTCGCGCGCGGCTCCGAGCTTGCAGTCGCGCCCCGCCGCCGCGCGTCGTCGCCCTCAGCCACCACTCGCCGCTCCACCGACCCCATCAACTCCTTCTCTCTCCTCTCCCTCTTTCTTTTCTTTTTCTTTTTCTTTCTTCCTTTCTTCTTCTCCCTTGCTACTTCTGCCCGTGCATCTTCTAGCTTCTGGTTCCTGCTTCGCTGCTCCCCGCCGGCCAGCCCCTCGCCGGACTGACCACCGCCGGCTTGTCCTCATTGGAACCAGCGCCGCCGCTCCTCGCCCCTCGCCGGACTGACCACCGCCGGCTTGTCCTCGTTGGTCGAGCTCGTCGCCGGCGCGGGCCGAGCTCGCCCAGATCTGGGCGAGCTCGGCCATCGCCGGCGACGAGGCTGGCCCTCGCCGGCCATGGCGAGGGCCGAGCTCGCCGGCGACGATGCTGGCCCTCGCCGGCCATGGCGAGGGCCGAGCTCGCCATGGCCGGCGAGCTCGAGCTCGCCCAGATCTGGGCGAGCTCGGCCCTCGCCGGCGACGAGGCTGACCCTCGCCGGCGGCGAGGGCGATTTTTCGAAATAAAATTTCCGAAAAAAAAAATTCAAAAAAAGAAATTCAAAAAAAAATCGAAAAAAATTGCGAAAAAAAAAATTCGTTGGAAAAAAATTTCCACGATTTTTCGAACAAAAAAAAATTTTGTAATTTTTCCAACGAAAAATTTTTCGTTGGAAAAAAAATTTCCGCGATTTTTCGACCAAAAAATTTTTTTGTAATTTTTCCAACGAAAAATTTTTCGTTGGAAAAAAAATTTCCACGATTTTTCGACCAAAAAATTTTTTTTTGTAATTTTTCCAACGAAAAATTTTTCGTTGGAAAAAAAATTTCCACGATTTTTCGACCAAAAAATTTTTTTTTGTAATTTTTCCAACGAATTTAGCCACGAGTTTTCCAACGAATTTTCCAACGAAATAAAATTCGTCGCAAATTTCCAACGAAAATTGAAATTTTTCTTTGGAAAATTTTCCAACGACCTATTACCAACGAATTTTTTTTCGTTGGAAATTTATTTTCCAACGAATTTTTTCAAATTTTTCGTTGGAAATTTTGTCGGAAAAAAACAGTTTTTTTGTAGTGATGTCACCGATGAAGCAAATCGACGACACGACATTGATCGAACGCTGGTGATTCCGATCGCATGCGTTTGCTTTTTGTGGTACGACGTAGAGTTGGTTCGGTTTTTATAGCTACCAATAATCGTAGTTAAATCAACTTTATTGATTTAAATACATAAGAGTTTGGAGTTCTTTACTCAAAAAATAAAGTTGAA
The DNA here is from genome assembly GCA_031216235.1 of Syzygium jambos. Classification (NCBI taxonomy): domain Eukaryota; kingdom Viridiplantae; phylum Streptophyta; class Magnoliopsida; order Myrtales; family Myrtaceae; genus Syzygium; species Syzygium jambos. The sequence continues at coordinate 14,005,001 of CM062227.1, forward strand.
AAATCTATCTTGGGTATAATTTTATTTATGTAGCGAGCATTTCTTCGTAATCATAAAATTATCTTGCAGAGCGACAGCTTATCTAAGAACTTTTTAAAGGAATTTCGAAGGACAAAATCGAAAAAACTTATGGAAACATTCGGTATTTTCATTATTTTGACAAAAATTAGTGGACCCAATTGTCCCCAAACTTAACAAAGTGGATGTTTCCAAACCTTGACACAAAGTACTTTCTTTCAAATTAGGATAGAGTTAAATCATAAATCAGTGCAATTAAATCAGAAATCATTGCAATTGAGGACACTTTCATCGAAGGGCCTAAAAAATTTTATTGTTTTAATTCGACAGCTTTTTTTTTTTTGGTCTTATAATTCGACCGCTTGGGACAGTTGTCCTCGGTAACATTGAAATTCGTGCAAAAAGCACATGGGTGTTCCTACATGCATTATGAGAAAATTCGGTGACTTTGACTTTATGGTGAAAGTGAGTGTGTGTAAACAAACAATTTAGGCTCCGTTTGTTCGTCAGAAAATATTTTTTTTTTGAAAAATATTTTTTCGAAAGTCATTTTTCTGAAAAATATTTTTCTGGAACATAATTTTCTGGTGTTCGGCTAAAATTTGAAAAAGTTTCGGAAAATATTTTCTAGTGTTCGGTGACTGCCGATCCGGCGACGTCCGACGACCGGCGGCGGTGCACGGCCGGCGGCAGCTGGCAGCCAGCGACCGGCGACGCCCAGCGGCGGCAGCGACCGGCAACCGGCGAGCGATGGCAATGACTGGCGATCAACTTTCCCTCTTACGGAAAATATTTTCCCCCCCATGGGCAATTTTGCCTTGACTTTGAGGGAAAATGATTTCCTCTTTGTGAAAAGAGGAAATCATTTTCCTCAAAACAATGAAGGATTTTGGGGTGGGTCCGATCCCGAATACTGGAAAACGCGAAAAATGTTCTCCGGAAAAACATCTTTCCGAAAACGAACGGAGCCTTAAAAGAAAAAAGCAAAGAAATGTCCTAAGAAGTTTTCATCTCACTTACTCAATAGAGATGTCATGAGGAAAGCTGCAAAATTTTGAAAATTAAAACTATTTCCTCTTCCATTTCTATGAACACTGAAAATGAGCCTTTAGATTTCCTTTCTCGACACAAAAAAGAAAATCTAGTCCACCACACGCGAGTTTTAGGATAAAAACAGTATTTATATGTGCATGTCGCGCAGAAAGTGTCCAAGTCTATCTAATTTTGAAATATCTAATTTTGAAAAATATTCCAGCTTTCGTTTAGGTGAAAAAATATGACTAGAAAATTTTATTTCCAATTTTTTCAAATAGATAAAAATATTTCCTTTTTGAAAACTCAAAGTGGCCCTATTTTACTATATTCCATCTACATCAAAATTGCAATTTTTTTTTATAAAAAGAAGAAGAATTAATGAGCTTCTAAGTTTATGGAAAATAAGCAAAGATGGACTATGAAAAGCGAACTAGGGAATTAGCAAGAGGCAGTTCCTACATTGACATTTAGAATGATATAGCTGAAAAATTTTGGGACCTCAAAGTTAGGTGAGGCAATAATGACAATTATACTGAAAAACTCAAATACGAATTTGCAGTTTTTGGTAACTTCATAAGTATCAAAGTGTCGAAAATTGAAGCTAAGATAATATTTAAAAATCTAAAGTAAAATACTATTGGTGTGTTGTCACACATGAAGTGGTGGGCATCGTTGATAGGTTTTAGCTATATATAGTTAGAATTTAGCAACATTTTCCTAACATTTATAGACCATTTTTTCCGTTAACTAAACTTCGAAATCTCGTCGTTACTTAAGCACGTCTTGTAAATTTTTTGGGAAGTAGCAAAAAAAAATTGATCCTTTTCACTATTGCTCTCGTTCCATTTTGTTCCCCGTACTTAATTTTGATAATAAATTCGTTCCCCGAACTAATTTTTGGGTCATGATTTTAAGGCAAATCTCATTTTTTTCGCACAAATGAAAATAATAATAAAAATTGGATTGGGTGATAAAGGATACAAATGGTCTACGTGTGTATGACTGGTGAAATTGACGACCTAATAGCTGTTCTCCTTAAATGGTCACCGCTTTGATTAATGTTGTTGGATGATATGTCTTGAACAGGTTGGTTGCTTTTAATCTCCATTTATTTAGCGAAAAATAAACGATTTAAAAAATATGATCGTCTAAGAAAATAATTAGATATAAATTGTGTTGATTATTTCGAGCGATAAAAACGATCATTTTTTTAGAATAATATTTTTCGAATCATTCATTTTTCACGAAACGGACGGAGCTTTAACTTACGTCATTCGTTTTGTATAGTTTCATCCCATATTGATGCTCCCATGTTGGTCTCCTGACTTCTTCGGCGATTTCAATTTGCATCTCGATGGGAATTCGGAAATTTATCTTCAAATCGGGATCGGAAATCAGTCGGCAGGCCAAATCCGTCACGAAATAAAAAGTAAGAGGGACCTTAATTTTGAACGTGAGCAACAGCACGCGGACCCATTTTGTCTTTTCGAATCTTCTCGTCGATATCAGAATTCTATCACGCGATTAACTCCGCACGCACGCGTCGCCCTTATACAACGACGATCGCGCGAAACTTCATTTACGCCGCCGGCGGACCCAAAACGACGAGCGGGAGTCCCCAGAAAATTCATCGACGGGCCCTTCCATTCCCGTTTCACGCTAATCATCGGTCCGTAGCCGACCGGAGATTGATCGGGAGAGAATCTCCGGCAAACATTCGGGCGATGCCGGAGGGGGGGCCGGGGGGAGGATATCGTGGGGAATCGGGCAAATTCGACACGGCATTTGGGCGTGTGAAGTTGCCAAAAGTGCCACCGACTCGCAGTGTCGCCGGGGTGGGGGGGGGGGGGTGGCGTTCAGACATTCTAATAATGCACCGTGGAAAATAAAATGAAATAAAAAAATTTTAAAAAAAAATTTTTAAAAAAAAGGAGGAGAGAAATGAAGGAAATCGGTGGTGGCTTTTGGCAACGTGAGAAAAAACAAAAAGCGTGGGGGTTGGGGGGTGAGATGAGATGGGGGAGCGCTAGCTGGCGCGTCGAAATCCCACGGCGAAAGGGGACGGGCTGGCCAATGGGAGGCCGCCACGTCAGCAGAACGCGGCATCGACAAAGACACCCACACGGCCGCACCCACCCCCATTTTTTGTTTTTCTTAGCATTATAGGATAAGGAATTTATTAACGGGTGTCTCGACGGCACGCCTCGAAACGAGGAAATTTTCAATTCTGATACCCGGTAATTTTTTCGGTAATGACGCGTATTGTAGGTATTTAGGTAAATCGGGAATCTTTTTATCTCGACGGGAGCATCGCTCAGACGGTATCGTTAGACTTACTACTCATCAATGCTGCGGTTGGTGGGATCGAGGGTCTCTTCCAATCAGGGGAGCGGGTTTACTTCGAATTAAAGAATCCTAACCCCATCCCACGTGTCTGATCCCCCAAAAAAAAAGTTTGGCCGCTTTAACGCGCTGGGGGTGGGGGGTGCGGAAATCCTTAACACATCGATGACGACTAAAGGACATTGGGCTTTTGATCGATATTAGCTATCTCCGACCGACAAAAAGTCAATGGCCAGCTCGCATAGCATACCAATTTCGTAAAATCAGCATTCATTCGAGAGACCAACACGAGCTATAAAGAAGTGTAGATAGTCAAAGGGGGCGCAATTCTCGATGGAGGCCCTGAAAAATCGGACCCCTACTTTCGAGAGCACGGCCTGCAGGTAGACCTGTCAAATGGGTCCAGAACCCATTTATGAACCCACGTTTGTTTAAATGGGTCACTAATGGGTCATTCTTTTTTTTTCAGATCAGCCTTAATGGGTTTCAAACAAAAAAAAGGTTAAAATATATGGGTCTTAAATGGGTATATTCTGAACCCATTTACGACCCATTTGATAACCCATTATGAAAAGCCCACATGTGTGACCTGCTGCGGCGATCAATTCTGCGCTCTCGCCGCCGCCCTCTCCCTCTCGTTCTCCACTCTCGACGATCGCAGCCACCAGCGGCTAGCCCCGAGCGCCGCCATCCGCCGCCGCCGTCCTCCGCCGCCGCCCGCCGCCGGCGGAGCATTCGCCGCCCGTCCTCGCCTGCTTCTTCTCTCCCGCTCGGCGCTCGTCGACGATCCCGCCCGGAACGGTCGCGGGTCTCGCCACTTCCGCCGCTCCAACAGCGATCTCCGTCGCCGCTCGCGTCGGATTGGGTACTTACTTTCGTCGCCTCTCCCCCTCCTCTCGCCGTCTTGCCTTCCGGGGCTCTTCTCGGCTGATTCTTTGTGAGGTTTTGTTGGTTTTAAGGTCGTCGAGTGTCCGATCGCGATCCTTCTCTACAGTCTTGTCAGGGAGAGGCCCGCGCAAACCTCGGTAGCGTTTGTTTCTTCTTCCTTCCTTCCTTCATTGATAACTTCGAATTTGCTTCGCTTTGAGTTCGTGTCTGAGTCCCTTTTTTTTTGTTTTTCGAAATCTCCGCAGTATGTAAGAGCTGTCCTTCCCGGTGCGCTCGCGTTGCCAGTCGGTCTGTTTCCATTTTCTAGCATTCCTCTTTGGAAAAAAAAAACTATTTCAGGATGTTAATTTTTTAAAAAAAACTATTTTTTAAAATTAAAAAATATTGTATCAAATAATGTATTATTAAATGGGTGTTATCCGACTAAAAAAAACAACAGATGTTAATTTTTTAAGATCTCATTTATATTTAATTCAAAACTAAAACTCAAATCCATTTCAGGATTTGTGAAAAAAAAAAGAAAAAGAAAAAGTTAAAAAATTAATTTTTAAAATTATAACAATTGTCCACAAATTAGCAATATAATTTTTTTTAAATCATAAAAAATTATATTAAGTTAAATATGGAAGTGTTTTAGCAATACGGGTTGGGTCGGGTATGGGTCGGGTCGGGTATGGGTCAAGAAAATTACATTGCGTATAAATGGGTCATAAACGGGTTGATGGGTCAGTTTGGGTCGAACCATTTATGACCCGACCCAAACCCGATCCAACCCACCCATTTGACACCACTACCTGCGGGAGAGGGGGGGCAGGTTAACCATAATCACCTTCAACTGCTCCTAACTTAAATCCAGATTAAATGCTACTTTAAACCGCCCCCTTTTTGTACAGTTTCTGCCTATCCAACTCCCCCCAGCGAAAACTCATAATTTAAGCCTGCTCCTGCTGCTCCTCCGCTTTGCCTCCTCGCGCCTACCGCAGCACACTCGCACCACGCCACGCGAACACACGGCTCCGTAATAATTAGCGGGGTTTTCTCGCGAGGAGACGCGGACAGAGAGAGCTGGGTTCCACGAGAGTCCTTTGACATTTTCTGCCCGAGTTAAGTCAGTCATGTCTTCTTGACGGCATTCACCACCGCCATCACCATCGTCAGATCACATTCCCTGCATTCTTTACCCAAAATAACTCTCCTCTCCCCCCCATCCCTAAACACGCCCCTACAGAAAGAGAGAGAGAACCCTCACCACATCACACCCACCTCTCACTCACTCTCACTCTCCCTCTCCCTTTCTCTCTGTGTGTCTGCAAGAAAAATGCAGGTCCAAATCAATTCCGTTGACCTCCTCTGCTTCCTCCTCCTCCTCTCCGTAAGTGTCTTGCTCTCTCTCTCTCTCTCTCTCACCTCATGATCATCCGTTATGCGACTCGCATTCAATCTGTGATTGTCTTTCTTTGGCCAATGCAGGTAGGCCTGGCCGGCACCGGCGGAGGAGGAGGAGGAGGTGGTCAACGGAATTGATTTGGACCTGCATTTTTCTTGACATTACTTAGACTTCTAAAACCAAGCCTCATTTGTTAAGTATGCTCGAGATTACTTTTTCCCCACGTGATCTTCTTCCTCAGCTCTAGGCGTTTCGAACTCTCTGCCTTATTCGCCTCATTCTGTCTGCTTATTTGAAGAACTATCATGCTTGCGGCAGGAAAAATTTAGCCAGGAAGGTCACCCTTAGTCTAGGAGCTGTCCCATATTTTTTCGGAATTGCTAAGGGGGTTTTCCAAGAAACATGCTGCTAAACCTACTTTTGGGACTAAATAGGAAATAGCACTGAAGTTTTACCCTTTTGCCTGTTCCATGTGGGCTATGTGATTGTAGGAACTTTCTCTAACCAACCTTTTTTATTGGTGGTTACATATTGAACTTCGCCCATATAGAAGACTAATCTCTCTCTCTCTGTCTCTCTCTCTCTCTCTCTCTCTCTCTCTCTCACACACACATCTTATAGCCCAACAACCACCGTCGTACCCCACAGCCACCCTCTACTCCTCTGAGCACCATTCCTTTGTAAAGAAGTCACAAGTTGCTGGTGGAAGGCCCATGAATGACTGACACATGTTCCTTGATTAGAGCGCCCACATAGCCCATTCCATATTTATGCATAGGCTCTGTGTAATATCCCCAATTTGGTATTAGGAGGGGCCATACCTGTGTAAACTTATTTGTTGCTGTGAGGGTGTTATTTCTGTTACGACCCTGTAATGGTAATGTAAATGAAATGCAATATAAACTCATTGTAGTACTAGCACGCAATACCAAGTAAGGGGCATGTTATCTCATGCTTCTTGAAGAACACGGGAATTTTAGTGTGGAAGAGTGTAAGGACTTAAAATTTCAATTTCTTAGAAGTCCAAAGTGATGCATACCTCCTAAACTTGCATTAGTATCCCTAGGTTGACAGACAACTTTGGAAAAGAGAATTGGAATGTTTTCTCTCAAACTGTTGCCTCTGAAATGCACGTATGCCCTGTTTTGAATTGTTTAAGTGAACACAAGCGTAAATGGAGTCTATTCTACTCAATCAGCCGCTTCTTGAATCCATATCTGCACTGTTACTTCGTGAAGCATGGTATTTAATTGCATTATCCACTTTTCTGAAGGAAGCTTACCTTGGGGGTGACGTCATTTTTTTTTGTTATGCCATTATCTATCATCGACAAGGCTTGGACAATTTGATGTGGATTATTTCTACTGTGGACTTGGAAATTTAGTGCTCACTAGTGCTTAACTCATTGGCTACTAATTTAATTGTCAATGAGGGAGCAAGATATAGTTCTGTCTAGACATTGGTTTTGAATAATGAGGGAGTCTAAAACCTAGGGTTACACAATTTTCATGTTAGTATATGGAAATTTAGCTTAAAAGTCAAATGAAATTCAAAAGTGCTTTGCCTTTTCCTTTTTCTGTTTACATTAATTCAAAGGCCATTGCAAGACTTTGACTATTTAGGACTGGCGCAAAATAAGAAGTTTGTGATAAACGGGATGTTCTCCAATATTTACTTTCGTATCGGGCTTTAATAATTCATTATAACTTCTTATCAAATTTATGGGAATAAGACAAATGGGTGCTGTGGAAACACAGAAAATTGGCCCAACAATTCATAACTATAACATGCTTGATTGCAAAATCTTAAACAGGCATGAAACAAAATAAATTACTTGTGCCATACACTGGAGCATGAGGTATTATTTGGTGCAAAAGAGCTCACTCTGCATGGCAACTGTATTTTCCAAGCAAGATGAAAGATGAGCTTGAACAAGTCAAATAAAAGTTTTCTGAGATACTAAACATGATCGAGTAAGCTGCAGAAGCTACTTGCGTGCTGTTTGGATCAAGTTGGGCAACTTGCCTGTTTTAATATTAAAAGTGTCCTAATATTTTACAGTTCTGTCAATTCTGTGTTTTACTTTTGAATCGTCTTTTACTACAAATTCTCTGTCTCGGGAAACAGTATGGTTTCTTCAGGGTAAATAAACATATATTGTTGCAAATATTTTTATGAAAATGATGCATTTATTTTGGGACGGTATTGTTTCTTTTTTTCTTATTGTCCTCTCTAAAATACAAGAGTTCCTTTGGCTGTTTCACCACTTTTCACTCTAGAGGATGAAACAAAAATCCCAGGTTAATACTTTTTCTCTTAAACTGAGACATGAATTAATGTGCACTTGCAATCATATGTTTTGATTTTAACTTCAAATGACTGGCCAACAACTATGCATTATGCTGTCGTACTCTAGCTATGAAGCATTAGTCTGTCTTACTTTCTATTCATCTTTTTTTTCTCTGTTGTCGATGTCCAGTTGACTTGATGGAAGAAGGCAGTACCTTAACCTTGCGAAATGCAAAGATCGAAATGTACAAAGGGTCGATGAGGCTTGCAGTAGACAGATGTGGCCGAATTGAAGTCGACAAACCTGCCAGTTTTACCGTGAAGACTGACAACAATATGTCGCTGGTTGACTTTGAAATGGTGAATGTTGTTGAATAGGGAGTTTTTGTTTTTTATGTTTCTGGATAGCTCCTTCTCCCTTCAACATATCCAATACATTCAGCACTGATGGAACTTTCGTCCAAGTGGATCCAGGGGCTATTTGCATCAGAATATGATGTAATGTGCCTGTTTTGGGCTGAGCTTTTGCCAACTTCTTAGTCTAGATGTGAGGCTTTTTGAATTAATTATACAATAATATCTCATGAAGTTACAAGTTCCTTGAGAATCTTATCGTGTTCCAAATCGCCCACAATGCTGCTGTCGATGTTTGTTTATGATTTCAAATAGGTTGAGTTTGTTCATTAGAAACTGTACTTGCTTTGGTTTGAGTAGTCTTTTAGGGCCAAAACTGAATGCTTAAGCTATGTACTTACCATTATGTGATTAGGCTGCTTTGTTGATAGATACCGTGCTCGAAGCTTGAACCCAGATCGGTTTTCCACAGTCTTGCTCGGCACGGTAAGAGCTAGTTAGCTTCTAGTAAGCACCCACAAGCCCCTTAAGCTTAATTGGCATATATACAAAGTTGTAGCCTTTTTTATCTGACAGTTTAGCTCCATTTGGGTTTTCTAGAGTTCTTGGTAAATCCTTGTTGAAATGGAATGTGCAAATGTAGCAGGGTCGAACAAATCAGGTGACACTGGGGCAGAACCAAATTATTTATCGTTGGCTGTTCCGTGAAAGTAAGTCTTCTTGGCCAGCGGCCATGGCTGGAGCTCGACGAAGCTCGAGCAGCCATCGTGGAGCTTGGCCGCCAGCAATCTCTCAGCACCTCTTTTCAGTTTTTCTTTCCCTCGGGAGCGAGCACCTCTCTTCGACCGCACCGACTCTCAGCCGCGGCAGAGCACCTCCTTTCAGTTTTCCTTTCAATTTCTTTTAATTTTCTTTTTCTAAAATGGCTGATGTAATTGCCACGCTAACACCTCTCTCTTCGAGAAATAATATAAAAAGCCACACTAGCCTTTTCTTTTAGCCAAACTAACGGATAACGGATGGGCTTGATTGAAATAATTTGATAAATTTTAAGATTCGATCACACTTGCACGATAAGTTTTAAAGCTTCTGGTACACTTATTCGAGAGATTTTCATATCTCTATCAGCACCTCCTCCATTCACGAACAATGGGAAAATTGCCAAAAAAGTACTAAACCTATTACATTATTGTCAATTCAGTCCTAAATTTTTTAAGTTTGCCAATTTAATCCTAAACATTTTCACTTCTTGTCAATTCAGTCCCAAACCTTTTCACTTCTTGCCATTGGAGTCCATTTGGCTGGTTGGTGTTGACGTGGCCGTCGGCCGTCCGATCAACACTGACATGGCAATTTTTAAATATATTTTTCTTTTTTTTTCTTTTTTTTTTCTGCCTTTTCCCTCTGGCCAGTCCAGCCACCAGCCAAAGGCAAGGGTCGATTCGAAAGGCATTATGGTTAGACCGATCCCATTGAGCTTGCTCCGATTCGACCAGGCCACAACTTTCTAAAACGTGCCTGTCGAACCGGGGAAAAACTCAGGATCCGCCGCTGACCCTAGTTTAATTGTTCCCTCAATGGACCAATGCTCCACGAAACAAAACCAACAACACATCCCCAAGCAAAGGGCCTCTGCGATCGCAATTTCGGACAACACTTACGCCCCGGCAGAATCGACAAGAGAAGAGGAACGAGATCCGTAGATTTATGTCGTTTGAGAATCACGTCAAGGCAACAGAATCGAGATCTGCATGGGCTAGTCCTTCACGTACCAGCAGAAAGCAACGTAACAGCAGACGTTTAGGTGGAAGAGAATAGCATCTTCTTGCCCAACGTCCTCCGGATCTAATCTCTTCTGTTCTTCGTTTTTGCCCTAGTTTGTATAGAGAACTGAGCTATCTTTTGATGTGCTCGTCCTCTCATTTGCCACATTCACACAAGCTAACATAATCACACAGCTGGAGAGATTCCTTCGAACAAAACAAGAGTAAGAGAAATGATCGACGTATTGCAATCTCAACTCACTAACTCTGCGTCTCTTTCGAATTACTACAACCTACCATCAACTCGAGACACAAGTATTTGATTTTGTTCCTCGTCAAGTTGACAAGGAACGAAGTAATACTGTATGGTATTGAATGGAATTGAAGTAATTTTACGAAGTAATACTGTATGGTATTGAATGGAATTGAAGTAATTTTACGAAGTAATACTGTATAGTATTGAATGGGATTGAAGTAATTTTACTCTCCATAGTGTATTATATTGCTAGCAATGAAGTCAATTTTTCTCTTTGTATTATTCTATATATATAGAGGAAGATTTTTCTTATAAATATATCACATTAGATATCATGCGTGATAGAGTCAATTTATGAAGAAGTATAAATATGATTACTTTCTCATTCTCGTAGAGTTAATTTGACTACTTAGTGCATTGGATATTATTACTAAGTTGATCTAATATCCATAATTGTTAAAAAAAATTGATTTTCCTCTGTACTTTCACCTTTTTCTTGACAGTGCTCTTTAAGTTTTCATTTGAAATAAGAATGGCTCCATTCATTAAAATGTAATGCATTTAATGCGCAAAAGTCACTTTTAGGTATATTTTTACTGCTTATTACTTTAGATATTATGACTAAATAGATGTGATATCTATAACTACGTTAATATTATAAAAGAGTACGTCTTGATTCTTTTGAAAACACTTTCTCATCCTCACAGGTCAATTTCACTACCTATTGTCAATAGATTTTACTCGAGGCCTTCACTTTTCTTCGAAAAGCTCTTAGGTTTTCCAATCAGAAAAGAAACCACCCCCATCCATTAAAATTCAATACATGCAATGTGCAAAAGTCACTTTTAAGTTTAATATATTAGAATTAGATTAGATTAGATGTTGTCCATATGATTGTGTGTAAGTACCCACAAACACAATCATACATACATTGGCCACGTCTCTTTGAAATAAGATTTATTTATAGCAGTCCATCTCTTTTTAAACTCAAAAGGGGTCGAAGCAACATCTTCAAGCAATAGGTAATTGGCATAATACATGACGACAAGATGACCCAAGCTTTGCATCATCATTTTTTATTGGTGCGGGGAACATTGTGCTATATCATACAGAAAGCCCACATGACATGGTGGTTTTGTTGGCTATATAAAAGTAAGATCACTAAAGTACTATGACATGTCGATCGAAACATTAGAAAAGAACATTGAGATCTTGTGGTTTGAGGCAACATCATTAGGTTGCATGGCCCTCCATGATCTTTACCGAATCGATTGTAATTTCCGGCTTATTGAAGCATTGTATAGAACAGCAGCGACTGCCAATAGAAATCTCACGTTAGTAATTACTTGGTGCATGTAGGACCAAAGGTCGCCCGCATTAAAAATGGATGTGCATTTCCATCGTCACATTGAACTGTTCCTCTCTGCTAAGTGGACGCACGTTCCAGGAAAGAAAAGGCTAAGTGTTACAACTGTAGATCGTGCAGATGCTCCCACTATTTCTGTAACTCATGATTCTGAAGCCTCACCGATCGTTCTTCTTCTTTTAGGCTACGCTCCATGGACGCTTTCTTTGTCAAGATGATGATAAATCCATGACCATCTTGGTATATCAGTAGAACACGGCACGTTCGGAAGCTGGGCCAACATATCGCACTGATTAACATTGTCAGAGTTTGGTCAATCATTGCCAAGAAAACAATTTGGCCATTCCAACAATGTAGACAAACAGACTTTCGTGGACGTCCAAACTTTTGGTGTGCATCACATGGGAATAGATAAGTTAAACGCCTTTGTCGATGGAAACTTAGGTCGGAAATTGAAATGCTATACATGTGAGATTATGGATTTCTTAAGTAGGTCTCCATTTGACTTTATTCATATAAGAAAATGTTTATAGTCCTAAGGAAAGGTGACAGGTTCCACGAATGCGTTTCTTATTTTAACATGCCGGTTTTCGCACTTCTTGCATCCCCAAGTTAGAGGATTGTTTTCCCACCATTCCTTCGGAATACCCCCGAACTTTTATGTTCCAGAGTTTAGACGAAGTAGTTTTAGGTTTTACTAAGGATCAACTTTATTCATATAAGAAAATGTTTATAGTGGCTTGTACTTTTGATTCTTCACTTTTTATCTAAATTTTGTTGCGCATCCATTTTGACTCTTTTTAATCTTAAACTCCTAAAAAATTTCACAATATTTAAAGGTTGAGATGCATATATATAGTTTTTACCTAAATTTTGAGTAATATTATAAATTTTCAGTGGAAAGTAAAAAATAAAAACTTTTGACTAATTATAGGTTGCGACAAATAAATCTTAAAACAATGCAAGTCAAAATTAATGTTAAGTAAATACTATGGATCCATTTCATATCAACTCTTGATAGATACGGTCGTTTGACTGATTAGATCACATGTGAAAAGTCCAAATCATGACACACTCTCTCATTGGTGTTTAGTCAATTCTGCTAAGGCATTGTACTAATTGTCTTATTGATGTTGTTATGTTTATATCCTGTGTTTGGAAAGCGACTTATTTCAACAAAGCAACTAACAGAAAATCAGACAAAAAACTCCAAACATAAATGCAAAAATACAAACATAGTCTCATTCGTTTTCGTATGTTTGCTTTACATTTTTCGGAAAGTGATGCATGCACATGGATGCATTATGTCCAGACATAATCTCATGCATTTTGGTATGTTTGCTCTGTATTTTCGGAAAGTGATGCGAGCTTTACAATTTTGATTATGTATCTGAAAGATATGCAAGCATTACATGTGTCTCTCCCTACACTTTGCTCTCTTTTATTCCCTTTTTTTGCTTTATTTCAAAAGAAAGTGAGAGGCCTTACTGAGATACTCTGCAATCTTCAGACGCACATCCTTTTCCTTTGTTTTGTTCATTTTTAAGTTTTTTGGGAAGAAGCACGAGCACGTAATTATCAGGAAAATTGTCGACATAACCCAGTAAGGTTTGGTAGAATCTTTCTGGATGTTAACTATTAACAAAACCTAAAACGGCTTGTCCTTTCCCCAATAGATGGCTGTTCTTATCGCATAGCATGTGATCAAGAAGGTGACCATTTGCTTTAAAAATCTTACATTCACAGCATCACATCTAACCTAAAAAGAACTCTCCCCCAAACGCAAAAGTTATCTAGAGGCTATTATATCTGCGTACACACACGGTTTCTTCAGGAAAGTTGTTCTCGGGTTAAAATAAGCAAATGAATATATAGTACTGAGCAAATGTAGAACCAAATGCTGAACTTTAGGGGTGAATTGTGTCAAGAATGTGTTGTAAGTCAACATACGTGTTAGAACAGGTTGACGAGCGTCTACTTGTGATGTCCAACCATATAATTTGATCCGAAACATTTTAAGGAACGGGTTGAGATAATCATTTTGTGCTCGGTTCCAAGACATGGGTCAGAAGTCCAGCTTGTTTTATGTGGTTTTCAACTTAAAATGAAATACAAGGGTCAACCTTTGGAAACTGTATTTTTGTCACTTCATGTGATCCATGTACTGTTTGCTACAAGAGTGATTGGATTAGGGCTGATGTTCAGTTTGACTGCAGATTCTCTTCTTTAGTCAATTCAAGGGAAAAACACCCCAACCATATGAACTGAAACTACAACTTATAGAGATAAGCGGTAATTTTCGCAAGAGAGACAAATATGGACTCGTGAGCTCAATGTCCAATGTACATGTCAGTGAATCTAGCAATTTGTCTCGGCTGGTCCTTTTGATTTCTGTGTGCCTAAACAGGACGGTCTTATCTATGCATATAGCTAGAGAAAGATGAATATTATACTACATGCTACACGGGGCATAAGGGCACGAATCGTGGGCTCCAGATGCTTAAGAAACCAGGGCTTATGGCCAATATTATCAGGGGGCTTTATCTTCCCCTAAGTTTGACCCGCTCTCGGTCTGACATGCGGGAACACTTGAGAAACAAAAGAAGGTCAATGTAGGGAGTGGGGCATTGCACATATTCAAGATAACGATGGGGAACAAGTGCACAAAAACTGATGCTCACAAGTGGCAGTGATCAGGAGAGACCAGTAGAAATGAACAGAGAGTGAGGGAGGAAGAGAGACCAGAGACAGAGATTCAACACGGTTTGAAAATCTCAGTGAGCAGTGGGAAGAGAACTGATTGTTCATATATTTTATTTATTTACTTACTTGTTTATTCTTTTTTTGTTCATTTATGTATGTATTTTATGCATGGAAGTGCAGGAAGGCAGAGAGGTTCTCAGATATTGCAAGCCAGGGTGTCTCACTTATCCCCACCACTGTACACATCGCGCAAGTTGCAACACAAGCTCCTCCATTCTTGCCTCGACTTTCTTCACGTTCTTATTTTTCTGAACTTTTAGCTATTGCTCTTAGTCTATGCTCGTTAGTTGTCATCACTCAGAACACTCGCAAGAAATCAAGCAATGAGAAACTCTATGAGTTCTTTGGTTGGGATCACGGCAAAGATCCGGGAGAGAGAAGAGCGGCAAAATGCGCGTCACTTGTATTAGGTACATGGTTTGCGATGCTTCAAGATTAGATGAGACAAAGTTGGTGAATCTTTGCTGAGAATAAGGTGATGTTGTTTGTTTTCTAGCAAAAAAAAAAGGTGATGTTGTTTGTCTTATCGCAAGGTCGAGACATGGGAGTTCGTAAAGTAAGGACGTGCATTAAGACAAATGACCATATGGGGTGACGTGCATGGAGCTTCCCTTCCACTTGAAAGCTGCTGCACATGTCCACCACTCCTTCTCGCGGGTCTCTCAGATTTCCCTCTTGAAATCTCGCAAGTTTGAATTGGCATTTTGAATGGAAACTGGAGGTTAGAGGAGTCTTATCACAGTCAACACCTGTAATAATGTTTTTAACAATCAATTTTGCTGGTTTGTGTCGATTCTGATAAAGGTGTCTTCCGTAGAGACAAGAGACTTGTCTAGCATATATGAGATTAAAAAGAAAACAGATTGAATATATGTATAAAAAATTAAGAAAATTGTGAATTAAGGTGTCGTGCAATGCTGCGACGTTTCATCATTGCTTTTTGCCAAAATAAGGACTGGCAAAAAATAAGATCAGGTACTTTTAAGTGTGGCAACTTGGTAATAAAGCTATCACACCAGTTCGAACCATGTCGTAGGCAAGCATTTGTTGTATGATCCTTATGGATAAAATGATGGGAGGTACACAGCTAGCTTACAAAATGATGTAGAATACTTTTGTTGTGCATTAGACTAGAAATGCACCTGCGCTTCACTTCAGGATAAGTATCTTCAATTGGTAGACTTCATTTGTAATCCTTTACAAGCTACCATATCGCAATAGCAAATAATTCCTAACCATAAATATATATGTCAAGTTTTTTTTCGTTGAATTTGAAATATATATCACTGCAGGCAATTTTCAAAAGTCTGAAATGACAATTCGGATATTATCAACATGATATTTTTCTCAATGTTTGTCTCAAGATTGTAAAAGTTACAACTTAAAATATTAACAATTTCTTTTCTTGTTTGAGGAAACAATATAATGCTAAAGAACGTAAATAAATCCTGTTTTGAGACGAAATCATAGTTTTCTAAAAATGAATTGATTATGATATGTGCTTGATGTTCTTTCATAAAAAAATAAGAGCTTGGTTAACTTACAGAATAACATGTTTTGAAAAATAACGATACTCAATAATCTATTCATAACCTACTTTATCAAAATGATAATGATGGTAAATTTTTCCTTATTGTAAATCTACATGATATCGAGTTGAAAATATCCATCTTATCATTTGTATGCCATACTTAATATGTACTGTACTCGCAGAAATTCAAAAAATAAACATAGAAAAAATTTATTTGATGTCTATATAAATTGGAATGTCCCCATACTTTTAAGGTCAATGATAAGGGAAAGTAGTTTTCACATAATCATAAAAAAAAAATTAAGGACGACAGGATATCATTCATTCAGTAAGTTACAATGTAGATTATTGAACGATGAATGAATTGTTCCTATACATTAATTACTTTAATTATGCGATTAAAGCTTACATATATAGTACATACTAATGCGCCATATCGATTAGTACCCATGTGTAATTGTATTTCCCTACTACCGAATTTTCGATAAAATCTTGCAATTGAATAAGCATAAAAATTATGCACTTAAGATAAGAATACAAACTAACTAATAGAATATATCACAATGGAAACATGTAGTTAGATTGATATGGAATTCATAATGTATTATGCACATACTAGAACGGTAAAAAGTAAGGAATCACCTATGATATATGAACTGATAATCAATAGCAAATAATAAAGAATAACGATGATTGGATCTATTCATAAATTATGCAAATTCGTGTATCAAAGAGTATGAAAAAAAAAAAGGAAGTCGTGGGAAAATATTAATTTGTAAGTAGTAATAGCATGTAAGAAAATGAGTACATATCAAGAAGGAAAATAATAATAGAGTTAAAAGGGCCATATATGTTGATGAAAAGAAGCCCGCGTGCGCTCTTTTTTTACTATGTCTACTCAGGATAATTAAAAAAAAAAAAAGGCGCTAAGTCTACTGTACATATGTCAATTCATTCTTAAACTTTTTAAATTTATCCGGTTAATCTTAAACATTTTAACGACTTGTCAACGTAGTCATCCCAGTAAATTTTGACTGAAAGCCGCTAACGTAGACGCCGGCCGTCCCGTGTGATACGGCCGGCTCCGAAATTTTCGCTCGCATTTCAGGAAACGAGATAATTTCGCGAAAACAATGCAACCGACACCCTTTCCTTGGAAAAAATCGTGGGGAGGACCGTTGTGAGACCACCGACATAAGCTCGAAAAGCAACTTAAATAGTCAAATAATTACGTTGCATTATCCGTTCCTACGCCAACAGTCAAACGTTAACGTTGGATTTTGCTGTTGGTCAGTCCGGCATCTCCCGAAGTTCTTCTTCGCGCACACAGACATGGCACGCGAATCCCCCCCCAAAAAATTCAAGGACCGCCCATCTTCGGAAGCACGCCACCTTCCATCGTCCCATCCATTCCAATCCCAGCAATAGCATGTGCATCAGAACAGCAATGAATGATACACTATGGACCTTGGACAAAAAGAGAGAGAGAGAGAGAGAGAATGAACGTGTCGACGGCCCATATGTAATCATTGCGAGCGACACGCGCGAGCGGGTCGATCGAATGCCGGCGGTTCCGATCCTTCGCGCCTCGTTCATGTCGTCGGCGAAGCAGATCGACGGCACGGCATTGATCGGACGCTGGTGATTCCAATCGCACGTGTTTGCTTTTCGTGGTACGACGTGGAGTTGGTTCGGCTTTTGTGGCGTACCGATGATCGTAGTTAAATCAACTTTATCGATTTAAATACCGAAGAGTTCGGAGTTCTTTACTCTAAAAGTAAGGGTTGAAAAATATATCTTAGGTATAATTTTATTTATGTGGCGAGTCTTTTTTCATAATCATAGAATTATCGTTCAGAGCGACAGCTTCTCCAAGAATTTTTTGAAGGAATTTCGTAGAAACATACGGTATTTTCATTATTTTGACAAAAATCAGTGGACCCAATTGCCCCCAAACTTAACGAAGTGGATCGTTCCAAACCTTGACAGAAAGTACTTTCTTTCAAATTAGGATAGAGTTAAATCAGAAGTCAGGGCAATTGAGGACACTTTCATCGGAGGGCCTAAAAAGTATCATTGTTTTAATTCGACCCCTTGGCACAGTAGTCCTCGGTAACATTGAAATTCATGCGAAAAGCACATGGGCGTTCCTGCTTTCATCATGAGAAAATTGGGTGACTTTGACTTTACGGTGAAAGCGAGGCGTGCGTCGATAAACGATTTAAAGGGAAAAAAAGGCAAAGGAATGTCCTGAGAAGTTTTCGTCTCGCTTTGCTCAATGGAGACGTTACGAGGAAAGCTGCGAAATTTTGAAAATCAAAACTATTTCCTCCTCCATTTCTATGGACACGGAAACTGAAAATTACTTTTTGCTTTTTTCTCAAAATTTTCTTACAAAAAAAAAGAGAATTACTTTTTGCTTCTAAGTTTATGGAAAATAAGCAAAGATGGACTATGAAAAGCGAACTAGTGAATTAGCAAGGGGCAGTTCCTACATTGACATTTAGAATGATATTGATGAAAAATTTTGGGACCTCAAAGTTAGGTGAGGCAATAATGACAATTATACTGAAATGCTCAAATACGAATTTGCAGTTTTTGGTAACTTCATTAAGTATCAAAGTGTCGAAAATTGAAGCTAAAGTTTGCTTCAATAATATTTAAAAATCTAAAGTAAAATGCTATTGGTTTGTTGCCGCACATGAAATGGTGGGTATCGTTGATAGGTTTTAGCTCTATATAGTTAGAATTTAGCAACATTTTCCTAGCATTTATCGAATATTTTTTTCCATTGACTAAACTCCGAAATCTCGTTGTTGCTTTAACACGTCTCGTAAATTTTTGGGAAAAAAAATAAAAATAAATCGATCCTTTTCACTATTGCTCTCGTTCCATTTTGTTCCCCGTGCTTAATTTTGATAACAAATTCGATCCCCAAACTAATTTTTGGGTCACGATTTTGAGGCAAATCTCATTTTTTCCACACAAATGAAAATAAAAATAAAAATTAGATTGGGTGACGAAGAATACAAATGGTCAACGTGTCATGATTAGTGAAATTCACGACCTAATAGCTGTTCTCCTTAAATGGTCACCGCTTTGACTAATGTTGTTGGATGATATGTCTTGGACAGGTCGGTTGCTCTTAATCTCCGTTTATTTCGCTAGAATGAACGATTTAAAAAATATGATTATTCACGAAAATAATTAGATATAAATTATTACTGATAATTTCAAGCGATAAAAACGATCATTTTTTAGAAAATTATTTTTCAAATTATTTATTTTTCGCGAAACAGACGGAGCTATAACCTCACCACCCACCTGGGTGGCGCTGCTGGAGCGAGCACTCTTCCTCTCGCAAAAGGTTGAGTGTTCGAATCCCGGGCGCCGCAGGGTGACTTAACCGGTGGCACGTGTGTGGTGGCTAACACGTGTCGCCCCCAGAGTTTACTTCCCGACTGTCAGCCGTGCGGGGGTTTCCTGAGTTACCAAAAAAAAAAATAAATAACTTAAGTCATTCGTTTTGCATAGTTCATTCCACATTGATGCTGCCATGTTGGTCTCCCGACTTCTTCGGCAATTTCAATCCGCATCTTGATGGGGATCCGGAAATATCTCTTCGAATCGGGATCGGAAATCAGTCGGCGGACCAAACCCGTCCCGAAATAAAAAGTACGGGGGGGGACCTTAATTTTCAACGTGGGCGACAGCACGCGGACCCATTTTGTCTCTTCGAATTTCCTCGTCGATATCGGAATTCGATTCACGCGATTAGCTCCGAGCACGCACGCGTCGCCCTCATACGGCGACGATCTCGCGGAACTTCATTTACGCCCGCCGGCAGACCCAGAGCCCGGGAAATTTGCCGGCGGGCCCTTCCACTCCCCGCTTCGTACTAATCATCACCGGTCCGTCGCCGACCGGAGATCGGTCGGGAGAGAATTTCCGGCGAACGTTCCGGCGACGCCGGAGAGGGGGGGATATCGCGGGAAATTTGGGAAAATTCGGCACGGGATTCGGGCGCGTGTGAAATTGCCGATAGTGCCACCGTCACGAGCTCATCACTGTGGGTCGTGGGGGGGGGGGGCGGCGTTGAGACATCCTAATAATGCACCGCGGAAAATAAAATAAAATAAATGATATGAAATAATTAGTAATAAAAAAAAATAAAAGGAGTGAGAAATGAAGGAAATTCGGTGGTGGCTTGGCAACGGGGAAAGAGGACAAAAGCGTGAGCGCGTGTGTGTGGGGGGGAGATGAGATGGGGGAGTGTTAGCTGGCGCGTCGAAATCCCACGGCGAAAGGGGACGGGCGGACCAATGGGTGGGCGCCACCTCAGCAGAACGCGGCATCGAATGGGTGGGTGCCACCTCAGCAGAACGCGGCATCGAGAAAGGCCACGGGGGTGTGTCCACACCGCTCTCGCTTCACCCCTCCGCAGCGCCGCACTTCACTTCGATGCTCCTCTTTCTCCTCTTGCTCTCTTTTTTCTCTCCTTTCTTCTTTTTCCTTCCCTTTGGGGAAAAAAAAAGGGACGGAATTTATTAACGAGCGTCTCGAAGGCACGCCTCGAAACGGGGAAAGTTTTCCAATTCTGATACCCAATAATTTTTTCGGTAATGACACGTATTGTCGGTGTTTAGGTGATTGAGAATCTTTTTCTTTTGACGGAAGGCATTGCCGAGACGGTATCGTTAGACTTACTACTCATCAATGCTGCGGTTGGTACGATGGATTGAGGATCTCTTCCAATTATTAGGGAAATGGGTCACAGTCAAATTCGAATTAAAGAATCCCCATCCCACCTGTATGAAATCCCACGGCGAAAGGGGACAGGCGGACCAATGGGTGGGCGCCACCTCAGCAGAACGCAGCATCGAGAAAGGCCACGGGGGTGTATGTCCACACCGCTCTGGCTTCACCCCTCCGAACCCCCGCACTTCACTTCGATGCTCCTCTTTCTCCTCTTGCTTTCTTTTTTCTCTCCTTTCTTCTTTTTCCCTCCTTTTGGGAAAAAAAAAGGACAGAATTTATTAACGAGCATCTCGAAGGCACGCCTCGAAACGGGGAAAGTTTTCCAATTCTGATGCCAGGTAATATTTTCGGTAATAACACGTATTGTCGATGTTTAGGTGATCGGGAATCTTTTTCTTCTGACGGGAGGCATTGCCCAGACGGTATCGTTAGACCTACTACTCATCAATGCTACGGTTGGTACGATGGATTGAGGATCTCTTCCAATTATTAGGGGAACGTGTCACAGTCAAATTCGAATTAAAGAATCCTAACCCCGTCCCACCTGTCTGATACCCCCCAAAAATGTTTGGCCGCTTTAACGCGCTGGGGGGTGGGTGCGCGGAAAGTCTTGATACATCGATGACTAAAGGATATTGGGCTTTCGATCGATATTAGGCTATATCGGACGAAAAAAAGTCAATCGCCAGCTCGCATTGTATTTGCCAATTTCCCAAATTCGGCATTCATTCGGGAGACCGATATGAACTGGAAAGAAATGCGCGGGGCGCAATTCTCGATGGCGGCCATGGAAAATCGGACCCCCTACTTTCAAGAGCACAGCCCGTGGGAGGAGATTAACCATAAACACCTTTAACTGCTCTCACTTAATCCCAAATCAAAATGCTACTTTAAGCCGCCCCCTTTTTGTTCACTTGCTGCCTATCCACTATCCAGCTCTCCCTCAGCGAGAGCCTCGTAATTTAAGCCTACTCCTCCTCCGCTTTTAGCCTCCTCGCGCCTACTACGACACACTCACACGACGCGCATACACAGCTCCGTAATAATTAGCCGGGTCTCTCGCGAGACTGGCACACGGACAGATCTGGGTTCCACGAGCGTCCTTTGACATTTCTGCCCGAGTTAAGCCAGGAGAGAGAGAGAGAGAGGGAGTCGGATAATCAAGAAAGCGTGTTTTGGGGAGAGAAAGTCAGTCATGTCTTCTTGACTGGATTCACCACCCCCCATCGCAACCATCGTCAACATCGTCGGATCACATTCCGCGCGTTCTTCACCAAAAGGACTCACCTCTCCCCCCCATCCCCAAGCACACCCCCTACAGAAAGAGAGAGAGAGAGAGAGAGAGAGAGAGAGAAATAGCTTATAAGTTTCTGGGATAAAGCCCACCCAACAATACATCCCTCACCACATAACACCTGCTTCTCACTCTCGCTCGCTCTCTCTCCCTCCCTCCCTCCCTCCCTCCGTCTGCAGGAAAAAATGCAGGTCCAAATCAATTCCGTTGACCTCCTCTGCTTCCTCCTCCTCCTCTCTGTAAGTGTCTTGCTCTCCCCCTCCCTCTATCCCTCTCTCATCTCGTGATCATCCGTTTTCTGACTCGCATTGAATCTGATTTGTCTTTCTTTGGCCAATGCAGGTGGGCCTGGCCGGAGCCGGAGATACCCCCGGCAACCCCTTCACCCCGCGGGCCTCCCTCCTCCGGTACTGGAACAAGGAGATCCCCAACGCCGCCCTCCCCAAGCCCGCCTTCCTCCTCTCCAAGGCCTCCCCGCTCGACGCCGTCGACGCCGCCGCCTTCGCCAAGCTCGCCGCCCGCGGCTCCCTCGCCGACCACCTCCCGGCCTTCTGCGCCGCCGCCGGCCTGCTCTGCTTCCCGGACCTGTCCCCGAGCCTCGAGAAGCACCCCACCGACTCCGACTTCGCCGTCTACAGCAACAAGAACTTCTCCAACTACGGCAACGACCGGCTCGGTGGCCTCGACTCGTTCAAGAACTACTCCGGCGGCGAGAACGTCCCCGTCGACACGTTCCGCCGGTACAGCCACGACTCCTCCGGCCACCGGGACCGGTTCGCCAACTACGGCCCCGAGGGCAATGTGGTCGACCAGAGCTTCAGCAGCTACGGCGGCGGCGCCACCGGGGGCACGGGCGAGTTCAAGAACTACAACCCCGAGGTCAACGTGCCCAACCTCAACTTCAACAATTACGGCTCCGACGCCAACGGCCGGGCCCAGACCTTCACCGCCTACACCGACGAGACCAACGCCGGCGCCGAGAGCTTCAGCAGCTACGGCAAGAACGGGAACGGGGCTCCCAACAAGTTCGCCGAGTACGCCTCCGACTCCAACGTCATCACCTCGGATTTCAACGGCTACGGCGAGGGCGGCAACGGGGCAAACGACACCTTCGCGAACTACGGTAAGGACGGGAACGTCCCGGAGAACAACTTCAAGAGCTACGGCGACGGAGGGAACGGGATCAGCGACGGCTTCGCGAATTACAGGGACCAGTCCAATGTGGGCGACGATTCGTTCCAGTCGTACGCGAAGAACTCGAACTCGGCAAAGGCCCATTTTGCCAATTACGGCAAGTCCTTCAACGAAGGCACGGACAAGTTCAGCGGGTACGGTCAGGGCGCGAAGGGGCAGGAGGTCGAGTTCAAGACCTACGGCGTCAACAACACCTTCAAGGACTACAGCAAGACCGGGGTTCGGTTCGCCCAGTACGCCAACGCCACCGGCGTGGCGGCGGCGGCGGCGGCGGCGATGGTCAGTGGCAGAGCCGTGAATAGGTGGGTGGAGCCGGGCAAGTTCTTCAGGGAATCGATGCTGAAGAAAGGGACGGTGATGCCGATGCCGGACATTAGGGATAGAATGCCCAAAAGGTCGTTCCTGCCCCGCTCGATCCTGTCCAAATTACCCTTTTCAACCTCGAAGCTCGCGGAGCTGAAGCGGATCTTCCACGCAGGAGACAACTCGTCCATGGAGGTGATGATGGCCAACGCGCTGGCGGAGTGCGAGCGGGCGCCCAGCGCGGGGGAGACCAAGCGGTGCGTGGGGTCCATCGAGGACATGATCGACTTCGCCACGTCGGTCCTGGGCCACAACGCCGTGGCCCGATCCACGGAGAGCACGGCCGGGTCGAACCACGACGTCATGGTCGGGGCGGTTCACGGGATCAACGGCGGGAAGGTGACCAAGTCCGTATCGTGCCACCAGAGCCTCTTTCCATACCTGCTCTATTACTGCCACTCCGTCCCCAAGGTCCGGGTCTACGAGGCGGATCTGCTCGATCCCAGGACCAAGGTGAAGGTCAACCACGGCGTGGCCATCTGCCACGTCGACACGTCGGCCTGGAGCGCCACCCACGGGGCGTTCCTGGCCCTAGGGTCGCGGCCTGGTATGATCGAGGTCTGCCATTGGATTTTCGAGAACGACTTAACTTGGGCGACTGCCGATTGAACGATTTGAAATTATTGGTGTTGTTTGGATGTCGTAATTTGGGTCCGGACCATTGGCTAAAAAGAAAAAAAAACAGACATTAGCTCCTGGCACGAGCCCATTTTGTAGTTACCTTCAAATAATTTTGTTGGGTTCTGGTACCGAAATCCCATAAAAGATGAATGAAAAGTATGGTTCAAATAGTTTTATTTTTCACCGAACATGACATATTTTTGTTTTGGAATTTTATTTTATTTTATTTTTTTTGGACAGATATGTCTGTTCGTGATTGTTCGCCCATTTAATTTCGGACAGATATGTCTATTCGTGAACGGAACGAAACTTTTCGGTTCTTCGTGACGCTTCATTGTTTTTAAATCAAACGAAAAACATTTGTGTTTTCGCGCGGCGTTTTTCTATTGCTCTCTTATTTCGTCATCATCGTCACTTTCTCATTACTTAGGAATCAACAAATTTTTATTGGAAAACTACTACCTAATTACTGTTCTCACAGGGATTAAAACTAAAATCGTGGGTTCTTATCTTTTTCTTGATTTCACTACTCGAATGCGATGAATTCTTTTTCTTTGTCTTCTGGTGGATTCCTCCTCGATCATTGGAGGGCCTATAGATGATATGAGCAAGAAGATGTTGAACTTTCTGAGCCTCTCTGAATGCTCTCAGCCTCTTCTTACTCTTGATCATTCCCTTGCTGTTCTGTGAAATGTCCTCTCTTGCTTTAGGGTGTACCCGTAAACCCACAGACTGTAGAGTGATGTGCTTTTGGCTGAGAATGTATTGCCATGAAGGTTGGTTCTGCTAGAGAACAAAAGGCGAGAGAGAAGAGGATCAGATACAAACTGTTGTGAAGCAGTAGAGAGAGAGAGAGAGTGAGAGAGAGACAGAGAGATGAGACCAGCCAATCAACGGAAATGTACAAAGAACTTGTGGCTGAAAGATGGGGTTGGTCCCGATAGAGCAGCCAAAGCTTTGCTGGTGCTGTAATATAGTATTGCGAGAAAAAGAGTCACGAGACTTTTGTTGTTTTGGGGGGGGGGGGCATTTTTTGGCCCTTTTGTTCCCATTTGTCAAAGAGAAGATATGCAATTCTTTTAAGGGCTGCGTTTGAGTTGCAACAGAGCAAGTGCAAAGGGATGGACAGACGAGATTCAGACAGGTGTGGGTCTTATGGGGGCTATAGCTTATGATGTTCAGATACGGATGATGGTGCGTTGAGTCGTCTAAGAGGTTGGAACATGGCATCACATTCGGATTAAAAGATGTGAAGGTGGTGACTTTAATTTGGCGATTTGTCCTTCAAGATTTGCTTTGTTCTTTCCTCACTTTTAAGACAATGAAAAGGAGAGAAAGGTGCCAAAAAAGAGAAGGGGACGGGGGGGAACTCCGCGACAGCTTGACCAGGGCCACAATAGAAAGAAGAGAAAGTCATAGCGAGGAGACTGCAAAATCTCCGCGGTTTGCTTTGCCTCGTCGGAGCAACATATAGTCATAAACAAAAGTGAAAGTGGGGAGAAGGAGCAAAGCCAGGGAAACCCTTCGGTCAATACTCCTCGTACATGTCTGCTTTTGTCCCAGTTCGCGCAGCTCGTCGACACGTCGGGAGATTCCCAATTCAGAAGGTCGGAAATCACCTATCCAAACCCCACCAAGGATATGGACTCCGTCGGCTCACGAAGCTTGCAGGGCCTCTGCGACTGCTAAATAGAAAAAGCTTCCATAAAATTTACACTCTAAACTTCGATGCCATCTTTCGTTTCCATCCCCTCTCTTTTGAAATTGTGAAAACAAAAATGGGGATGGGTGGGTTTGGTCAACCTTTTCTCAGAAGCAGGTGAGCAGCAAAATTTCTCTCTTGGAGGGGCATCCCAATGTGCTGCTAATGGGGTCCCAACTTGGAGCAAAGTCATGAGCATGTGGATGTTAATCAGTGTACCAATGCCTCTGATCCTCATCCAGTTCCAGCTGCACCGTGCTTTACATGCCACGACTCCTGATGTGATTAATTAATTGATTTATCGGGTTTCTTTCTTCTCCCGACTAGAATAATCGGGGGCACTTTCCAAGGATTTGGTGGGGGGTCAATTCGGATTCCCTTTGTAACGACGCCCTCGTTCGTTAATTCCAGCGGTTTAGCGCGTGAACCAAATCCCGGAATCTTATTGCTGCGTGCGATTGACAAGCGTCTGGAAGGGTATCCCAAGACGCGATCGCGGGGTCAAGAGCATCAGCTGCTTCGACGTTAGTTACGTATATTGGTTAATCCCTGCGCGGTTAAATTAATCCGAGGGCCGTTGATTACAAGCGGTTAAATTACATGGTCCGTCCGTTTGAAGGAAAACGGTTTTTCGGGGGAAATTGTTTTCCGGCTCTATGGCGTTTGCATGATGGAATTCTAATCGATTTATGAAGAAAGTTTTTCCTGAACTGAAAACAACGAGCTTAAATTGGGGGAAAACGGCTTCCCCTTCTTATAAGGAGGAAATTACTTTCTCTAAAATTATCAAATAAATGAAAACTAAATATTTTTTCTCAAAAATTTATTTTCATGGAAAATATTTCTATATCTCGAGGCTCCGTTTGTTTCGCGGAAAATGAACGATACGGAGAACATTTTTCTCAAAATGATCATTTGTGTTGCTTATGAAAATGAATGGACTTCCATTAATTATTTAAAGTGATACGGGCAATCATTTCTAGGAAATATTTTCTAAATAATTCATTTTTTCTCTAAACAAATGAAGTCTGGACGTATGATTGCAACCGTTGAATTTCAATTATTGCCGGTATTTCTAATTGTGCAGTGCTTAGGGTACTAGACTTAAGAAGAAATGAACAACCGATGGCGATGGTGGTAATCTCTTTTGCCCGTTGAATGTATCTACAATTTGCAATAGCCAAATAGGTCCTCTTTAGCCATCAAACCCTTCGGATTAGTCCCTTTCATTTTTTTTTCCCGTAATTTCGTAACGCCGTAATTGTCTCAACAAGAAATCTTAAAGCTGCCCATCCGAACCCTCTCGTTGCTTCCCGATCTCAAAAAACCCCGATTCGTCGGCATAGATTATGCTTACGCACCACTCGTAAGGATCGCTGCAAGCTTTACTGCAACTCGCATTTGGTGGTGCGGCGGCGATAAATTCGCTCGAAATAACCAGTAACTATAACCGGTCCGGAACATTCAATTGCAAAATTGTACGGTTTCGTCGAGGAGGATCGCCGACGTTGATCGCTCCTCTTTACCCTTGTTACTCTAAAAAAAAATTATATAATATGAATGCCCGTCCAAAAAATCAAAGCAAATCGTGGTGGGTACTATTTTTTAATAGTTCAAATTGTAAT
This sequence comes from Syzygium jambos, assembly GCA_031216235.1. Classification (NCBI taxonomy): domain Eukaryota; kingdom Viridiplantae; phylum Streptophyta; class Magnoliopsida; order Myrtales; family Myrtaceae; genus Syzygium; species Syzygium jambos. Next base: position 14,032,551 of record CM062227.1, read on the forward strand.
TTAGAAGATGAAAACATAGGAAGAGACGCATCGGCAACAGAGAAACGCATCCACACGTGAGCTTATAATTCCATCACGGGATTTCTTTGCTTTAGCAACTACTAGGTAGCTTTACGTAGTAAACAATTTTTTAGCGTCATTAATATAAAATAATTTAATTTTCAATGTAGTAATTATACATAAAAAGTTATCAATATATTAATACTTACATCCATTTAAAAACCATTTTAGAGCACTCATAAACAAAACACTGATATATCGTTTTATGCAAATATGATATCGACTTGTGCAGAAGTAGGCCAATTAAGTACCATAGTATTTAAATTTTAAAGGGAAAATGAGCTTGAGTGCATATCTTGCAAACATTATAGTTTGCATTCGTTACACAGTGTCCTCCGGTTGTAATATATAAAGAGGACCTTACCTAGAAAATGAATGTTGAATATATCAATTTCCCGACAATATCACGGAAAAAATCAATGAAAAATTTAATAAATTCATTGTACCTCTTTTCTCGTGATGTGATATTGATTGCAAGTCGTGCAATATTTTCTTGGACTATAATTAATTTCATTTCATTAGAATGATCCAAAATAATGCTAATTTATGTGTACTTTCGAACTTATCATAAAACAAAATTAAAGTTGTGATTGGACATCCAGATCTGCTCGTAATATAATCATTACGGAAAAAGGGTGTCGAAAATGTAGAATATGCAAAAAAAAATCGATATTTTTAATAGATGTTACGAAATTATTTTCTTATGAAATATTTGAATTATCTATTAATGAAAAAAATAATTCACCTAATATAACCAAATATCATACATATATTCTAAAAAAACACTTCAAGATCCGAAGCTCTTTGCTATAAGATCTTACAAGATGGATTCGATTCAAATTTCAAAATGAAACACATTAGCCACAAATATAATTATTAATTCGCACAATTGTCCATTGTTAGAATACTTATGCAATAAACAATTTGAGGGTATTTTTGAGAAAAGAAAAGAAAAAGTACTGCGATCCCATAAAAAATATAATAGACACCCTTTATTTTATACAACTCGTATAAATAATTTTCTTTTAAAGCCACTTATTTTACTAGCTAGCTCAGGCTTTTCAGTCAGAGATATCATTATTAGTGGTTATGATTAGCATGACTTTATCTTATTTGTATTCTTATTTTTGTCATTGGGATTCTTACTACGATATTAAACATTTAATAAAAAATTTAGTTATTCCGAAAAATAAAGGTAATGATGAGGAAGCTTGTCGTTTATTCACTTTGCCAATAGTCAACGTTATCACTTCTCCAATTTTTTTAAATGGGAAAGAGCACACAGGAGCAAGAATACAGCCTAAGCGCCCGCACTCAAATTTGGTGGATTCTCTAATCATAGGATCCACTTCCTACAAGCAGAGAAGCAACGACATCATTAAGTGAAAATTAGGAAAAAGCACGACTCTATGGTAGAACCTAGAATCGAAGAATTGGATCAATGGAAACTTGTCCTGTTTCAGGTTCCAACATATGCAGGGTAGTTTACAGGTTTTAAAAATTGAAAAACTTACTTCGATGGGTAAGTTCAAGGTTCTAGATATTGAAATTTGAAACAAGTTTTTGTGCTTTTCTTGGTCTATATTTTCGTGCGATCCCGTACTATTACATGGTGTCCAATGATAAGTTTATAATTTGGGACCACTAATTTGAACTTCTATTTTATGACTAGACTTTTATTTTGTTAATGTTTCGTATTTTTCGTGTGTCTAAATATAAGTTGTGATTAGTGGATCGTAGCGGCAAATGGTGATCATTAAAGGTGATGATTCATTGTAATCGTTCAATTAATAATACATGTGGAACTTGGTTAAACCCTGGAACCGACCCTGCTAGGGTATGCAGAGTAGGTTTCAAGTTCTAAAAAATGAGGAACCTGTTTCAACGGGTAGGTTCCAGATTCCAGATGGAACCTGTACGAAGCCTGCTGGAACATGGAACCGCTTACCCCTAGTGAAAATGCAAAAAATACTTTTATACTATCCCATCAAAATATAAAACGTCTTTCAAATTTCAGAAAATCATAAAAAAAAAAATTTATGTGCGGAACCATGTATCGACATTTGAGCGTTGCGAGAGTTTTGGATCAGATTTGAAAAACAAGTCAGAGAGCGAGAGGTGCAAAATTCCAATCAAGTGAAGAGAAGAACGTAAAAGCCAATCTAGACGAGACTTTGCACTATCTATTTCTTTTAATGTACACGATGCGCCTTTTCAAGTTTCATTTTATATATTCGGTTTCGTTTTCTAGCGGGACCTCGCGAAATTGGTTAAATAGTTAAAGAGGCGGATCGCTAAATGTAAACAACAATTTTCCAAGTGCTCGCGCGGGCGTTTGTATCGGTCTTACCTTATCCATGAGGTCCGTGGGGACATCTCGGTATCCGAGGTTTTGCCTATCAAAAGGGTTGCCTCATCGTGATAAAATGTGGAGGCTCCTTTTGAAATCTTCGATATTATATATCATAGGATCCCGAAATTAATGGTGTAAAGTGTAGGTTTCCATATTAGTTAATGCAAATTTTAACAAACTGTGAAATTGGGGAGGTTACCGTGATTTAGAATAGTCTTGAGTAAGCACTGGCTGCCAAATCTCTCGACAGACTCGGTAATGGTTTTGATTTCATTTCCTTATGTTTCTCATTCAAATCGCCTTATTAAATGATGGCAGAGGTGGGATTTGTTTAATCTTGTTTTTAAGCAATTCCACACATGTTGAGATGGGGCTATTAAATCGGTATATCGAAGCAACGTGACGGGATTATAAGGGGACGTTCAGATAAGTTAAGGCCATGTTCTCCATCCGATAACAGTTTAGTAGTCTTAAAATAAACATAGCATTTCTCTTTGTTCTTGAACTAAAAGTTTTAGGTGATTTGCTGATAGGTAATTTTACGACTCGCAAGGACTTTTGCCTTGAAATATTCGACCAGCTCCGGAGCGCATGCAGTATTTGCTCTCTTTGTTTCGATACGTTTCTCTTCCCCTTTCTTCTTTCAACAAATCACAAATTAAACCACTCTTAAGAATCCGTTTACTTCGCGGAAAATGAACGATAAGAATTATCGCGTGCATCACTTACAAAAATAAACGAACGAAAGATATCTTCATCGTCGATAAAAATGTTTAGATATAAATTATTGACGGTAGGAAAAATATTTTTCGTCGATTAATTATTTCAAACGATGTAAAGTGTCATCTTTAAAAATATATTTTCCGAATCATTCATTTTTCATTAAACGAACGGAGCGGTTGAAGTTTAATTAAGGATCGAGATCCACTCCATTTGGGAGGTAAGCTAGAGGGGGGGATAACACGTCAGCCCAAAAGGGGAAAACTGCGGCATATCACCAAAATGTGAAGGGCCAGATTGCAAAAAAAAAAAAAAGAAATCCAAATCTCGGGGGGCAATTTGCCACGACCCAAAAAACTTGGGGCCGGAAAGATAAACTCGGGCTTTCTTCGCCCGACCAAGCCCGTCGTCGCGCCTTGAAGAGGGGCCAAAGCCCAGAAGGAGCCGCCACAACCCTCCTTCCCTTTCGGTCTTCCTTCGCCTTCGCAGGTTCTCGGGGGGGTCGGCTCCGAAGAAGGCGAGCATGGCGGCTACCTGCGCGAAGGCGGGTCTTCGGCTCGCTTCTGCTTCTGCCAAGACGCTCTTGACCCGTTCGTCGTCGTCGTCTCCTTCTCCTCCTTCGTCTGGTTTGTCCTCGGCGACGAGTAAGCTCAGAGGTCTTTCTTCTGCAGCGCCGGTCTCTTCCTCGTCGCGTTTCTTCACTGCCCGACGAGTCGGCCGCTCGAGGTTAGTAGTGTCTTGATCTCGGTTTGTGGGCTTGTTTTTTGTTTTTGGGTGCGGTGATTGATGCACGGGACAACAGAAGAGTTGGGACACTGGTGGTTCCAGTCGTTGAGGCTTAGGTGGAGCTCTAGTTATGAAGTACGAGCTTGGAAAAAGCTTGCATTTTTTGGTGCATTTCGAAATTCACTCGTGATGGGGCGTGGTGGGTTGGATGAGAAAGTTTAGTTTCAATGGAGCTGGCGCGTCTTGGTGGACTCCCAACTCAATTGAATCGGAGTTTGTTCTTTCAACTTGGAGATTGTTGGCGAATGTTAATCATCAGACGTTGCTTTTGTCTCAGGCTTCCCGTGGAGTTGGGAGGTGCGTTGTCGATGATGCCGTTACACAGCGTCACGGCGTCTGCTTTGTTCACCTCGTTGCTGTGCTTGAGCAGTCACAGTTGGGGTTGTCTATCTGAAGGTAATTTCTCTCTTCTCACTGCTGTGTTTAAGCTGTGTTTGTGGCGTTTTTCAATTCACTGAGCATCTTCATTCTTGTTCTTGAAGTACTTGTATTGTCCAATAATATCATGAATTACCTCCCAAGATGTTTCGGCTTGGCCTCTGTTTCTTATTTTATATTGTAGTTAACGTTTAGTGGTTTACACTACTGTGTCATTAATGATGCATGTGCTAAAACATTCAGTGAATCGGACGCTGCCCGGATATAGAAAAGGTTTTCCTTGAATGTAGTTTGTGCTTGTGTCTCTGCCGCACACTACGTAGTAGCTGGAATTTAGATTCATGGGTTGTATTTATCCTATATGTGGAGGACTGTGTGTCGTCTTCTGTTTCCATAGCAGGATGACATGGAACACATGCCTTACACGAACATGTATTGCTCTTGTGCTTTCTGTATGGTGAAGTACGTATCTTGGCAAGTAGGATTCCATAAACATTGTGGCTGAAGCCTAAATCCCCGTTTTCTTTTTCCGAATTATTTTGTTTTTTATGCCTCAAGGAAGGTTTTAAATTTTGGTAGTGGTCATAGAAGTGGTCACATGACTCACATCATGATTCCTGCGAAATGTTTGCCAAAATTGCAGACGCTGTGTGCTGATGCATCACAATGCAGCTTATGCTGTATTCTGTGAAAATGATGTAGAATCTTAATGTTTACTCAGTTATGGGCTAGAATGTTCTTTTTTTCATCTGACAAGTATGAGAGTGACAGATTTCATGTCTTTGACTTTGGTTTGAATGATATACTCAAAAAGAAGAGAGGGTAGAGATACAAGTATCGAATAATATTGTGATGACCATTTCAAATGAGGTTTTGCTTCTTTTGTCACGCTTTGGCTACAAAACAAGTTGAAACGATTCAGCCAATTTCGGTTACTCTAGGTAGTCATCATTGGTATCCTCTATTTATTTAGAAAAAGGTTATTCTGGAAAAACAGGACAATTAGTATTGTCATCATTGTTTCCATGATCACTGTCCTGTAACTCCTTGACCTACAGTACCACTGTTTCTCTGTGACATGCAAATTTCATCTGGAAGCCATATGACGGCTGGTAGCAATGGTGCTACCCTCCACACCCCGACTGTGTTGTAATGGTCTTCATTGCTCTACTGCTTGGTGGTACAAAATTGGAAACTCTGATGAGTTAACTTACCGATACCAAGAGCAAAAAATATACACTGTCTTATCTAATGTTTTTCTTCCCTTATGGTTTTCTGATTCCTAGCTCCTACAAGCAACAGAGCTTACTCTTCATGTTACTGCCTTTTGTTTGTCAATGATAGGTTCCACCAATTATATGCTACTTGAACTTGTTTTTTGTTCAATGTTTGCAGGTTTTGCCACACCTCTATAACATGGCAGCGTATTTTTCTTCTTCCGAGTTTCATCAGCTTCATGGGGGGCATTAAGACTGTCGATTTTGCTTAAAGATGTTTACTCCTGTCATTAGTATCCAGCCTTTTCAGATTGCAACAGTAATAACCACATACTTACCCCGTCATTACGCTTGTTTTGAGCTCTTCTACGGGATAACTTAAGAGAAGGGAAAAAGAGCATGCCAAAATTATTTTGCTCGGAGGGTTCGGTTTTTCCAATATTATTTGATGCTTCCAGAATATTGATAGTGTTTTGTTCTTTTCATTTGTCACCCCTTTCTATCTCCGCTACAAAACACGTGTTCTTCTTTTGTCTCATAAAAAGGTGCGTGATGAAGGCTTAAGCTATCTACGTGCAGAAGTTTGTATCGTTTCATATACCTATGAACTAAAATTCCTAGCCGGCGGCCTGCTTCTGATCATTTAAACAGTGTAAGACACACTGTGGCATAAACTGTACAACTGCTACTGTACTGATCATATCGAAAACATGTCCATACTTGTAAATGCTTGCTTTTATATGTAATTAATCAGATAGGAATACGCGAGGACGTGTTAAGCATCGACAAGCGGTTGGCTGTTTCTTCCCCTCCCAGCTGCGATGGTCATCAGCATACCATCTTCTCCGCTTCCACGATCTGCTTTTTCCTCCATTCTCAGCCAAGAAACAGCCGAGAAAGACCGTAACTTGAATGAACAAAGCCGTGACTGGATCTCCATGGAACTGTTCGTATAGAAACTCAAAGCATGGGTCTTGAGATGGAGAGATGCACGGTGGATTCGGACAAGTTTCATGGATGTCGTAGTTTTTCTCGTTCTTTCCCGCTCCGGATGGGTAAAGATAGGACGTTATATGAGAAGCTCCATCGGATGGTTGCGACATCACGATCCTGTCGATCGAAGTTGACGTATGCTGGTGGCGTAACGGTCCAGTGATGAGGGCTGGCGGGGCTGAGAGTGCACTTATTCAGTGAATCTAGTACATGCACTCGAATGAGTTTGGATCGATTGATAGATCTTGTTTTTCACAGGTGCGGGCTTCGACGCCCACGCATTGTAAGAGGTAGAGCAAAAGTCAGAGAGTGAGGAGAGTTTTTTTTTTTTTTTGATAATCGAGGTGTCCGCGCGACCGGCAAGCGATGACTCAGCTATAAACCGGCGGTGATGCACGACTAGTCCTCGAGTGACGCTAGCGCAGGACCCACCACCACGGCGTCATACTTAAGAATCCCTAACGACTACTCTGGGGTTTGAACTCTGATCCCTTCGTGGAGGGACCAGAGCGCAAGCCAATGCAGCCGCTGCGGGCGGTGGTGAGTGAGGAGAGTTAGAGACAAGCCAAACAAAAAAAATTATTCGTACTTCAAAAAATAATCGAAATGTTGTAAGTGAATTTGCGCGAAGGCTTTTGCATTTTGTGGAAATATTTGAGCTTTTCCGATGTAAGAAAAGTCAAAGTGCGTGGGCGATTGAGACTTTGCATTCACAACACACGAACTCTTTCTATAGCCGAAGGTATAAAATACGTCGTACGTCACTAGATTTCATTTTCTCGTATAGATCAAATCTTTAGGGGAAGGATTTCTCCACATATTGTTTAACAAGAGCTCCACATGCATTTACCATAGTTGTCTCGTGAAATTTCTTTTCAGGGCATGCTTCACTTACTTTATATACATATATGTGATCACCCATAAAGATGTGATTAATATTTTGTTTTCCTTCTCGTCGTATTCTTTTTTCTTTTTATGATTTCTATATCAGAAAGGGCAGACCTATTATATCTTAAAATAATTTTTCAGCTAAATACATGCTCGATAGATTTTATTTTTGCCCATTTAGAGTAAGAAGTCAATTGTTCTGTCCATGTTCGGTGCAAGAAAAACCGAAATAAGAAACCACCAACTCATGGATTATTAATTTGCCTAAAAAGACGAAGGCTGATTTGGTTGGTTAACTTCAAAAAAAAATTTGTCCTTCAAGCGAAAACAGAGGCATGGATAGACAAGTTCATCAATGGCACGGCCGAGGCCAATGTCTAACATCATTAAACTTAACTCATCATATATATATATATATATGTGCGTGTGTGTGTTCCTATGCACGACGAATTATTCATTCACTTTTTGATCGAGATAATAGACTTTCGACTTTCCTATGGTCCGAATATTTTCTCCATATTAATTACCGTGTCGCCAGTCATTAGAGTTAACAAAAGCAGCATACGTGATATTCTCAAATAGACCTAGAAATGATAAAGGGAACAAAACGTAATATTCTCAAATAAACCTCACCAAAGATTTGGCAAACCTTACCATAGATACCACAGTTATCAAATAGAGAGACGCAGGGCATGATCACAGAGGAACTTGAAGCTCCGTCGCCATGTATTATTTTTGGATGCAAGCCAGGCACTCGTGGGAAATCGACGGAAGCGATCTCTACGTGAAGGAAGCGATTGCCTTCGGGGGTTTCGGGACCGTGTTCAGAGGAACTTACAGAGGCAGAGATGTCGCAGGTTGTCATGAATACTATGCTTTTTTTACTCAATGCATGTAATTTAAGTGATGGGGTACCTATATACATGATATGATTATCTTTGTATCGTGTCATTGATAGGTTTGATCGTTGATTAGGTGGATGATGAATGTTTTTGAAATTTGAAGTTCAAGAAACTGATATTGCATTCAATGCATTTGAACGTACTGATGTATGCAGAGTCTAGCTTAGTCTAAGAACAATTATCGTGTGCGCTTAGAAATCTTTGGGATGGCTTATGAATTGATAAATTCTTTGATTCCATGAAAACTTTCAGTCAAGTTTCTAGATGGAAATTCAGGGGGTCGATCCATGTTTCATCGAGAGGTTTCCTTTTGGCGCAGTCTCGACCATCCTAACATTGCTAAGGTAGCTCTCTCTCTCTCTCTCCAAATAAAATTCACTGGTCGAGGAGCGGGTGATTATCTTGGCATCGTTGCTGACTTTCTTTCGTTCGAAACCTGCTGCACTTCTTCCTGTGATAAACTAGTAATTCTGACATGCTCTAATCGGTTCATTTTCCTCAGTTCATAGGAGCTACATATGATACGTCGCGTGTCAGATTTAGAGGGGCGAGGCTGATGAATGTATGTTGCATAGTCTCTGAGTATTATCCAAGAGGTAGCTTATCTGATTACCTCTCGAGGCACCGGAGGCTCTCCGAGGACGTCATCAGAAGATTAGCGCTCGATGCGGCGAGAGGGTCGAAATCTTACCCTCGCTAACTATTTTCAAATGGTGTGTTTCATTTGAAACCTTTCTCAATTTGTGTTTCGACTGACCCTTGTGGATTTAGCTTCTCTCACTCATAGGTTGAGCTACCTTCATGAAAAGGGAATCATCCATGGAGATGTGAAGCCATCCAACTTCCTTGTGGATTCGAATGGTACCCTGAAAGTTACCGATTTCGGCCTATCTCATAGAGCAGCTTATTATGGTTCGTCCGAAGTCGGCGGGACCTTGCGTTACATGGCCCCCGAGGTATCGACTTAAATGTAATTCACTTCAATGAGAGTTCATGACTTAAAATGCCCGGTAAGTGTTTTGTGTCCGATATCAGGTCATCAGGGACAGGACGTCCAGCCTGAAAGCAGATGTCTACAGCTTCGGGATCACCTTGTGGGAGATTTGCCACAGCAAGATGCCGTTCTACGACGTGAAATCCGAGTTAATCGATCAAGCGATTTACCATCATGTAATCAGCTGTGCTCGGTGACTTGGATACTGACTCATATACTTACTCATATACTTTTACAGCATAATTAGCTTGGAATCGAAATGGGTTGCTCACGAGTTCGGTTGGTTTTTCAAAAACTTGCAGAAGGTGAGGCCGAAAATATCGAAAAAATGCCTGAGCCAATTCGTGCGCTTGATGACGAAGTGTTGGGATGCAAACCCGCTAAAGAGACCGAGTATGAAAGACGTGGTGCTTGAGTTAATCCCCTGAAGATGCTGCCCACATAGCCCAAGAGGAACAGATACATGTTCGATGACTGGGTTTAGCTGCCTGTGTACCGAGGGCATATCTCTCTTTGCGTCAATGTTAGAAGTGATCTTCTATTAATGAACACGACGGCGACAGAAATCGAGAGATAATCTGTTGAATTTGGTTGTTTCGGGTCTTTGCCTTTCCGCATCGACTATTCGATTGTGATAGAGGACCTCTCTTGACACAAATCTTCAAATCTGCAAGAAAGTTTCGCAAAATTTGTCAGTTGCATACACAATAGTGGCTACTTGGTTGCTATCTGTAACTGAATTGAGTCTGATGATAATTTCTCTTTTGAAGGTACGTTGCATATTTTCTTAGCTGATGCTTTACACAGGCACTTTTTTTTTTTTTGATAACCCAGGGAACCCCCGCACGGCCGACAGCCGGGGAGTAAACCCTAGGGGCGACACGTGCTAGCCACCACACACGTGCCACCGGTTAAGTCACCATGCGGCACCCGAAATTCAAACACTCAACCTTTTGCGAGAGGAAGAGTGCGCGCTCCAGCAGCGCCACCCAGGCGGGTGGTCACTCTTTTCAACTATTCCCACAACATTATTCTAAAATTGAGCCTGGTCACGTTTGTATTGAAGACCTGATTTTTTGAAATCCAAAACTGTATTGAATGAACTTTACAGAAGTTATTCCATGTGATAATGACGCACCGATGTAATGAGCCAACAAAAAGTGAGTGATTCCAAAATTGCGTCACATTTAATCAAAGGCATATTAAGCGACCAACTTAATTGATTAGTCACGCTATGTTAGCCGTGTGACTGATACATCAAATACTTTTCTCCCAACTACAGCTCGATCAATCTGAAATTCTCTCTAGGAAAACCACTTTGTAACCTGATTGACTCAATTAACTCAAACGCGATTGACTCAAATCAATTATAACTATAGAGAAGGATCTAGTAAACGACATTGCAAACGAAACATTGAGTTTTCTGTCTTTCCACGTCTTTCAAGCAAAGCGATTTCATATTTCCTTATAACTGCAATCAAATTCCAAAACACACTAAATCACGGACCTATAATTATATATGCTTGTGCGATACGCTTGTGCCATACGATGGTTAATCCAGCATTCCCGGCCTTAGGAAACTCTTCTCGAGTCAACCTTTGTCACAACATTCATAATGATTTTAGAGTGAGAAACTCATAGAAACAAAAGCTCTAGATTTCAATTACTTGTGATATGATACAAATGAGAGGAAAAGATCCTTCTGATTACAACCTAACGTGGAGATTTCATCTCTCCATCTACCAACTACCAACATTAATTGCAAAAACGCTCTAGAATAGTGTACATTTCACATATTGCCCTCAAGTAACACTCTAGAGTACTCAAGAAATCCTAGGCCCTTAAAAGCTTCAAGACTCATCCGATCATTTGGGTCACTTCCTCGATCCATCGTGCCTCGAAACCTCTGGAGCGTGACACTTGATTCTCATAAAAAGAATACAAAAATTAGATCAGACCAAATCCTCAAGACTTAATTGCCGGTACTTAAACTGGCTGGTGCCCTTAATTTGAGGCCCAGCAATAAAACTTCTTGACATTTGACTTCCATCTAAAACAGCAAAGGATGAGGAACCCCCAAATTATTATGAAAGGTAAACATCCAATGTTGAGCTCCACCAGAGAAAAACAACTGAATGAAATCTAAGTAATATTCCGCGATAAAATGTCCCAGTTTTTCTTTACAAGTCCAGCATGTCTTCAAACTGCGCAAAGCTTACATGCCCAATAAAATTTGGTTGGGGATACCCCTTACGTCTAAATGATAAGGGGCAGAATCTCTTTAGCACCATCTATATGTGAAAATTCAGAACATCACGTTATCCTCCTGTACAAGAGCATGAACAATATGGTACTTGCAAAAAATGGATGAACCAAGGAACATTCAATAACTGGGTCCCAACAGGTGCCCCCTCTTCTCTGAAATTCTGTATTTGGACAATTCCAGGCTTTACAAAACTGATTCCGGATATCCTGTACAGCAGAAGATGTTAGTTCAATAAGTAGATGAAGGAAACTAGGACCGAAGCATTTGGATCGGCTCTGTCAGTTGCCCCCAATCAAATGTAAATGATCAAGGATCTTTGATGTCCACACATTCTGCCACTGCCGGGGCTTCATCCGAGTCTGAAGAACCCGAAGCATGTTGACCCTCTGTTGAATCTTGAAATTCTTTCACAAGTAAATTCTGGATTTTCACTCTCAAACCAGAGGCTTCTTCAGGCTTGAACCACTGCTTACCAAACTGAAAAAAGAAATGTAAATACATAAATAATGAGCTGAAAATGTTTGCCACAGGTAAGACGAGAACCTCCAGATGTTCATGAATTCCTAAGAGAGAAAGCAGAAAGAAAATCCTGTACCATAGCTAAATCCTTCTTTTTCAGCCTATCAGGAGCTTCTTCAGTGAAGCGTTCCATGAAGTGAAGTACGAAGAGACCACAATCATAGTCATTTTTCTGTTGAGGAACCTAGGATGAGACAGAAAAATTATAAAAGGACAAGTCAATCGATAAACAATTTAGAAAAAGTAGGTACCGTCTTAGTTGTAGAAATCGACCCAACCAACTCTTTCGTCCCTTTTATCTTTCTTTTTTTCAAAATAAACTCCCTAAGTATATATACCCAATTTTAGACAACGGCACACGCTCCTGCAACACCAATGGTTGGAATCAAGGGCTTTCATATTTACTTGGAACAAGTATCATCCACCAACGAACAGAACCCTGAATTGCAACTTCCCATTTGCTGCAATGAACTATCCCAGACATATTGATGCTTTCCAATTTTGAGAGATTGTATTATTGCCCCTATATCATAACAATTTCCAATTTGTAGTTATTATCAAAGCTTTATGCCTTTTTTACACAGAACGATTCCAGTGAATTTTACATTGAAGAACGGACACTTCTTTTCTAATCACTGTTCTAACCAAGCATGAAAAGATTATTGAAAGGTAATCTGGAAAGATATTTACGGCAATTATCTTGTCACCAATTCTATCAGGGAGCACCTCCCAAATCTCTTCTTCAATTAGAAGATCTGAAGGAGCAACTTGTTGCCTCAGATAACTCCATTCTTCAACCAAAAAGCTGCAGAAGCATACTAGGACCTTAGTAAATCGATAAACTATATGCAGACATCCACATAAACAATGGAAAGTATGAACATGGTCCAAATCTAAAACAAAGTACCACTTCCACGTATACAGGAGCTAAGTATAATAAAGTGGGAGACAAACCAAACTCAAAAATTATATCATGCAAATCTCAACATACTCCCAGATGTATTGTGGGCTTAACATGGACATTTTGCTTTGAGAATCTGTGTTAGTGTCAATTGTACACCACTGTTAGTCAACTTCACGCATTCATGCAAAGATTGTGAAATGCAATATGGAAGAACCATCTGGCCGGGAAAAAAAAAGGCACGGAAGAACCAGTGTACAACTTGCACAAATGCCAACATTTCTGCTATGACTTAAAGGTATCGTAGAAACAAAGGATCCGTTGAACATTTCTGCTATGACTTAAAGGTATCTTAGAAACAAAGGATCCGTTGATTCAGAATATGGCCACACAAAATTCAAATGCGCTACCTACGCTGAGGGTAACAAAATAAGTCCACAACATATTGTTTAAGTTATTGCCACTACCGAGAATTCTTAAAACTTCTCGGTCAACCTCCAGCAAGCGAGACAACAACACTCATCTCACAAAACTCTATGGAAATTGATATCTCTCTACTACATTGTTCTTATGACTTAGACCAAGGATCATAAATCAATGCTCTCTCTGCATTTGGGAAATGGCATGTACTTCGTATTAGATGGCTTCCATACTTCAACTACAAATATTTTGGCACAAAAAAAGCATGAGATGCCACTACATCTGGAAAATCTGAACATTTTCAATGATGCATCAACCACAGGAATCTTTCAAGCTCACCTTCTAATGTAATCAAAAATTGATCTACTACGATGAAGCCGAAGTGAATCAAGATGAAGTATAATAGGGCCAGAGTGACAATCCTTGTCAGGAATGCAGATAATTGCCAAGCTCCAATGAAGGCTGACAGGATCAAAGGAGATGCATAAATTAGAAATTTCACAAAGTAGAATGTGAAAGAGTGATAATGGGGTCAAGCTACTTCAGTTGCTTCCTCAGGCTCCAAAACGCCAATCACCTAGATAATTTAAATTAGATGCACCAAAGAACGAACAAGTGGCACCATTTAAGCCCTCATGCAAGTTAGAGTAAGAAGAATACGAAATAATGCATAAATCCACATGTATATTAGCAATTTAAAATTAAATAATTCGAACTGAATATAAATTCTACTGTTGAATGCTACTTTATACTTCGGCCCAAGATTGTCCTACTACATTAGCAGCACGCCATTTAGACAATACATAAAATGATAGTGGACCAGCAAATTCTCTTTGTTAAATCATCCTACATCTCTTGTCTATGGGATTTCAATAGGCCTTATACCACGTAGTTTCCCCCATTTATCATTTTAAACTTTTTGGTTAGACATTCTAACATGATAGCATAGCCAACTTCTGCCTCTGGTTTATTTCTGCGTGAGGCTCTCCCTATTCGTCAATTCCACAAGTCATTCTCAGTCCAATTTGTACGTCAGAGAACGTGTTAAAGCTTCCCACATCGCTTGTCTATGGGGTTTCCATGGCAATATATTCATGTAGTCTTCCTCCACCTATCAGTTTAAGGTTTTGGGTTGGACATTCTAACAATTTTATTGGAACACAAATTATTCGGATGCTGATCATGCAGTTTCCCTGTTTGTAATGTCCTTCACTTTGGACTTATAACTGAAATTGGAGAGAATCTCATATCCTATCTGCCCTTGTTGTGAAAAGGCTACGCTGGCCTGGACCACTCAAACTCATTTTTCAGGAACTGACTCAATTATGTGAGATTGCCAACAACCATATTTCAAATATGTGCAATGTCCAGCCACAATAATAACCAGAGTTTTAATTTCGCATTAGTTTTCTTTCTCTCTTGTACCTTTCAGACAAGTCCATTTATCTATACTATCTTTACACTGCCGGACAGGTTAACCGTGGCATGCTGCTCACCATGAAGGGGACAGGTCTTAGCTGGTCTTTATGTCTTCAACACAGAAAATTATGCAGGAATCATCACAAAAGTCAAACGGATGGAAAGAACCAAATTACCAAATTCTTATTGTCACTAATCTAGATCCAAAAGTCTTAGAGAGTTCATTAAAACACATGGGCAGATGAATATTATTGAGTTTACAGGTGAGTTTCACTTTCATGACTCATTAATAATAATCCTTCTTTTGGCTGGCAGACAAAAACTATTTGGGGCATCCTTAGCCATGCGATAGGTTTCATGACTCATCACTACTAATGCTTCATTCTTAGGTAACTTAACCTCAAGGTATATCCATGGTACAGCTTTCATGACTCGTTACTACTAATGATTGTTTCTTATTTAACTCAACCCTCAAGCTAGTAATCCAACCTGTTGGTATTGCAAATATTAAAGGCTGAAACGACAGTTCTTGCAACCAAACATCCAACCACTTGTACCGACGTTCGACCTATGTATCAAGAGAGGTCTAATCTATCTAGGACTCAGTTTTGACAATCAGAACCACATTGAAGTACTAGCATCTTGTGCATATCTTCGTTAAGAAACTGTTAACCAACAACAAAGAGCCTTTACAAAAATCTAAGCAGCAAATTGTAGAAACCTTATTGAAGATACAAGATTATTTAACTTACTCCTCATGTATTGGTATAAAGACATAAGCCTTCTGAAATATGTTCACGCCCTTCCACCACCTTCTAAACTTAACAAAAAGGGCATCTTTCTCCTTTCCCTGCTTATCACATGAAAATCGTTCATAGGATAATATATAGAAAAAAATAGGGCACCTGAATGCCTATATGAAAGAGCAGATGTCATCATTTCACTAACAAAGAGGGCATTAACCCGAAACAATAATGTGAGGAAAAGGATAAAGAAACTAGTAGGCACCCATACAAGAACTAATGCTCACCTTAGTACCAAAAATCAGTACAAAATTTGGTGTAAAAAAAAAGCACTTGAACAAATAGCATAAATATATCTTGTACAGAAAGCCTCCACATTGCTTTAACCAAAGATCGTACAGTCAACGCATAGAGATAGTACAATCCAATCAACCACAAAGCACGGTAGAAATAATAGATGGACATTCATTCTTCGCAATAAATCCATCAAGAGGAGAAACTGAGGAAAAGGTCACCTCGCATGATAATGCCTCTTGGAGCTTCTTGTAGAAATAAGTATTAAAGAAATGATAATCATGTATTCCTTTATCCGACTCCAAAGCTTGCTGTTGTAGGTACCTAGCCATTAAACCATCAAGAAATTAGTACCAAAATAGAAGGTAACAGATATCACCATAATATCTAGGCAGAAAATCTACACGGCAGAATAGCAATAAGAGGCTATAAAGATTAAAACCACAAATAGGTATACATAGAGAGGACTCATAAAGGAAGTTTGAAGAATATCTGGGAATTATGCATAATTACCGATATATAGAACCAATCAAACAGACCTAAGATAGGAAAAAGAAAAAGAAGTAATGATAATGCTAAATGCCCCGGGGGAACAGCCAATCCTAGGCCTATGCTATGCCAATAACAGCATATGTTTCCCTCCAAAGTTCAAGTTTTTGGTTAATTCTGTGGATGTCGATAACAAAGGCAACGGAAGTCAAGGAATGTTCTCTCTTTCTTTTCTTTGCTTAATGTGTTTTTCCCTTTTTTGACTTAGAGCAAATCTAAATTTGTTAGAGATACTTACAGAATGTAAAAGTTCATGATAGGTGACGTCAAATAATGCTCGGGAGCAAGGCATTCTATGTCTGCATAACAAATTTCAACGGATTGTGGATCATACCTGGCAAGAGATAATGACAAAAGTTATCTCTAAGTGATTAATGGCAACATTTTCAATAAGAAGAAGAATCAGATACCTTGACGGATAGTAGATTGTAGTGTCTTTCATACTGAAAAAACACAAAAAAGTCAAATTAATAATATTTCCCACAATCACTTGCCTCGAATAGTAGACACAGAGGAAAAAATAGTGGAACAGTTCAATTACCATTCATTCAGTCTGTCAACTCCTTCAGTTCTCTCCACTTGTTGACATTCTTCCTCATCGACAAGAACAACTGTTGGCTCCTGTTTAAAAAGATTACAATAAATAGATTAATTAAAGCAGATAAAAAATCCTTTAAAAGACCAGAAGAGAACAACTCCCAAGAAATGTTAAATAGTGAACAATGCACAGGCCACAAATACGCTTTGGATAAACTGTTCTGTATGACATTTACTTTACCAATGCAACTTCAGAAACAATAAAAGCTTCCTTTTCTACATAACAACTAAGAGGTATTGACTCAAAATCTTCACCAGTCGTGTTTAATAACCAGTTATGCCATGGCAAACTTATCCTAAAATTTTGCTTTCAATATGCCAATGTCACCAGGCATATCATTTTCTAGTATAATAGACCAAAAACTTCTTGTTATGAAACCTCAAGCAAAACAAAGAAAAACCAATGATTTATAATGGAAAATCCCACAGGATTGCCAGCACAGGGAAATGTAGAGCTTTTCAGCTTAAAAGTTGCTATAAATCACATGTAAATTAGGGAGATGCCAATATAACTTACCTGTCACTGATTTTCTCCTAAAGATAGTATAAATACTTGATCAACTCAAAGTCTACACACATGAACTGGTTAAGGATCAAATTCAAGCCCTCCAGTTGTGTTTGAATGCAATAAGTAAGAAAGAAAAGATCAAGTCTAACAGTTCGCATGCCAATTGTACTTCTTTTACAAGTGAAATATTTATACCAGATATAACCGGGGATAACAGACATACATAAATTGCTTTAGACAAATGACAATCATATCCAAGATATCAGATTAATCTATCTGCAAAGGTGACAAATAAAAAGAATGAGCGTACCTTTTTAGTCTTCAAATCTTTGAAAAGTTGACCATGGAAATCATTTTCCCTACCATTGATTCTTATGATCGTTATATTTTGGTCAACTCCAAATTGAAAATGATAAATGCAGCTACGAACAACTAATACTGATCAGAGTTAGGCTGGAAGCCCAATGGGAGGACTCGTACATTCTGGCAGTGCATAAATATGATGCGGCAACTAACCTTCCTGGGTAAACCTAAAGATGTCATTATCTAAGTTTCATCTCTAAGACTAACAAGTCACCAGATATCAAAGTAGAATCCCAAAGAAAGGCATCATCTGGTCAATTGAATGATAGCTCACTAACAGTGCTGCAAATGGTGTCAAAAGCAACTGCCGAGACATCATCCAGGTGCAGATAAGGGTCCAGGTCCTACCAGGCATTCCAAATCAAATTGTGACGTATCAAACTAAGAACTATTATTAGTCAATCATAGCATCAGCGCCACCATGAAGCAAGGAACTATATTCCCAGTGAATAGTCAAAATATCATCTTCATCAATGTCAGCTCACTTTGGAATTATCAAAATAGATTACGTTCCATATGGTGAAGTAAGAAAAAATTGGCAATTTCAATTTCAAACTATCTTTCCTCAGTGAATTATAAGAATAGACTCATATACTGCAACCATGTCATAATGGTGCAAATGTTTACAATTGACTCTTCCGTGTAAGGTAAGGACAAAAAAGAAAAAGCACTATATATAAGTGAAATAACTCACCTTCTGAAATATCGACTAGAAAACATTCCGTCATGACCACGTAAGGTATAGATGGATGATGATCTAGTCTTCCGGTCACCGTTAGGTAAATGATCGGCTCGTTCCACCGAAAGATTTCTTGGTCCCTTAAATGGCTGTTTTCTGGACGACGTATAAGCACTTTTCCTTTTTCTTGGCGAGATCTTTCCAATGGATTTCTTTATTAGCGGATTTGAGCAAGTCATGCTAGGTGGTTCATTCTTATGCAAGTTGGAAGCTCTACAAGGAGTCTGTGAAGAAAACTCAGTACACAGCTCCAGCAGTATATTAACGAAAAACGTAATTGTGGCGAACCAACCATACTTTGTCCTCCAATTTTTCAGAAAAAATCTTTGCGAACGAGGACCGCAGGGGGGCCGTCAATTGTGTTGTCACTTCTCTTAAGCCATCAGATGCACCTAAAGAAGCACGTCAGTTCCTCACACGTGTTGTATAAGACAAAACTGAGGATTGAAAGATATCATGAGCATAGCTAGCACCAATTACTGTAACTAATTATAAAAAAATTATGCAGTCCACTAAATTTGAAATGAAATCCATTTGACTTGTCTAAGGCTCCATATATGGAAGTTAGAGTAGAAAGAACAACACCAACATGGTCAAAATGCATTCCTACTTAAGATGTCAGATCCCTATTGTCTATTCAGCTCTAGCCTCATGCTTCAAAGCTCAGAATTCCATAAGAATTTTCTTGCTGTTGTGCTACTTGAACAACCGTAGTATATGAGAAAGTGCAACCTGTAGTCGCAGAATCAAAAACAGATCTGGAAAGCGCACTTCTTCTGGCGAAAATGATGTCTTCTATAAACACTAATTTATCACGATGATATAAAATATAGACTGATAGAACACCTCGTGTTATTTGGAGACATCATCTGGCAGGCTAAGACAGAATAATGGCACTCCAGCAATGAGCTACAGTCAATAAAAAATTGAACGTAACTTAGCGTCTCAAACTAATGCTACACATCTCCAAGGGTGCTAGTAAAGACAACCACTACATGAAAGAGGGGAAAAACTAACAGAAAGGGAGACAAACACTATCACAAGGCAGAGGAGAAAGTGGTGAGCTGCCTAGGTCTCTGTGGGGAAACCATTAGTTATTCTCTCCTCCTCTAAATTTAATCTTTATCAGCCCCTTATTTGCTCTCAGTTTCCTTTACATCTCAGGATTGTTCTCTATCTCTTTCTACCTAGTCCTCTTTCCAATAACGTAATCTCCAACTTCACCTGTGTAGTTTCTTGTATCCGAATTATTTATTTGTTTGTTCTTCTACCAAAATTTCCACGTCAGTTCTCAGCTTCAGAACTGAGAATTATTATATACTCTCTGCTAATCATTAGGAAGCAGAACTAGCAGAGATAATGAAAAAGCGAATTAACTGGCCAGAAATTTGGTAACAGGTAAAGGTGCTAGGTGACTTGCAAAAAGACAAGCACGAGTAAATTGTAATTTGGAAAATGAAGCAGATGAGATTCTATTCGATTTCACTATCCTTGTTTTGACTAGAGATGGTTCCAGAATGCTTTTGAGTTGCTCATTAAAAGCTTGAATCACGATGTCCCACTTCACTCAAACTCATATGGCTACTATCGCCTTCAACGCTGTACTTTTAGCATTCCTTTTGCCACTAAAACGCTTTTCAATTGCCAAACTGCACAGCGTTCAGATCTCAGTGCCGATGATGACAACCAAAAGTAAATTCAAATACAAATGGTGATTCCATGTACAAGTCTCAGAAACATGGCCTTTTACCTTTTCTTTTATCGTGTAACTCTTCACTGAGGGTTGGAAATGCGAGGTTTAGGAAAGTATAAACTATATTAATACCTGATATGGTGTAATCAATGCATAAGATTTTATAATATAAGCAATATAACAAGTTTAGACCACGTAAGGTAAGAAGGCTAAGAAAAGAAAGGAAAAAATGATTGACAAAAATCAACATATTTGAGGATGAGAGAGAATCATAAACAAGCCAAAGCCACACATCATAACAAGCTTGGGCAAGTATCTAATCTTCTACATAACGGCGCACCAGCAAAAGAGGTCCGAAAAAATGATTGCAAAAATCAACATATTTGAGGATGAGAGGGAATCATAAACAAGCCAAAGCCACATATTGTAACAAGCTTGGGCAAGTATCTAATCTTCTACATAATGGCGCAGCAGCATAAGAGGTCCCAAAGTAGATCACATCTGTCCTCCAGCATCAAATCCACAGTGCTAAAGATCAGGTAAAAGCATAAGACGCTCTAAGGTTCACAAGCGCACAAAATTTGGCAGTAAGCCACTTCAGTGATGCAATATAAGCATCGGCGCCAATAATTATTCCACCCTCTCAACAAAAATAACTATTCAGAAAAATTATATACACCAATCAACCACCACGGGCATGGTATAACCAAAGCTCAAAATTTCGAAAAACTATCAAAAGATATAATAATGATGTCATCAGAACAGCCAAGTCCTCACCATGAGCAATTGCACAAGTGGACTGCGTGGGCTCCTCACTTTCATCAGCATCCTGACAAAGTAAAAAAAGAGAAGATCTGCTCGCTGAGATTGAAATGTGCTAAGAACTCTACAGCTATATGGACATCCACATTAACCATAACATAATCTGCTTCATATTACAATTCCATCCAAGCTTAAAGTCTGAATTTATAGACGATGACCAGTATCAAGTTTGAATGTCTTCATTATTACCCTTGTTTAATCATAGCAGCAAATGAAAAACAGTAAATGGGCACAAGGAAAATGATTAGCTCTATTTTATTTCCAAAATCACGAGAATGTCCAAAACCAAGTGGCACAGAGCAACCTAATTACATCTCGTTTAGCTGACCACTAAGACAATTGCATGAGAAGAATCAGTTATTCCAAAGATCTTCCAAAATTAAGTCAACCATTTGAAACTTGACCTGGTAATTTGCTCACGACACAACTTGTATTGTTTGCAGATGTTATGTTTGATATCGCGCTAAACAGGCTATCAAGCTAAACAAATACCCATAATCAAAACTCAAGCTTCAATAATCATTTCTTATCTATCTTAACTTTTCTCACGTCATAGCAAGAGAAAAACAAAATAGATAATCAGGATGAAGGAACAATGTTTCAAACAACAAGCAGAAAATCTGAAAAGTTGACTTCAACTCTCAGACTGCATCCTCCAATAGCCACTCCCCTAAAGCATACATGTCTACCGTGAGGAAAATGTCAAATGCAGGTGTTGCCTATCTACAAATGTCGACTTCATGCCAGGGGCAAACGCTAAAAAATGTCATCTTTCAATTTGAAAGTAAAAGATTCCGAGTCGTCAGAAGGAAAGGAGAATGCTGTCCCTGAGGTTTGAACTCGACCACATCACAGATCCTTCCAACTTTTCATTAACATGAAAAAGGGACTTACTTTGCGCAAAAAATTAGCACTTTTCTTGAACTCAGCTCTCACCGGGTGTATTGAGCAACAGCATTGCGAAATTGCAAGCATAAGACTATAAACCCATTCACTGGGAGCGCTCAGTAAGTATTGTAAATACGATTTCATTCGGAAAGAGTTGACGACAAAAAGCCCACAACCTTAATCTAATCGATCATCTGCAAAAGGGTTAACGAACTCCACCACAAACTAGCTATTGTTAAAAAAAAAACACGCTAACCCCACTTCATCGAGCCGTCCAATCTGTTGCCGGGCGATCGAAATCAACATCAAAACCAACGGACAAAGTTTTTAGAGCAAAACCTTCTCGACACGGCGGAGCTTCCTCCGCTCCTGCTCCTCCTCGAGGCGCCTGAGCATCGACCGGAGCTTATCCCCGCCGTCGTGCAAGCGCCGCTGGACGTCTCTGAGGGTGCGGGCCTTGCTGGCGATGGACTCCGCCAGCTTCTGGTCGCTGAGGGACGCGATCCAGTCGTCGGACTCCATCACGGGAAGAGGGCCTCCGGAGGAGGAGCCGGAGGAGGAGGAGGAGGAGGAGCGCGTGACGATCAGGACCGGCGGGGGGCGGCCGCCGTCGTCGTCGGCGTCGGCGGCGGCGAGGAGCTTGTCCCAGTCGAGGCCGCCGCCGCCGCCGCGGCGTTGTTGTCGTCGTCTCTCCGATTCTTCCATGCAAGCAACGGGGAGATGGATGGAAGGAAGGGGGTAGGGACTGGGGGGGCCTTCAACGGCAGAGCGTCGTGCCGGCGGGAGGAGCTTGCGGTTGCGGGGATGGCCGCATTGGCGGTGCCTGCGACTGCGGGGGAAAGTGGGGGAAAACGAAAAGCTGAGAGAGAAACGCAGAAGAAGCGGAGACGAAGAAAGAGAGATGGAGAGAGTGAAATGATTCACCAACATACAATTCATGGAAAATAACTGACGTAATATCTCGACGTATCTCAAATCGGTATAAATTTATTTTAAATTAATTTTTAGATCATAAAAAATTTCAAATCGGTACATACAAATTTAGTTTTCATCGAATTGCTGAATTTGATGACGTGTGACAGTTGACGGGTGCACTGATTTGAGATTTTATCTTCGTTTGTCACAGTTGTACCCGTTTGTGATTTTTCGCAAAAACTAACGGAAAATAAAATTATCACAAATGTACCTGTTCAAGACTTTTGGTGATCAAAAAATTAATTTGAGGTAAATATGTTATAGGTGTACCAATTTGTGATATTCGATGGCCAATAAATTAGTTTATGATAAATTTATTACAAATATATTAATTTCGAATTTTCGTGGTATTAACCCAAAATAAAATTGGGAGAAGTGCAATAACGGGTTTTAAAACTTATTAGGAAAGTGCAATCGAATACGAACACTTTTAAAAAATATAGCAAAGTCCTAAAATTTGTAAAAATTGTTACAATTAAATTTTTCGGATGATTCCATCAAAACTTGGCCAACAATAATTGCGGACGTGACCCTTTTTTTATTATTTTCTCCCTCTTACTAGACGCCAAAGTTAACTATTAACATTTTGTGCACGTGACCCAAAATGACTCGTTTTGATGCCTTAGTTACCTTTAGAGCTAGGTAAGAGAGAAAAAATAAAAATAAAAAACCTCATTATCATTTATTGTTGGCCAAGCCCTCCACCTTTGGGTTTTTTTTTTCTTTTTTGTGTGCGTTTTTTATTATTTTTACCCTTTCTTTTTGTTTAGTTTGTCTTTTTGTTTTTGGGAAAACTTTTAGACTTATTTCAACCTAATATAATTAAGATTTTGTGTAAAAAAATAGGATTTGTACCAAACCATGTCGTTTTAGTACTTTAGTTAATTTTAATGTCACATAGGACGTCACGTAGGAGAGAGGAAATAATAATAAAAAACCCATGTCAATTTTTTCTGTTAGCTAAATTTAACGAAATGACTTGATTGCACCAACTTAAGACTTGATGCACTTTGTGAAAATTTTAGAATTCAATTGCACTTTCTCAACAATTTTTAGGATTTATAATGCACTTCTCCCAATAAAAATTGATAAGAGGAATCATCGAAAGACCAAAAATATTATTATTTTTCTTTTTCTTTTTTTTTCTCTTTTACCTTTCATATCCCACTTTTTTTCATTTGATTTTTCCCTCCTATTTGTTATGAATTACGAAGTATTTCGTTGCGGAAGTTTACCGAAAATCATTCTTTGATTTTTATTAAAGGAAGCAGGTTTTGCGCCACCGGATGATGTCCAACCAAACGAAAAAATTAACAGCTTTACTTTGACTAAAACTATACACATGAAAATCGTGTCACAATTTAATCAATGATGAGACTTAGAGAGTACAACTATTACAAACGAATTGAATGTAAATAAACTATGCCAGAATTTAATCGACAACACAACCTGAATATGCCGAGATAAAGATGCATGCTGAAATTTAATCGATTACGCGAATTAAGAAACTAAAGCTAAGAAATATGCCATTGGAAAATAAAAATAAAAAAAACAATATAGGAAAGTAAAGTTGCTGAAAGATAGTATATTTGTTTGATTTGTGCGGTTCTCTTTGATAGGTGACCAATAGTATTTATAATAGTTGTGTGGTAAGTGCTCCCTAGCTATTGCATTTTCCTCAAACGTATCCATCCATTGTGTGATGCTCTTCCATTCCCAAAATTCTTGGGCTTATTCTTTTACGATCTCTTGATCTTGTTCTCAAGGATTATTCCTTTGAAAATTAACTGTCCCACGATCTTAGTTCCAAGTGACTGTTCCTTCGTCCTTCCATTTCGAAAGTTTCGTGCCCACGTTCTCCACGATCTCATATTCTTTCTCTCGAGAAGTTTTCTCGAAACATCGAGAGTGTCAATTCCTCCATGATCTCAATTGCACAGTACAGTGGTCCTGAGCGTTGAATTATATCTCAGCATTACTCATGCATTCAACGAATTGAACACCGTTCTTCGCTCATTGGCACACTTGTTGATAATTATTAATCATTTGTCATCATATATCAACAACCGATTGACAACATTCATCAGCATGTGTCGCCCGACGTGTGTTAACTTCAATTGCTAATATCAATATGGTCATCAATAATGTGTCGCGTGCATGATAATGCCCAAATGTGCAGGAGGTGATCCAAGAGAGTGAACATGTTTACCTACTCCCACTCTTCAAAGAGCTTTCATATCTAAATATGGTATTGCAGAACTGTCTAAAGTTTGAAATGTCTTGATCCTGGCTGCAAATGATAAAGTGAGACAAGTTTGGAGCTTCAAAAGTCACCAACAAAATATCTTTACTTGTCAGGTTAAAGATGTGGACGACCGTGTTTCTGTGTATTAAAAAGCGAAGGAAGATGGAATAAGATGTATCAGACCCCTCTCCCCTCTTCCTCAATCGCAGAGAGGCTCGAGATTGCTCTCGATGGACCCTATGGACCTGCTTCAACCAATATGTTGGTATGATTTGTTAGGACGGATCGTTTACTTTGTTTATCCTGTTCGTGCAGAACGGGTTCTCAGATGAAGTATGTCCTTATGGTCAAAGTCATGGGTCTTTTGGGTTCTAAAATGAGAGTCAAGTTCTCAGACGACATGAAACGGTTCATCAGCAACCTTCCTTAGTGTTTAGATTTGTTTCACATTATGTTACTTTGTGCCAAAAATTGGAAAGCGAAATTTGAACTTGAGTCTCGATGAATTGCTGTAAATATCTTTGCTTCTATGAATCTGTTATGCATGTTCGATGTGCATAAATGAATTTAGCATGAATGATTGTAGGGACGAGTTTGCTCATCATCTATTGTCACCTTTTTCAATAGTGATCTCACACCTGTTACGGAATGTTCGATTTCAGATATAGCCATGTCCAATCGTGAACGTACAAGCTCACCGTCCCAATTCCGCTGGCATGCTAGAAGTCAATAAGTCTCTTCGCATGAAGAAGCGCAAATGCCTAAGACACAAATATACTGGAAATTCGCTTACAACATGACTCGAATTTGTGAACTTATAAAAGGCAATATGACTCTTTTACGACTTGGCTACCATGCTCTATGATGGCCAAAAGTTACCCGTGCGCACTTGTACGTGACTAGTTGTCTTAGATGGCAAGATCCTTTTGAGATGATGTTAGATCAAAGGGAAAACAAATAATAGAAAGTTGGCAGGAAATGTGAAGGTCCACCAGGTAATTTGGGCAGCAATGCTAACGTTCCCCTTATCTTCTCTGCTTGTCCTCTTTCCTTGATGGCATAAATTGAACTCCAAAAGTCATCGTGACATTTGTAATTAGTGCCTACAATCTGCATATTCGGCAGGAAACAACATCTTTAATCAGAGATTGAAACATCTCATTCCATTCTAAAATAACATTTCTCAGGCGGACGGTCTTCTTAGCACTATTGGAATCAACAAATATTATATCAGATAAATAACAAGCTGAGGAAAACAGCACTATTTGGACACCCAGCAACAATCTTCTTCTCCATGTTTGATTAGAAGTAACAACCAGCCATATGCCTCATTTGCATCTTCAGCTCATGTCCCTCCAAGGAGCTGTCTCTTTCACACAACAATAAGAAATCTGGATAGAAAAAGTTAAAACTTGTCCTGATGACAACAACTCTTTTCGAGTCCTTGTTAAGGGTGGATACAGATGAGGGAAGTGATAATTTCAAGATACTCTTCTCACGATCTCCAGCCAAAAGCTATAGCCCTCCTGGATTCTATCCATCATGTTTCCCCTTTAGATTGACCAAAAAAAAACATTTTGGTTTTCTCAAAGTGTACCATTGTCTCAATCCTCATCATGAAGCACCTTGTAGATTTTCAGTAGACGAACCCTCCATGACCATGGCTAACTCCTGCAGATTTCACAAACTGGAGAATGAAGAGCAACTCTCCTTTATTCTAATCATATCTGTTGTCTTCACCACGATGAATCTCGTGTCCTCTCAAACTGTGATAGCCAACTGTTCTTTGGATGGTAAAGTCACCCTTTATGATATTAACCGAACTTGCCAAAATACGAGTTGGGGTGGCTTCATCAACCATGACTGTTGCGGAGTATCCTTTGACGAGTATCTCTACGCTCTAGGCCAGCAGGCGAACCTGACTGGACAAATATTCCTCAGTGCCATGGAGCAGAAGAACTGCTTAGCCTCGATGAATGCTACCGAGTCAAATGTCCTCGGATGTGGAATCGAGAAGCTGACAAGAGGGGCCGGTGGCTGCTCCGACTATTTGGTCACAGATGTGGTGACTCGGCTAGGAGAGAGCTTAAGGAACTTGAGGAAGGATTGTGATCTGGGTCAAGATCAAGATGGCTCATCGAAGCAGGGTTGCAGCGCTTGTCTCGCTACGTGGGAGGAGATTGGTAAATCATCCGCTAATGGAACAGAGACAGCGAAACTTGATGCCGATCTATGTCGGTTTGCAGCTTTGATTACGTTGACAGGCAAAAAGTCTGGTGATAAAAATTGGGTACGGTCAGTATACAAATGCCTTGGGGATCCTAGTGGTCTTCACGTAGGTAAAAGTTCTATGATACTTTGAAATAAGTCGATCAGTTATGCATTTTATTTCTATGCTAATGAATATCAATGATAAGGATTTCACACGATCTAAGCATTTTTTTGAGCCATCTCAGATGAAAAGGACAGTATCAGCAAGAAGAGCCCTGGCATCAAATCTAGAACAGGCAAGCTCATGGGAAGGAGTCATTTCGACTGATGATTTCTTAAGGCTTAATGTTTTTCTGTGCTGCAATTGTTTGTTGTAATTTTCTGTTTTGGATGATACACAGGCCTATGGATTGTAATAGCTAGTCTGGTGGGAATCGTCATAGTTATAGCTATTGCAGCATGGATCTTGTTCAAGAAGAGGGTTAAAGTTCGTGTCCCAAAAGAAAAAGAAGGTACTGTTGAAGTCATTTGAAGATCATGCTTAAACCATTTCCTTCATCTGCTCTTTTTTTTAAAATCTTGTTTGCCGTGAATGATTTGCATAGTCTATATCATGACAGATTCACCAAAACTGCCTTCCGAGGATTCCAGCGGTCTCAAGATATCAATTAAGGAAGTTTATTTGGCAACAAACAATCTCAACCCAACAAAGTTCATTGGCCAAGGCATAGCAGGTAAGAATTAGAGATCTTGCTCTCTTTTTCTTAATCAGATTCATTACATGCTAGCAGGATTGAATAGGTAGAAGAACACATTGCATTCCATCATCGCCAGCAAGAAGACGGCACAAAGCCCTGGTCTTGTGGCAATAAGCGATTCAAATTTTTTTGGCATTGACCTATCTAGGAAGACCATGGTTTTGCTTAATTTGCGGAAAGAAAAGCATTGATAAGAAGGCACAAAAGCCTGGTATCGTCTTCTGCATGCCCTAACTGCTGCTCAGGGGCATCTCCAAGAACATGGGGAAAAAAAGGAACGAAAACCCGAAAGAAAAAACCTGTAAATGAACCAAAAACATACATGAAACTTTTGCACTTCAGAGAAAGTATCCGATCACTTATATAGTCTTTCATGGCAGGCAAGGTGTATAGGGGCATTCTCTCCAACGGTCAAGACGTGGCCATAAAGCACATCATTAATGAAGGCCATACAGATACGTACGTTAGAGAAGTCGCCAGCCTTTCAGATGTCCGGCACCCGAACCTGGTAGCTCTGCTGGGCTACTGTGAGAATGAAGATGAGTGTTTCCTTGTTTATGAGTTGTGCCACAACGGTAACCTCTCAGAGTGGCTGTTCGGTACGAATCGATACCCTGTCCTGTCTATCTGTTCCCCGAGTTATCACCTTAACCACCTTGACCACTTACTGAGATGGTGTGAACTGCAGGAAAAGATAAAGTACTCTCGTGGATCCAAAGGCTCAAAATCGCCATCGACAGCGCAAGGGGACTCTGGTTTCTCCATACCTATCCAGAAGGCTGTATTGTTCACCGTGATATTAAAGTGCGTTTCCAAGTTTACACAGCGAATGCTTCTCTTGTAACCAAATCTCTGTAGTTTTGCTCTGCATTGTCTCTAAGTTCTAATCGTTACTTGCTCAATTCCCAGCCGACAAACATTCTTATTAGTGCCAACTTTGAAGCCAAGCTCTCAGATTTCGGATTATCCAAGGTGATGGATGTGGGCCAGTCGTTTGTGAGCTCAGAAGTAAGGGGAACATTTGGTTATGTTGATCCTGAGTACAGAAGGAACCGCCATGTCAATGCTTCAGGTGATGTCTACAGCCTCGGGATAGTACTTCTGCAGCTTCTCTCTGGACAAAGGGTTATCAATCTAAATATGAATCGACCGATGCCTCTAGAGAGAATGGTACGGATTAATGCTTTTATCAAATTCGACATAGTCATTTTCCCTATGGTTAGCTGTCGTATAAAAATGTGCTTTCTACCTCACAGGCCAAAGTCCTTACGAAAGGCGGTAACATAGCAGAGTTTGCTGATCCAAAACTCAATGGAGAGTACTTGGCCGAAGCTTTTGATCTAGTGCTCAAGCTGGCATTGTCATGCACAGGACTTAAGCGGCAAAGGCCATCCATGGAGCAAGTTGTATCAAGACTAGAAAAGGCACTAGATATGTCAACCGAAGGGAAATCAACAATATCACGTAGCGAGAGAGAGAGGAACTTGGCATGCAAAGAATAATAGGAAAAGAAAAAAGTTTTTTGATTTGATGGAGCATAATCAACTTTATGTTTACAGAGGCACAAAGCATTTTATTGTCAATTACATTGAAAAAGAATCAGAATACAAGGGTTTATTTGTACAGAAGGCTTCATGAGTAAAAAAGCAGAAAGCCAATATGACTCAACTAGCTCTTCAAAAAATGAGCTAATTTTGTCAATGCATCACAAAGGATGAAAACAATAAAGCAATATCTACATGACTGATGACCGCAACAAAGTAAAATAATTCCCTCAAAAATTCGGATTACGAAGCATGGACAAATTGTTCCTGCTGGAAAATTGCAGGCAGTGAACCACAAGATCTTCTTTCAGAAAAATCCTGCAGAAGCCTGATGAGAGCACTGGCCTTCTTGCTTGCACAAGAAGTGCCCTCGCTCAGTAAGGAATAGAGAGATTGCATGAGAGAGCTACTCTTCACCAAATTGGAGATAACTTCTGCTCCACCATTGATGCACAGAGCCAGCAACAGAGTCACACAATGCTCCCTCCCCACCCTTGAGGTAGAAGAATTCAGAACCCCCATGATTATATACAGAGCACTTGCACGTAAAATCGCTGATGTTCCCTCAGATTTCTCTGCTATGCTTGACAGAACAGCCAGACAATCAATCACGAAATCTTCTCTATCAGAAGACTTCAACTGTTGAACAACCACCGGGACTGCTCCGGATGCAAGAACCCTCCTGTGATTGCCATGGTGCATTAGAAGCCCAAAAACTGCCACTAATGCATTCTTCTTGCCACGACTGGTTCCATTCTTGACCATCTCCACTAAAACTGCGATGGTTTCTGGAATTTCCCCAATCAATTTCCTATACTCCTCTATCGAGGCAAGGTAAAACAGTGTTGCAGCTGCATGCTGCCTAGCTTCAACCTTATGCCCATATTTGAGAACCTTCACAACCAATACCAAACCGCCATTCTTGACGACAATTGCTTTGCTCTTTGAATGCTTCGAGAGATTCAAAAGAGCTGCAATAGCATTTTCTTGGATTGATGAATCCCTTGACGTCAGCAGCTTTAACAAGTGAGGAATAGCTCCAGCTTCAACCAAGCACGATCTATTAAAAATGCTCGTCTTGGCAAGAAGCCGGATCTCATAGGCAGCTCTATTTCTCTCCACACCAGTCCCAACCTCCAGCCTGGAAGCAAGATAGCTCGCAAGCATTTTCATGGCTCCTTCTGCTGCCACACTCCCGGCGAGAACAGTCCTCGTGATATCGCGATTCTTGCGAGCTGATTCAGCAAAAGGAATGCCATTCTCGGAACAGTATTGCTCGATCAACCGCCTAATCGCTGCATTCGGAACAAGTTCCGTGCTTGCAAGCATCTCACCCGTCTTAGGACAAGTGAAATTTCCAGCCCTAAACCACTTCACTATCGAAGCTCTATCATATGTATGTCCTGTGACCGTGGTCACTGGATCGACCATCAACTCGAGAGAAATTGGGCACCGAAGATCATCCGGATTGACGTGATCAAGCACTTTAATAGCATGCTCGTCATTGGATTGTCTATAGGATTCGATGTCAACAACCTTGAAAAGCACGCATCTACAGTAGCACATCAACCCCATCAAACTACTCAAAATCTCCACCTCCCTCTTCTCAACACTCGAAAACTCAAACCCTAATTCAGCATCCAAGAACCTGATCTCCTTATGGCAATCGGTCCAGCTCCTCACACCAACATAATCAAGGACACGCTGTAAAGCACTCCTCTCCGGAGCAATGCCGCACTCAAACCGACTCAGAATCGACTTCAAATCACCAAGCGCTGTCCGATCATCTACATCAACTTCGAATCTCACCTTACGCGCATGCCTCACGAACAAACCGGCGATCTCCCTCGCTTCGACGGGCACGTCGACGTCCTCCATGGGCAGCACATCCAACGCCGTCGCCATCGCGCGGGCCGAGGCGCGAAACTGGCCCGCCACGCGCTCCGACTTTACCAGCATCCACGCGCGCGCCCCGTCGCGCGCGCAGTCCTCGAGGAGGCACCGGAGCTTCCGCAGCTCCAGGTGGAGCTCCGAGAGGCCGAGGGCGACGGAGCCGGGCGCGCGCGGCGGCGTGGGGACGACGACTTCCTCGAGGAAGATGAGGAGGTTGGCGACGCTCCGGATCGACTCGGCGGCGTTCCGCCGGTTGCACGCGAAGCGCCCGGCCTTGCAGGCGACGATCGACCTCGCGAGGTCGGCGACGGAGGAGAGGAGGGCGGACGGAGGCGTGCGGTCGGAAGGGTGCACCTGGGGGAACGTCAGCGTCCGGCGAGTCGGCTCGGCGGCGGTCGGCCTCTTGGTCATTTCAGCGGAAGAGGATCTTTTTTTTGCGGAAAATGATTAAAGAAATGGAAAAAGCAAGGGCGATTCTGTCCTTTTACTTTTCTTTTTTCTTTTTGGCTCGTTTTGTAGCTTTGTGCTTGTCTTGTTTCGGATTAGCTTTAGGAGCTGGACTATATATAGGGCGGGGAGGGGGAAGGACACGTGGAGAAACCCAATTCGCTGTCGGGGGACGGGTCTGTCTGATGCGTACAGTACTCTTCGGCTGGATATCTGAGGACACGTGGCGAGAGGGCAAGCGGGGGGCGGCTTCCGTGGATCGTTCGTGAGCTGACCAGGAGAGCGACACGTGGCGAGGGGTGTGTGGTAGGGAATTCCTCGTGGGACGTGTAGCGGTAGTTCTCACGTTGCATCACTGACCAATCATCGCCGACTTTTCGGTATTTTTTTCTCGCTTAGCATGGTGCGGACGTGTAGCGGACGTATGCATTAAAGAAACAATGGCGATTTCAATAATGTTCATTAGTTTTTACTCTTGTGATTTGATCGATGATTCTTAGAAATTATTACCTTATATAACTTTATTCATTGATACTAATTATCCAGGTCTCTTCAAACATGTGACCGGCCCGTTTAATAGAGATGATGGTGAGGATTTAAAGTTGCGTTTGCTCGTCGGAATTCGGATTGTGATAGAATGGGATAAAGTAGGATTAGATTTCCATTGAATATCTTCCGGATTATAGAAAATTCTACAATATGTTTAGTGCGACATAGGATGGGATAAAGCTTTGATACCTAAGGTTGCTAAAAGAAGTCAATATTTGACGTGAAAGTTATTGGGCACGAAAGAACGGAAATGGTTCCAACAAGAAGAGGGAGGTTCTTGACAGGATCGGCAAGGGCGTTGAATTGCTGCGGAGTGGTTTGAAAAGCCATTTCTAATGGTCTTTCCTTGTGGGAGATGGCTAAGCCTTAGAACTTCATGATAAGTTTTTAGTTCATTTTTCTTGTCTCAAGGATTCACCAATTGATTCTAAATTAAGAGCCGAGAGTACAGTAAGAATGCAAGATGCAAAACACCAGCACCACGGCCTTCTTATCTCACGAGTTGGAACTGCAAGCTCTCGCTCATAGGAAATTCGTCAAAGGTAGTGTCGGTGGGGACGAAGACGGCGATCTCGATGTCGCCCTTGTTGGCCTAGAATTCTTGGACGACTTTGGAGGCAGCGACATTGAAGTTGTGACCCTCGATTAGGGCTTTAGTAATGTTGACGCCGATAGGAGGGCGAGTCTCAAAGGCCACGAGGTCGAAGCCGTAAGGGACGAGGAGGGAATTAACGGTGAGCTCGAACTGCAAGCTCTCGCTCATAGGCAATTCGACAAAGGCGGTGCCGGTGGGGACGCAGGGGGCGATCTTGGTGCTGCCCTTGTCGGCCTCGAATTCTTGGATGACGCTAGAGGTGGTGAGCATCAAGACGACACTATTGAAGTTGTGCCCGTCAATTGATGTTGAGGCCCAGAGGAGGGCGAGTCTCGGAGGCCATGAGGCTGAAGCCGTAAGGGATGAGGAGGGAATTGACGGTGAAGATGGAGAGGTTGTAAGGGAGCTCAAGGAGGGTGACGTTAGAGGGGGAGTAAGCAGTAGGGGAGTGGACATAGACGGCGCCAGTGGAGAGGTTGTGCGTGATTTTGACAGAGCTGAATCTGTTAAGTAATTTTTTAAATTACTTTTATTCAATCCGGGTTTATCCTATCTCTATCCCGAATTTGTTATCAGACATTTCATTCAGATATACCTGGGTTATCAGGTTCTAAGGACATTACCAAACACCATATAGGATAATTTGTTATTCTATTCAGACTCAAATCAAGCCACCAATTGCAGCCTAATTTCTTATTGGAGTCACATATTATGCGTCCTATGTGCGAAAGAGAAATTTTTTCAGCGTGGGCTTGTATCGACTTGGGCCTGCGCTGGTCTCGTTATGAGCCCAATCATCTTGATTGTCCAGTTTGAAGCTGAACTGCATTCGTACTCTTCTTCTTTCGCGCGAAGGTCCGGTTTGCTTCCTTTGCTGCGTCCGCTCAGCGGGAAATCGTTGCTCTTCGCCGCTAGAGAATCAGCTCGCCGGAGAAGGTATTGGCTCGCCGGCGAAGGCCCATTGCTCGCGGCTGAGGGTTTTGGATTTCTCTCGTTTCTTCTGCCTCGTATACTTCGTTTCTGCTAGGGTTACGAATTTCGATTCCGTCGCTTCTGACTGTTCGCTTCTGACCGTCCCGCGAGCATCGAAGTCAAGGAACCCAGCTTTGCTTTTGAAAAATCGAATGATGACGACTCCATCGTTGTGGATAGCCAGTTGCAGAATGTCTGTTTTTAAAAGGGATTTTCGGTGGTTTATTCGTGTTTGGATACACCTGAAATGGGCTGGGTTAGCAATCAAAACTTGAAAAGAAATGTAGGGACGTGAGTAGAAACCTTCCTTCATTGATGAGGCGGCAGAAGCTCTACGACTTGAGCAGGCTTTAATGCTACGACAAAGATGTCTCTTCACGTAAATATATAGGCTATTTATTATGTGGAACAATCAATCTATGCCCTCCATTAAGCGGGGATGCTATCGTTTTTTTCGTGTCACTAGTGTTATTAATACTCCTATGCACCTAACCATATGACATCGCCATTTACCAATTCCATGTGTAATCGTGAATCCCCAGGCTGACCAGTTTTTTTCTTTTTGTCCATCTGGATTTGAAGATACTGACTTTAGTAGTTAGCCAGCAGAATTTATTCTCTTTCTCCCCTTGTCACGAGAGAATCGAACAAGCTTTGCGGGAACTGCAGTTACACCTGTCAGCCTGAGATCAAGGCGTGCTCATGCTTGAAATTCTTGAGATCAAGACGTACTTATGTTTGGAATTCTTTATTCTGCATGATGGATGATATGGTCGTTCTTTTGGGAGGTTGACTCTCTAATATACCGAGTGTAAAACTTTCAGGTAAAACTTTAGGTGGTCTAAGTGCAAGATTTGGGGCCTTGCCCCCTTCTGATGCTGAAAAAAAGGTGTCAAGCTACCTCTTGTCTTGTCAAATCCCGCCAACTGCTGCTCGAATTCCTCCACAGAGGTATCAGCTTCCTCATGAAGTGTCTTATTGTGATAATCAATTTGCTATTCATTTTGACAGGATTTTATGATCATTCTCTTGTTGATATTATGACGCAAATAGAAGCGACAACCTGGAAAACTCTTCCACGATTCGACTGGAATTCAATTCAATTTCATAATATCTGAATACAAAGCTGAACGTCTTTTATAATGATAGGACTCCTAAAGATATCCGAATTAAAGAAGATAACATCAAAGCAAATCAAATCTAATCTTATCTAATAAAATAAAATCTAATCTTATCTAATAAAAGCAAACGAAATATTGATTATTCGAAATTGCCTAAAGTAAAAAGAAAATTGCCTAATCAGAAAAAACTACCGAGATTTTCAACGATTACGGCGATCACATTCTTCAAGATAATCACAAGCTAACTGTTCTACGTCATATTATCTTTGTTTTGATTTCTTTATATTTGGCAGCTAAAGGGATCTATTGCTTTAGCCACACGTGGAGATTGTGACTTCACAGCCAAAAGCGGAAATTGCACAGGTAGAAAGTGCTGCAGGCCTTTTGGTGATAAATGATGAAGAAGGTAGTGTAACCAATGCACCGTGATGAGTAATCTGGAGCCTTTATTTGTTCCTTTTTTCTGCTCTAGTTCCTTGATTCTTCTACATCTATCGCAAATAGCAGCGGAAGTTGAAGCTTAATGAAGGAGTTACACTTGGTTCAGCCTTGCCCGATATTCGTCTATCAAAACATTGCAGAACTTTTTGAGATGGTTTGCCCTGAAAATGGTACTGCTACGAACATATCAATTCCTGCCGTGATGGTATCGAAGTCCGCCGGAAGAACTCTGAATTCTATGCTAGTTGATGGACGAGGTGAGCTTTCTACTATCTAGAGCATGCTTAGAGAGATGGGCTTGCAAGAGAAAGGATAGATGTATGAATGGGTCTTGGGCTTGCAAAAGATGGGTCCATTTTCCATACCATTAAGGTGTGGGTGGTAACCATTTTGCTCTAGAAATCAAATTCTTTCCAGAAAATTGATTTCTGAAGGAGAAATTTGTTTGGTAAAATATGATTAATTCTGCTCCAAAAATTGATTTCTGAAATAGAAATTTGTTTTGATTTGTTGATTTTTTTTGCACTTAAAAAATTTTAAATTTTACTCAAAGTAGGTGGCTACAGGTATTATAAGCCATTTTGTAAAGTTTTGAAATTTTTCATTTTTTAAATTTTTTTTTGAGCATCTAAAAAAATTTAAATTTCACTGAAAGTGGGTGGCCACAGGTATTCTAAGCCATTTTGTGAAGTTTTGAATTTGTGAATTTTTTTAATTTTTTTGGGCACCTCAAAAAATTTAAATTTTACTCAAAGTGGGTGGCTACAGGTATTCTAACCCATTATGTGAAGTTTTGAAATTTTTTTTGGACACCTCAAAAAATTTAAATTTCACTTAAAGTGGGTGGCCACATGTATTTTAAGCTATTTTGTGAAGTTTTGAAAATTTTTATTATTTTTCTTTTTTTTTGGCACCTTAAAAGGTGGCCACAGGTATTATAAGTCATTTTGTGAAGTTTTGAAATTTTTGATTTTTTTAGCACCTAAAAAATTTAAATTTCACTCAAAGTGGGTAGCCACAAATGTTTTAAGCTATTCCGTGAAGTTTTGAAATTTTTAATTTTTAATTTTTTTTAAGAAATTCACTAAATTTCATATTTTCTCGAAATTTGAATTTTTTTATTTTCTGGAAATTTTTATGAATTTTTCTAGAATTTTTCAATTTTTATGCATTTCTAAAAAAAATTGTGAAAAAATAGAGAGAATGCATTCCGGAATCAAGAAGCTACAAAATATAGCTTCTATTTTTCTTGCCAAAAACTCATTTTGTAATTAAGAATGCATTCTGAAATTAAATATTTTTAATAAATATATTTTTATTTCAGAATGTAAAAATCACTCTAAAATGTATTTTAAAATTTTTTTAATAAATATTATTCTATTCCAGAATATATTTCGAAACAGAATTTTTATTCCGGAACGCGCTCCATGCGCACCCAAGCCAAATTAGCTTATTTCCCGGGTATAACAGGATCCTGGGCAGGTGCTCTTCTTCATCCTCCGCAACATCTCTAGAACCTCCGTACGGCCTCCCCCCCTTTCTCTCTCTCTCTCTAACCATCTCCATTTCACTTGCCCCCTCGCTGCTCTCCCGGAGCGCGCCGCAGTGTGTGAACGCGCGCCCTTCCCCCGTTTGACCTCCTCCCGCTCCAACCCTCCCAGAAAACCCTAATCGCGCCCCGTCGTCCCCTCGGCTGCTTCGAGCTCCGGCGGCCCGCTCCTCGGCGGCGGCGGCGGCCTGAGCCCCCCCCCCCTTCCGGCGTTTTGGGCCGAGGCGCTTTCGGTTTCGAGATCATGGTGAGCTTCTTTGCGCTGTCTTGGCCATTTTGACGACGACTGTTCCCGCAGTCGCACATGCTCGTTTTTTTTTTTTTTAATTTTATAATTTTTCATTGGGGGTGACGACGAACTTGGTGATTAATTGGTTTGTAATGTCTTGCCATGATGTTGCCGATCGACCACTATTGTACGGTTGCGTAGGTTTTGAGTGTTGCCAGAATATTTGGTTGACTAGAAGTTCGGCACCCGTGTAGATGAGCTGCCCTTCTGTTAGATGCCTGATGGGTCCGCTGTCGTAGGTGAATTGGTCCGTGAATTTAACCTAGTTTGAGCTATGATCACTGTCTGACTTGTATATAGCAATCTAAGTAAATGGGTATGTTTGGCCTTTCGTGTAGCATTCGGGTTCTGTATTGCACCCTGGAGTCGTTTCTGTCATGAATTTTGAAGTTTCACGTGTTATGGACTCTTATCAGTGGAACCAAATCATAGTAGTTGATGCCAAGGATTTCGTGGAACACTAATGGATTTTTTGCTATCTAAGACTTA
Organism: Syzygium jambos; assembly: GCA_031216235.1. Classification (NCBI taxonomy): domain Eukaryota; kingdom Viridiplantae; phylum Streptophyta; class Magnoliopsida; order Myrtales; family Myrtaceae; genus Syzygium; species Syzygium jambos. Next base: position 14,070,641 of record CM062227.1, read on the forward strand.
TTACCGCCTTGGAAGTGAAGCTTCTGTCATCTCCTAGCTCCTATAGAACTGGTTATTTTGGAGCAGAGACATTTCAGTTGACTGGTCACTGTGTGGGTTTTGTACAAGTTTGCTAGTTATTTAACTCATGATGATACCTTGCATGACATTGTGTTGTCTGGTGGTTTCAGGCTGCTCTGGCTGATTCTTTCCTTGCGGACCTGGATGAGTTGTCTGACAATGAGGCTGATCTAATTGTGAGTGACTACACTATACTTCTTGGTTTCATTACTCTAGGCATCTTGCATTGACTTGGTTACATGCTTTCTTTATGATTTTCTTTGAGGATTCTCATCTATCTGTTTACACATCTTGAATTATTTGCGCATTGATTAATTCTAGGCCCAGCCTTTTTTGGTAGAACATTAGGCAAGCCTCCATTTCTAATAGCCAATTATATGCTTAGCCGGTTATGTTCCTTCTCATACGTTGAAATCTGAGATGTTTATACTCTTAGGAAGAAGATGAAAATGATGCTGGAAACATGGAAGAAGATATTGATGGGGAACTAGCTGACATAGAGACCCTCAATTATGAAGATCTTGATAATGTTTCCAAATTACAGAAGTCACAGAGATTCAAGGACATAATGCAGGTTAGTCCACAATCACTGTTTCTAATATATTAGAATAGCCTGTTCTTTGGTCTTGAAAACCTCATTGCTAAGTCTTTCTTTTTCTTATATTTCTTTCGTTCTTTCGTAAATTTTTTTTTTCTTTTTTCTGTTGTTGTTTTCTGTGTGTGTGTGTGTGTTTGGGGGGGGGGGGGGGCGGTTAGCCATAGTCTTGTATCGCACAAACTGAACGCAGGGTGACAGCTCCTGCTGCTACATGCCAACGCATTTCTTCCCTGCCTCAAGGAAACTGAGTGGAGGGTGACAGGTCCTGTTACATGTTAAATTTATTAGCTAATACCTCAATTTTCAAACAAAAACCAATGGTTGGTTGACACAAGTCTTTTTTTTTTACATTTTTATAAAACAAAATCTTAAGCTAAAACCTTGTTAACTAATTGAATCAAACGCCTTTGTCATATCTGCAGTTATATTAGATATTGGAGATAACTTTACGATGATAATTCCTTGCAAGTCATTGCTATCATCACATTATCTCCAATTTTCCTCCCCTCAATGATTTCTCTTTGATTCGAGCTAACAAGATATGGCAAAATCAGCTTTAATCTTGAAACAATAATCTTAGTGATGCATTTACCTACAAATTGCAGCAAGGAATGGATCTGAGTTCCATTGTTCTTACAAATATTCTACTTGAGGAGCTAGTGTTGTAGCCGTTGCATTTACAAATACATCCTTTGTGTGTATGAGCTGAAAACATCAGTTCTCCTTTTTTCTATTTCACTTTTGTGTTATATTAACTCCTTGTGTATAGTTGTTGTTAGTGCTGTCCTCTGACCGAAATGGCTTCATTTTTATGTCACTGGCGACTCATTAATTTCCACTGAAAGTTGGTTTTGGTACTGTACTGCTCCTTGTTTCCTTTAAAGCACGTTGAAATGAACATGAGTATGCTTAAGCTATACTTAGGAATTTGTTAAATCATGGTATTGGTGTTGATATCCAACTTTGCTTGGAAATAATTTGATTTATGTGTGGGAATGGCAGAAAGTGGAAGATGCTCTTCAAAAAGGTTCTGATATCTCAAATCATGGGATGGTGTTGGAAGATGATCCGGAATATGAGCTCATTGTGGACTGTAATGCCCTCTCAGTCGAAATTGAGAATGAAATAATGATTATCCACAATTTTATTCGTGGCAAGTACCATGTGAAATTTCCAGAGCTTGAATCGCTCGTCCATCATCCAATAGATTATGCTAGGGTGGTTAAGAAAATTGGAAATGAGGTGGATTTGACCCTTGTTGATTTGGAAGGACTTTTACCTTCGGCCGTCATCATGGTTGTCTCAGTTACAGCATCAACTACGAGTGGCAAGCCACTTCCAGAAGAGGACCTTAATAAAACAATTGATGCATGTGATCGAGCTCTTGCTCTCGATTCTGCGAAAAAGAAGGTTCTTGATTTTGTAGAAAGTAGAATGGGCTACATTGCGCCAAATCTTTCTGCCATTGTTGGGAGCGCGGTTGCTGCAAAACTGATGGGAACTGCTGGTGGGCTCTCAGCCTTGGCTAAGATGCCGGCTTGTAATGTCCAGCTTCTTGGTGCAAAGAAGAAAACTTTAGCTGGTTTTTCAACTGCAACATCTCAGTTTCGTGTAGGCTACATTGAGCAAACAGAGGTATTCCAGACTACTCCACCTTCTCTAAGAATGCGTGCTTGCCGGCTTTTGGCTGCAAAGTCAACACTCGCTGCACGTGTAGATTCTACTAGGGGAGATCCATCAGGAAATACAGGGAGGGCATTTAGAGAGGAGATTCGAAAGAAAATTGAAAAATGGCAGGAGCCGCCTCCTGCAAAGCAGCCAAAGCCGCTTCCAGTTCCTGACTCTGAGCCCAAGAAGAAAAGAGGTGGTCGTCGTCTAAGGAAGATGAAGGAGAGGTCTCTCTCACTCTTTCAAAAAGTAGCTTGTTTTTCATGAACGTGTGGTTTGATGTGTTGGCTTATTTTTTATTTTTTAGGTATGCAATAACGGATATGAGAAAACTGGCCAACAGAATGCAATTTGGTATTCCTGAAGAGAGTTCCTTAGGTAAAGTTGCCTTTGAACGAGTTTGAGTGATGGGCAGTGTATACTTCGTTTGTCTCCCACTGACCTATTTGTGTGGGGGAAAAAGCTCTCATGATTACATGTATTTTCTCTTTGTCAGGTGATGGACTGGGGGAAGGATATGGAATGCTTGGTCAGGCAGGGAATGGAAAGCTGCGAGTGTCTATTGGTCAGAGTAAACTTGCTGCAAAAGTTGCCAAAAAGTATGTTTCTTTAGTCCTCCCAGGACAAGATTTACTTTTGAAAAATTGCCGATCTAGATTACTAATTTTTGCCTCAAGTCCTCTTTTCCTAATAATCTACATTATCTTCAGGTTCAAGGAAAAAAATTTTGGAAGCAGCGGTGCCACCTCTGGCCTTACGTCAAGTCTGGCATTTACGCCCGTGCAGGTCTGTGCCGTCATTTATGGCCAGTAATTTATCAGTGCATTGGAATTTTTTTCTTCAAGCAGGAAATGATAACTACTGCTTGACATTTAATTCCAGTTTGATGCCAAAACTGAGTGCATAATCATTTCCATCATTAACCTGAAATAAAAAGGAAAGAAAAGATCTGCTCAGTAGCCTCCTTGTTCTCAGCTTGGCAACTGTATGTGGTGGTTTAGTGTTGATCTTGTCTTGGTGCAGAACCAATCAATTCAAGTATTCTCCGAGAGGTTTATCCTCAGATGGGTTGTGCTAAATAGTAATAGTTTCATAGGTATTGCCCAAATCTGACGTGTGACTTGTTAATCATATTGCAGTGGACATGATGTAAGAAATATACAAACCTAGGTGAATCAATAGGAAACAGGGCTAATTGAAATGCTGACTGTGCATTCTTCCTTGTCCCCCCATACAATTAGATAATGTCTTAGTATGGAGCTTTCTGGACTTCATGACAATTATACGCCTTGGTTTGGATTCCTATGTGCTGGATTTTTCACTTGGGTTTTACAGTTTTTCTGAGCTGTGAGCAGAATCAATTGCGTTGTTCCATCTTTTCCATTTCAAGTAGTGGTGAGACAGTCTTCCATGTTATATCCTCTTTCAAGTCTAATTGATTGATTAATTGTAGGGTTGAAAATTTATATGGTTATTGCCTCTATGTATTTGGTGACATTCTGGGGGTAAACAAAAAGAATGAAAGGAGTAAGTGGAGATGGTCCACCTTATCATTCCAAAACATGGATTTCAATCAAATTCAACATGGAATGCTCTACCCTTCTTGCAGTTGCTTGATTTAATTAAAGCTAATTTTCCGCATAAAAGAGAATTGTTTGTCTACTTACAGACATATACTAAAAAGGAAGAAACACAACCTAAGTCAATGAAAATAGTTTCTCCTTAGGCAAAGTTTTGTCCTAAGAAGGAAGAAACAGTACCGACCTTAGATCTTTTAGAAACTTTGAGTTAATGTAGTTCAAACTTTGAAGCACTGATATAAAACTTTGGTGACAATTTAGTGACAAAACTGTTGTTTTGTCTATTCGTTACACATCTCTTTTACACTGACAGGTTCAGGAGCGGAAGCAAGAGTTATCTTTTGTATGTTTAGGCCAAAGACTGGGCCTTGAATAGTAGTTCCCTTTAATTTCTAACATGGCATATCCCGATCAGCCTCTTTCTTTTGAGTTTTATTTATTATCGTACGTTATAATTGCAAGCAGAAGTTTGCTGGGTGAGTTCCCACTCCAATTTAGTATTTTCCTTGTTTACTTGAATGTTATTACGGAATGATTTTTCAGCGTGATTTAAAAAAAATGGTATTTTTCATCCGCAGGGGATCGAGCTTACAAATCCACAGGCTCATGCAAACCAGCTTGGCAGTGGAACTCAAAGCACATACTTCTCAGAGACAGGAACGTTTTCAAAGATAAAGAGGACTTGAATGTTGCATCTTTTTGTATCTGAGTGAAGACTGAACTCAACTATGCGGAGTGAGGACTGTGAAACTTACTCTGAGCAATTATGTTTCAATTTTCATTTCATCGGGGTTACTTGATTAACAATCTTTTGTCCATTGACAGACATCCAACCTTCATGGCTGCGATCACCTGGTGTCCACATCAGTTCATGTTGCGTTTTCTGCTAAATTGTGTTTTGTTTTTCTCCAGTTTAGGTAATGGGTCTGTTCAATGTTTTACGCGACATTAATTCTCCAAGTGTTGTTTAGACTTGTAGATCATATTTGCCTATGTGGCCTACGATGGTTGGGTTATAAAGTCGGGTTGTGATTTTCATAATCGTTTGATATTCAATTCATACGATATGAATTAATCTGATTCAATGTCTAATCGGTACCTAACTATTTGACAAATTCACAATCTCTTGAATTAGAAGCGAATATATTGGATCACTAGCGAGTGTATGATTTGGTATGCATCCGACTACGCAAAATGTTCATAATTTTTTTTTATAAATATTGTACATACTAGATGATGTAATATTTTCCAGACATCAGTTCACGGTTCTTTAATTATGACGAGGAAGTACACCTTAGATAGGTAAAGCCCAAGGCCTATGAAATACCCTACTACATAATATATCATGTTAGACGTCATCTAAAATCTGAGGGCGTGACTCAAACATGGAACTACCTTAATTGCGCACTTTCCAATTTCCATGATGAATGGAATGACATATAGGGTTGTGAATTCATATTAGAATGTAATGCGTGATCCCCTTACATGGCCGACCGTTTAAGTATACTACGTAGTCATGTCTTTCTTGTTTGATTTCATGAGGTTGATGTTGACTTGCAAGTTTTTTGGTGTTAAGACAACCCTAGGTTTGATTCCCTTGCACACCTACGTTAGGATTTAGTCTTGTTTTAGAAGAATTCTAATCCTTTGCTTTGCTAATAGCCGTGAAAAGTACATTAGAGTGTCTACTTTCCTGCTACGCTTCTGCCCTTGCCTAAGAATCGGATTTTTCTGGGGTTAAGATTGAATCTATATGATTTTTGCATTTATGCATATAGGATATAGCATGCATACAAATCAAATTTCATATAGATTAATGAGAAGAGATTGAAAAAGATTGCATGGCACGTAGGGAATCTCACGTAGATTTGCATTTTAGATTGGGCAATCTAGATTATCTCGTGTCTAATTGATCTCATATCGGGTCAGTTAGGGCCTTGCAGTTAAATCCTAGAATCTTAATTTGCTTCATAAAAGATAGTTACGTATAATATGATATTTTTTTACATCATAGCGATAAGTGATTCCTGATTAGATAATTCATGCATGTTGTCTAGGGCTTTAGGCATTTATTACACGATTATTTTAATGCACATTTACTTTTTGTCTCATAGCTCACGGGAGGTTTGTCCCGAGAGCTTAATAACGAGGCCTTGTTAATTTTGCCCGATACGGCCTATGATCTTTACTGTCTTCGTACTTCATTTGCTTCGATATCATTTGATCTTTATTGTTGCTTGATTTCATCCTTCCTGCTTAGCCTTATTCAATCTTAATGCCACGCATGATAGAGAAAGTAATAAAGAACACCGCGCCACCATTTTTCTGCCGATCAAATTGGGACGGATTCGATTGCGCAAATTCAATAAATTTTAAAATCCGATCCCACTTTTCAAAAAGATTTCATGATTCGCGCTCTCACGACAGGTTTAGAAGATTCTGTGTACCGCGCTTATCCCTAAATAGATCGGCCGAGATATCCACAAGCATGGTGCCCGGGGCCGTTTTGGTCAAATCGGATCAACAGCAATATTTAGCAAACCGCGCCCCCACCTAATCTTCTTCTTCTCCTCTTTTTTATTTATTATTTTTTTTGGGTCGAAATTATTTATTTATTATTAGTTTTCCTAATTCTTGCGCGAGTTTGGCTGACAGGGGAGATCGAAAATCCATGCGCCCACCCCTCTCTCTCTTTCTGCAATCCTCAAATTTCTGCTTCGATCCTCCTCCTCCCTCCCTTCCTTTCCGAGCAACAATGGCGTCTTCCTCCCCCCGCCGTCCTCCGCCGCCTCCGATCCTCCGCCCCCTCGTCCCCCTCCTCCTCCTCCTCCTCCTGGCCGGAGCAGTTCCGCCGGCGTCGGCGTCGGACACCTCGCACGACGACAAGGCCGCCCCGACCTCCCCCTTCTGCCACAACGTCTTCCAATTGGTGACGATTCCCCTTCCTTCTTTCTTGGGAGCGCTTTCTCTTGCGATGGATTTTTTTTTGGAACTGCTTTGTTTCGCTTCCGCCGCGGCCTCCGATTGAGCCTTTGGCGGTTCTCGAGCCCCCGCGCCTCTTCCTTGTCGGGGAAGTTAGATTCCTCCGAGCTTCGATTTTCGATCTTTAGCTCCCGATTCGGGGGGCTGCCGAAGGGGATTGCGTCGATCGCCTTCTTTGTTTCGCTTGTTTGAATTTGCCTCCGAGTTCGATTTCCGGGAGCTGCGTATTGCTGTTCGGGTAGTTGTGGCTTGGTGCGTTGATTGCCCATAGTCAGTTGCGATTGCTGAGGAATGAGATGGAATTGGATCGAGTAGAGTTAGAGATGCTCGCTATTTGCGTAGCGGAAAAATAATAATTAGGATCTGGAATGACGAGGTGTCGTGTCGATGATGTGAGCTTTCTTCGTTGTATAGTGTCGAGAGAGTTGGAAAAAGCGCGTGAATATCGAATGAGTCTTGGTGGAAGTTTTAGGAGATCCGGCATCAGTAATGTGGCCATGTGTTTGTTTTGCTTTAGGAATTAAAGTTTCAGGAAGAAATTGGCAGTTCTGAGTTCGGTTTTTTTTTTTTTTTTTGCTGAAGAAAATAGTTTTTTAGTTTTGTCGTTTCTTAGGTTGAAACTGGGCTTACATCCTATAGAACATGGTCTAATTTCCCAGGCTAGCAAGTTAGCAGAAGGTGCGTTTCTACAATGACAATATATAAGGGTCGGTTGAGAAAAAAACTGGTGTATTCTTCCTGAGAAACTTTTATACAGTTCTTTCACAAGTTTTTCTGGTATGTATCTTTGAAGTAAACATTGGTGACTACCTTAATTGTCTTTCAGTGGAGTCAACATGAATTGCACATGATTATATATTTAGATTATTAACAATTCGAATTTGAGTCATCATGTCAAAGTAAATCCTGATTTGGCTGTTGCTCGGGTATTTTCTGGAACTATTACTTAAAGATGAAATGAAAATTCTTTCAATGCCGTGACAGAAATGCTGCAAAGCATTTGTCAGAATTTAACAATCATTATTTTGAGGTTTTGAGGACATTTGAGGTCTCTTTCGAGACATGTCAATAATTTTGGTATGTGGTTCATGCTATTGTTGTTTGAGGATTGGTGTAACGTGTCCCAGGGAACTAAGATCGTGAGCATCGAAGTCAAGGAACCTGGCTTTACTTTTGAAAAATTGAATGATGACAACTCCATTGTTGTGGATAAGCAGTTGTAGAATGTCTGTTTTTAAAAGGGATTTTTGGTGGTTTATTCGTATTTGGATACACCTGAAATGGGTTAGCAATTAAAACTTAAAAAGAAATGTAGGGATGTGAGTAGAAACCTTCCTTCATTGATGAGGCTGCAGAAGCTCTAAGACTTGAGCAGGCTTTAATGCTATGACAAAGATGTCTCTTAACGTAAATATATGGGCTCTCTATTATGTGAAACAATCAATCTATGCCCTCCATTAAACGGTGATGCCATCGTTTTTTCGTGTTACTAGTGTTATTAATACTCCTATGCACCTAATTATATGACATCCATTTACCAATTCCATGTGTAATCGTGAATCCCTAGGCTGACCAGTTTTTTCTTTTTATCTATCTGGATTTGAAGATACTGATTTTAGTAGTTAGCCAGCAGAATTTATTCTTTTTCTCCCCTTGTTATGAGAGAATCGAACAAGCTTTGTGAGAATTGCAGTTACACCTGTCAGCTTGAGATCAAGACGTACTAATGTTTGAAATTCTTGAGATCAGGACGTACTTATGTTTGAAATTCTTTATTCTGCATGATGGATGATATGGTCATTCGTTTGGTAGGCTGACTTTCTGATATACTGGGTGCAAACTTTCAGGTAAAAGTTGAAAGTTGGGTTAATGGCAGCAAAGGTAAAACTTTAGGTGGTCTAAGTGCAAGATTTGGGGCCTTGCTGCCTTCTGATGCTAAAAAAGGTGTCAAACTACCTCTCGTCTTGTCAAATCCCGCAAACTGCTGCTCAAATTCCTCCACAGAGGTATTAGCTTCCTCATAAAGTGTCTTATTGCAATGATCAATTTGCTATTCATTTGACAGGATTATGATCAACTTCTTGTTGATATTATCTTTGTTTTGATTTCTTTATATTTTGGCAGCTAAAGGGGTCTATTGCTTTAGCCACACGTGGAGATTGTGACTTCACAGCCAAGGCAGAAATTGCACAAGTAGAAAGTGCTGCAGGCCTTTTGGTGATAAATGATGAAGAAGGTAGTGTAACCAGTGCACCATGATGGGGAATTTGGAGCCTTTATTTGGTCTTTTTTCTGCTTTAGTTCCTTGATTCTTCTACATCTATTGCAATAGCAGCGAAAGTTGAAGCTTAATGAAGGAGTTACACTTGGTTCAGTATTGCCTGATATTCATCTATCAAAACATTGCAGAACTTTTTGAGATGGTTTGCCCTGAAAATGGTACTGCTATGAACATATCAATTCCTGTCATAATGGTATCGAAGTCCACCGGAAGAATTCTGAATTCTATGCTAGTTGATGGACGAGGTGAGCTTTCTACTGTCTAGAGCATGCTTAAATTTTTCATGCTGCGCATGATATGTCCTAACATTATGTGCTCCCCTTGAAAGGGGGGGGGGGGGGTGGGAGATATAGAGAGATGGGCTGTAAAAGAAAGGATAGATGTATAAATGGGTCTTGGGCTTGCAAAAGATGGGCCCATTTTCCATATCCTTAAGCCAAATTAGCCTATTTCCCGGGTATAACAGGATCCTTGGGATCATATGTGGTCTGCAACCCTTCATGATCCCACGGTCCTGGGCTGTGATCCTGCTTCACTTCCTATTTACCTGCAATTTTTTGAGTAACTTCGATCATTTTAGGGACTTTTGGATTGTCGGATCACTTACAGTCCAAACAACCATGCCTACACAGGGTTGCTTTCATGAGAAATCTTGGAGATATTACAAATGGGGGAAGCCATGTTACAAACCAGAGAAAACCTAGAGCAGTTTTGACAACACTGGACCATATCATTTGGTCATCCCCAAAACCATGGGTTTTAGCTAAACAAAGAAGAGCTAGGAAGGAGTCAATCAAAAAAGCTCCCACTAATCAAAACTATGTATGAAAGCTGGATTCCAATAAATTGATCCACCCTCTGAAAACATATAGTTTGAAACCATTGCATACTGGTTGACTGCTTGAGAGCTAAAAAAAATTTCTTCTACCATCTCCATTTTCACACACAATCCAATGTATAAAAGAGTTCCATCTCTTTATCAAATTTTTCACCAAACAGAATCACATTATGAAGAGAATCTTCATAGCGATTCACTCAGGAGGGCTTGCTTGAAGATAAATAAGTTCTTAAATCTCAATAAGGAGTTTGAATGGTCTTTTTGTGATGTCAACCATACCATCCGAAGGGCTGTACCTCTGGAGCTATTCGATTCTCTTTGAAACCGAAACAGGAATTGGCAATAAAGAGAAAAAAAGAGTTATGACATCCTTCATACCATCCTGAGTGCTTTACCTTTGTAGCTGTTAAATTCTCTCTGAATCCAAAACAAGAATTGGCAATGAAGACAGAAAACGAGTTGGAAGACTGGAGAGATAATCCTTTTTAGAACCACTAAGTGTATATTTTTCAATCTTCTTGAGGATATCATCCCTAATATTAGTTGATTGAAAAGAAAAGCCTAATGAAAGTCCGAAGTATTACAAAGGGAGAGCCCCAAACCATAACATCATTTGTGCACTTTTCTAACATTAGGATTCCATCCCTAATATTAGTTAAATGAAAAGAAGAGCCTAATGAAAGTCCAAAGTGTTACAAAGGAGGAGCCCCAAGCCATAACATCATATGTGCATGCTTTTCTAATTTTTTCTGCAATTTTGAAGTGAGAGAAAGATTGTGCTTAGTAGCGCTCCTACCAATGTTTCTTAACAATTTTTCCTATCCACTTTCACTATCTAAGCAGGATTACTATAGCTCGGTGTTTAGATATCTTCTTTTGGATGCTCCTGGTGTTTCTAATTACAAATTTCTTTGCAGTGGAGATACTATTATACTCCCCAGATCGCCCACTAGTTGACTTCTCTGTTGTCTTTCTATGGATGATGGCTGTTGGAACGATTGTCTGTGCTTCACTTTGGTCCGATTTCACTGCTGCTGAGCAGAACGATGAGCGCTATAATGAACTATCACCGAAGGTTATTCCTCTTCTTATTTTGAAGCTTATCTCTGGATGAAGTGCATTAATATGGTTTTAATCGATATTGAGTGTTACAGCTGTTTCTTTTCAGTCGGTATGCTTGTCCTTTTATGCATGTGGACAATAGCAAATTTTTTCCATCCTTTGTACCTGTCAACTTGACAGATTGACTATTTGAATATTGTTTTTCGTTTGATGGATAGGAGTCTTCAAATGCTGGAATAACGAAAGATGATTCTGAGAAGGAAGTCTTGGATATAAGTGTTAAGGGTGCTGTTTGCTTTGTCATTACAGCATCAGTATTTCTTGTGCTACTCTATTTCTTCATGTCATCATGGGTCTTATGGGTGCTGATAGCTCTCTTCTGCATCGGTGGTATTGAGGTAATTGCTCATATATTGTTAGTTGAGTCCTTGAACTATTCATTTTTGTTGTAGAGAACTTTTGAAGGTATGACCGATGCTCAGCATGATTCCTTACCAACCTCTGTGCAAAGTTATTGGTAGCAGCTGACAATGTCTATTAGATGCTCTCTGTGTACCCATAGTCCTCGTCTTCACTTTGTTCTTTATCCCTTTTTCTCTGCTTTTTTTCTTTTGGGGATTTTCTCCTTTTCGGGGATTTGGGGGGGGGGGGTTGTGAGGTGTGGAGGCAGGATGTGTGGAAGTTGGGGAACTATTGGTTGTAGTCCGTGGAAGATAGTTTGATTCTGCAAAAAGAAACACTAATACATTACTTGATCAACACAACAATCCAGATATTCTGATCTTCAAAGTCATTGTTCCTTAAGTTTGAATTAGTAAGAATGAGGAAAACATTACATGGGAGAGTTAAGGAGAAGTAAATTTGAACAGGTATAATACATTTGGTGGACATAATACGGAGCGTTATCTTTCGTGGAAGTCAGTTGTCTTCCTTTTAGGCCTTATTTCACAGGCATTTTATTTCAAGATCCGCTAAGCTACTATTCAATGCTAATGAAAGTGAAAATATTTATGGAGAAACCAGCAGAGGTAGTTCTACAACATAACATTAACCCACAACAGTATTGGTGAATATCTGTGGCATTTCTATACTGGGTTATCAATCACGACGATTCTGTCCGTGCTGCTAAATTTTCTTTTAGTAATCACAACTTGCTTGGCACTCATCACATGTAAAACAAAAATTGAGACTTTTTTCTTAGTCCCCCACTAGAACGTTTAGATAGCTTTGTCAGAGAATTGGGAGATAGTTCTTGCTTTGTTGAGTAATGTGGAGATGGAAATATATACTGCTTCAATTGCTGTAGAGAGGAGATGAAGTTACAGCTCTGTATCCTCAAGGATGATTACCCAAATTTCACTTTCAATCTGCACTCACTGCAATGTGCGATGTTACTATTCTATTGACTAGTCCTTTGTATGCCGGTTTTGTGGTATGTCGATCTTGTTCAACGGTTCATTAGTTTTTCTCAGTATAAGTGGGAGATTGGTAATAGTAGTTTGTTATCATTTTTCTTTCACTTACATAATTCTTTTTACAGGGAATGCATTCTTGTATATTAGGGTTAATCTTTAGGTATCCTCTTCATCCTTTAGTTTCATTATTGAAGATGTTCAATCTCTCTATGTTGATATGCTTACTTTGTCACGTCTTACGAAAGCAGAAAATCCAAAAACCGTAGCCAGAAGATGGTGTGTATACCTCTGATAGGAGAGGTGTCGTTGATCTCTGTAATCGTGCTAGTTTTATGCATGGCATTTGCCATTTTCTGGGCTGTAAATCAGGAGGCTTCCTGGGCTTGGATTGGACAAGATATTCTTGTGAGTTCACTACATTGGACTTTATCTATTTTTTTGTTTGTTTTGCTTGGCATGGGCTGGAGAAAAATGTGACTTGTCATCTTTGATGCTTCATATTATTCGTCTATCGTGTTGCTCTAGAACTTTAAGCGTGCTTATGCTATTCATGGTTGCTTATTTGCCCTGGGTCCGGCTAAGGATAATCTTTGCACCAATATGGTATGTCATGGCAAGCAAGTTACTAAGCAGATATATTGAATCCTTTGGATTCTATTATCTAATTAATTTCTCCTGGAAAACCTTTTGGGAATGTATGATAATAGCTAGTTCCAAATGAGAACGTGTTGGACATGTGCCAGTAAATGGATTCACGTGTTAATCGTATAATATGTAGATCCAGAAATTCCCATAGTGCAGTGAGACTTAAGAAGTAATTCATGTTCATATAATGTGTTGATAGCAATTGGTGTTTTTCTTTGGAAGATTGCAAAAAGTATTTTGAAGTTTTCATTTACATATCAAAAACCATTTTCACTTTTTAAAAATCTGAAATTTGCATCTCCTCCAAATTGAAAAGACACATCTATCCCCAAACCCTACACCCATCTCTTTCCCCTCCCTCCCTCTTTCTCCACCCTCCTTACTTAGTCACAAACAATAGGCTCTCTCTCCACTCCTCACTGTTGCTGCCTCCATCCCCTGACGCTGCTGCCTCCTTTGCCCCTTGCTGCCGAGCCCCTCACCCCAATGAGCCACTCTCTCTCTTATCTCATAGAGCTCCGGATTGCAGTCATGGCAAGTCAAGTTTGCACGAGCCGCATGGTAGAAAGGGATGGGCTTGCGTGAGCTGCAAGATCAGCCCCCCAGGGCTTGCGTGAGCCTGGCTAGCTCTGTGACAGAGCTCGGGGTGTCAATGTGAACTCTGTCACAAAGCTCACTGATCTCCCATGGCGGCAGGCTCCAATTCGGGACTGGTAGGGGGGAGCTGGTGGAGGAGAGAGAATGTGTTAGTATTTATGTTTTTTTTTTGGGTAGCATTTCGGAAGGAAAATGGCAATTACTGTAAATAAGTGAAGTTGTGAGGATGCAAGTTAATATGAAAGTGACAAAACTTAAGAGCTAAGTTGTATTTGATATGTGGGTGCAAATCTCAATAGGCTTTTTATAATTATGCTTTTTTTTCACTTATTGATATTGATATTATTCTGGAAGATTTTTACCTCTATCAATCTTCATATTGTAGTGGATTCACTGCATAAATATTAACTATTATGTGATACATCCTATAAGGTTAATGCTCCTTATTGGTCCCCCACCTCAACTGACTTTATCATACTCATTGGAAAGGATGATGTTTCGTCTAAATTTTTTCATATCCTTACCCTAGGTTTCTATAGTCTTATCTATCGTAGAGTTTTAGGTCATTGCCTAAATTGATCAGCAATCTTGTTCAACTTCCTTAGGTTTATCCTGAACATAGAAATCCAGGTTAACATAAAAGTAGTTTATCACCTAGGTCAGGTCTATTGCGTGAAAACGAACAACCTCAAATTGAGGTTTTAGTTATTGTTGATAAGGGTTAGTACCCCCTTATCATTGCAAAAGCACCTCACAACATGATAGCATCATGTCCCTCTTCTAGGCAACAAATTGACAATGGACGATTGGGGAATGATTGATGTATTGACCTTGCCTCTTCGATGGCGAAGGCATTGGGGAATGATGTTGGGCGATGGTGTTGGATGTGATTGATCAGTTTGCACAATGGGCGATTGTTGAAGGTGTAATGGGCTTAGGCTTTCTACACTGTAATCTGCATTGTACAGGTGGCAGTCCTCTGGATTTTTAGGGTTTATCTTTACACAGTGCTTTGGTACCATGTAACGGTGGAAATAAAGACTAGAGAGAACCACGTGTCATTGAGATTGCGCTTAAGTATTTAATCAAAATTATCAATTGCAAACTAGAAAACATGAATTACAGAATATCGCAATCACAAAATATGATATTTACACAGCTTCCTTTATTCCTAACAAGGAGCATCATGCATTTGTGTAAAACAATATTAGAAGTCAATGATTTTACTGCTATGACATGGAGTTCTTTCAAACCTAGATTTTTTGGGGCAGTTGCTTGACGGGTTGCATGTCTCAATACATTTGTCTCAGCATAGCAATGCCAGGTTTTTTTGTTTCTCAAGTTGCTTCACCATTTAGGTCTACACTTGGAGGCAATGGGGACTTGCCAATACAGATAATCAGCATACATGTGCTTTTCTTTTGCCTTTTTACCTTTGTTTCTTAATTGCATAACGGTAGCTGGATTCTGCTTTCCCTGTAATGCTATTTGAGATTTGTTAGAGATATATTTCCTCGAAGTGTTTCTTTCCACTTAATTGATATGTTTTCTTCAGGGAATTTGCATGATGATAACAGTGTTGCAGATTGCACGTCTTCCAAATATTAAGGTAGCTCTAATTTTACTCATGTTTTGCACAAGTGATTTCTGTTGTCATACTGAAGATTGTGTTCCAATCAGGTTGCATCGGTATTACTATGTTGCGCATTTCTTTATGACATCTTTTGGGTCTTCCTCTCGCCTCTTCTCTTCAAAGAAAGCGTTATGGTTGTGGTAAGGTCTATACCACTCTTCTAAGCCTGTTTTTACTCTTTTAAACCTTAAAGTGTAGGAATCCTGATTAATAATGGCATTGTTGATCTTATGAATATAAAAACAGAAGGTATGTTGAGACTGAAAGATTGGGATTTACTGTAACCCACCTGTCTTTAATACTTTAAAGCTATTTACGAATACACTTCTGTCATTACAAAAGCTCTTGACTTTCCCGCTCAACGTAAAGATATATGTCATATTTTCCAAGCTTGTTGCTAATGTAATTCACTTGAGAACCATGGAGAGGCTATGTAGATATGTCAGCAAGCTAACCATTGGACCTCAAAATGGTTGTTAAATTTCCCTAGAGATTAGCTTTCCCTTATATAGCGAGGTCAATCATAATACGTTTAGGTCTCTAAGGAAACACTGGATCTTAGGCTACAATGTACAGCAGCCTGATTAGTACAAAATAACAGTGTGGGCTCTGTCAGTGTAAATCCCAGTAACTGAACAAGATGCTTCAACCGCATCAGCTCAGATGTAGTTGGAGCCATAGCTCTATAACTCTTCATGTGATTATCTATTAGAAGAAAGGTTACTGAACAATTTTGGTCTTCATTAAGTTGACTAGTGAGATTTAATTAAAGGAGTATTGAGGGAGATGTGAAGTAGATGAGAAACGCAAGGAAATGGTACAGTTGTTCCAAGTGACAGTAGGTAAAGATATAGGACAAAAATATTTGTGATAGGATGAGCTGTTACCGCACATATGGTCATTGGGGCCAGAATTGAAAATCAATGGCTTAAGAAAGTGGCTGGACTGTGGCGCTCTGTGCTAGGAAAACTAAGGAAGAGCTCTCCTGGTGGGCAGCTCAAAGCTTAAAGGATATTATTGCACTCATCCTAAGAGATAGTGGTAGAGGCAAGAACACCAGAAACAACTCTGACCTGTGGACTTTCATTATGGACACTGAGATTAGTTTTCTGATCTAAAGCAAGTATCCGAGGAGAACAGCTATGTAAATAGTTACAAGTATCTTAAGGGTGACCGAGGTAGTTGCAATGAGTGCACTGTGGAGGGTCATCACAACTACCAGGACCTCCACATTCAAGTCTAGTGGTAACAACTTCAGCTCCACACCCGCCCACAGAACCTGTATGTTGTAGCAACAGTATATGAATTGCTCAATATGGAATCACCGATGATGTCTGCAAATGTAGAGGATATGGACAGCATGCTAAGGAAAAGCATTTGGCAATGGTGTGATGCAGGCATCGCCTAAAATGTGCATTCAAATAGGCTGAAGCTCCGGTCAAAAACCATGAAGACAGCGAACTGTACACATCATAACATGTTGCTCCTGCTGATATAAAAAATTACTGGTAAAAGGCCTAAGGTCATTAAATTCATTATTAATGTCTATAATGTACCAAGATAAGTGCTCACAAATGCTTGATGAAGCTGAAACATGGCCATCAGGCTAGGTTGAAAGGATTGCCACAGTAGATTGAGCAAAATGGAGCATTCACTTTGGGCCCAATTGCCTAATCGGTCTTGGGAATATTAGAAACAACTTTGGTAAGATGATCCTCAATGCTTTGACCAAGGAACTATATTTCAACTGCAGCAAGCCAAGCTGAATAACTTTTTCCCATTTAATTTTTCTGTAGCAATAGTGGGGCTTCCTGGAAGAATGGGAATAACCACGCAGGAAGATGTGGATGAGGTGGTAGATGACAGAGTTGATACATCAGTAGCAGGTGGTGACAACTTTGTTTGATCATTTATTTGTTTTGGATTCAGAGGGAGCTCCACTTTAACAGATCGATCCCTAAAAAATAATTACATCAACTGGCGTCAAGGAGCAACAGTTGCCGAAATTTTTCTGTGATGGAGTAGAAACTCGGGAAACAGTGGATTGAAGCTTTGAGAATGACTTTGTAGTCTCAGGAAAAGAGACCAGAAACTAGCTGACCTCATTGAAGTTCTCAGTTCAACAACGATGAGTCGATGAAAATGCTGAGCAGCGACAACTAACTAACCATGACAACTTGCTGGAGATTGATTCTGAGGAGGAGACACATGGTGACATTTGGTCGAAGTCCAACAGCGATGAATGGAGTGAAGTTGATGGCCACAATATTGCACTTCTTGGACATTGGTGGAGCAGGACAATGGATGAAAACACTTATCTCAGATGATAGCAGAGCAAGATAAGCGCGATGAAGAATATAATGGATCGATAATACTGGTGGAGATGATCAATGTGATTATGGACAATTAGATTCAGTCTCATTTAGGATTAGGGACTCAATTTCTCTTGGCTCTTGGCGGCAAGAGAGATGTACTTGTGCAATACAGGAAGTGGGACATATTTGTACTTCAACAGCAAATCTTGTAATACGTTCCTCTGTCCTTCCTTATCTTGCCTCCATTCTTTTCCCACCATACCAATCCCAACTAAAAGTTTCCTTTTCCATTCCAGATATAGAGCAGTTTGGAGCTACATGTCTTGTAGAAATAAGATGGACAATTTTCTCTCTCGCATTTAGATGAGTCTTGAAGTGTTTACAATGGTCTTCCCGACTATGGAACGAAATTTTTAACCAACCATGCGGAATCACATCAAAATATGACTGCTGCATGTTTTTGGAAGTTTATTTCCTTGGTACTAAGTTAAGGGGATAGTTTCTAACATTCATTTTGGAAGTTACTTCGGTTCTTATCAGTTTATTTTCTTGAATAATTTCATTCCCCTTTTGTAGGTTGCTCGTGGTGATAATAGTGGTGGAGGTTCCATTCCTATGCTGTTGAGAGTCCCTCGGCTCTTTGACCCTTGGGGTGGTTATGACATGATTGGGTTTGGGGACATTCTTTTTCCTGGTCTTCTTGTTTCGCTTCTTTTCAGGTACAGATTTGAAATGTGCTTAATTATACCTTAGGATTGGAAAAAAGTGGATAAAAAGTAGTTCTCCTAATTTTTTCAAGTAAATAGATAAAAAGTAGATCCGACCAAAAAAAAAGAAGATAAAAGTAGTTCTCTAAACTTTTTTATGTAGTGAAGAAAATAATTCAGAAGTTATGTCAAGGACATTAGGCATTTCCTGTTAACTATTTGAAAAATCATATGGATGACGTACTACCTTTATTTACCACTCTTTTCATCTTTGTTCATTTACAAAAAAACGTGAATATGCCTTCCATCTTGTTAATTCCCTCAGGGACACTCATCATAACCTTTCCATACTGCTCCTATATGCATATATATGCCTTGTATTATCAAGTTAGTGAACAAATGGCTTGTATACTTCATTTCTTTCAGCATTCACATTTCAGTAACTTAATGTTGATCATTGTGTTAGTTATAGGCCTGAGTACCTGCTAATGTGAAACTACATTTGTGAAAGAAAGTCCAAAGTTTTGTTAAAATAATACTCATGTCACATGTCAAGTAGTCTATAGATTATGGTAAAATTCCAAGTTGCTGAGATATAAAGAATCTGCTTGCAACTGTTTATAAGAATGTGTCATTTAATAACCTGTTGAACTCATTCTTTTTCCATCATCCAGATGGAGTCAAACAACAAACTGTTGGAGGTTGTCTGAATCCTTGCATTGTTCATTTCTTTTTCCACTTAGGGTCCATTTGTTTAGCGGAAAATGCCCGTTTTGGAAAATATTTTCCCAATAATGATTGGTTTTATCACTTGGAATAATTAGCCAATAAAAAATATTTTCATTATCGACAATAATTTATGCCTGTGATGCTTAAGTAATTATCGACGACTGGTGAATATACTTGCCTGTGATGATTAAGTAATTATCGACAGCCGGTGAATATACTTGCCTGTGATGATTAAGTAATTATTCACTGAGAGTGTCCAGACATTATATTACAAATCCAAGAATGGATGTAAAGTTAGCTGGTTCTTACAAATCTTGTGTCAACGTCATGCATGACCGTAAATGCAATCTTTCTGATTATTTTTGAGTTTGTTATCTCAGATTTGACAAAGAAAATAAGAGAGGTTTACTAAATGGATATTTTCTCTGGAGCACTGTTGGATATGGAGTTGGTGAGTACTTAACAATTTTCTATGTCTCATTATTTGCTGTCTTCTCTCTCGTTGCTTTTATTATGCTCTAAAGATATTATATTTGCTTCTCACGTATAATAAGAGTTGGTTGTATTGTCTGTCATAGGTGAATGAATTTCTATTTCCTGTTCTTTGTGAAGAACGTTTATCATGAAATCGATTTGTGTTTAAATGCTTCTCGAGTCGGTGTTGGTATTATCCTCCTCGTCACTTTTGCTTTTTCCCTCTGCATCATCCATTTCCTACATGTTTAAGTGGTTGTTAGTGGCACGCTTGGCTTTTCTCAGTTTGTAGATGTTTTTCAACCAAACCAAAAATTTTGGCTTGTCATGAGATCATGCTGTGAACTTCCGAGGATAAGGCCAAACTAGATAAAAGTGGCTATTTACTCTTACCTAACTTTTTCAGTTAGAACTATTGGCATTTTGGATAATAGAATATAAAATAGCTCCCATATGAAACAGCTGGGACTGGCTTGTTAACTGGGCTTCAGCCTTAATCCAATCTGGATGGCTTTGATTGGTGGCTCTCCAAATCAGATTAAATTGGTCTTCAACACTGTTACATTGCTGTCCCGAATTCTGAATGTCTGGAGCTGACCAAAGTAGTAACTTCACTGGAATGTTAGCATGGGGGCTATGTTTCTCTGCCTTTAATGTAGTGAAAATTGCTTCATTCTGCTGGAGCTACTTTAGTATTTTAACAGAATATTCGAAGTGGTGTTGTTACAAATGACTAGGGTCCTAGATGTAAACATTTTTAGCACGTCTCAGCCATAAAAATAAGCTCTGTGGCAATTCGTGCTGGAGAGCTTTGGTTCTACATGGAGAAGAATTATGTATACTATTATGTTTCTAATGCTGATGACGGCAGCGGCCAGCCTTTCGATCATTAAACTGATTGACACACGAGCTGCTTCCTGTACCAGATTTTACACCTGGCTTTTGAGAAATTGCTTGAAATTCAAGATTATGCTCTCATCTGACATATTCTTCCTCTTTTTCATATTCTTATGGGTTTTGTGATCAGATTAAACGCCATCTACTTGTATGACTCCTAATAGTTTTCCTGCAGTTTGGTTAATTGGAAGTTTTTATCTTCTCGTTATGTACACCTGACTACTTGTGATATTGTGGTTGTTTGGACACTGGCATGTACTTTTTACCATCCCTGATGGAGCTTTCTATTCTTTTTGCAGGCCTCTGTCTTACATACCTAGGCTTATACCTTATGGATGGTCATGGCCAACCCGCTCTTCTTTACCTTGTTCCTTGTACATTAGGTACCCAAATGCACGATTCGCTCAACCCATAATGGCTTTCTGCTTGATTGTTGATTAACATGCCTTTTTTTTTTTAACGATCCAGGGCTCTCAATAGTTTTGGCTTTGATAAGAGGAGAATTAAAACACCTTTTGAACTATGGCAACGAGCCATCGCCCTCAGATGATCGTCCAGGGGAAGCTTGAGTGTTTGTACCTGTAGAAGCACCAGCGAGAACGAGGTGTGATGAAAGCTGCTGATACATGTGGAAGCTTTATTGGGTAAAGACGACGACTTCCTTCCCTTATGGATATATTATGACATACATATTCATTGAATAGGGAAAAGAGCACCTCAAAAAGTTGAAATATTGATCGTAAATATGTTAAAAATTTATTGTAAGATCCCATTGTAATTTCCATCTGGATGTATAAATCAAGACGCAATTGTTATCGCAATGATATTTGCCTTGTTCTTTCTTTTTCTCAGATCTTCGCATTGATCATGTGTAACCCTAAAATCCTATCCTAAGAATAGATCATGCTGAAATCATAATGAGAATTGAAATTGGTTTGATTGTATGATAGTTCCATGTTATCTTAGTCTGTGAGCCTTCATTTTATTATCGCATCAAATGATGATCCATGTGCGGGTCTTAATCTTGTTTTGTGCATCATTTGTGTTTTCATGCCAAGCAATCACGATGACGAATCGACCTTTTCCACATAACATGACGATGACCATTGATGTTAGCATGCAGTTTCATCATATTAGCATACGACCGAGTATCATCGATCAATTTCTTGCAATTTTATTATGACAGCCTGCAATAGCAGGTCATTCCGTTCAATTGTGAAGAAAACTGCATTCGATATCCTTCTTTTGTCGGCGTTCGATTTCAGAACGTCGTGCAATTCCATCGCAGCGTGCAATTTCCACATGAAACATGCCATTTCAAAGTGGCGTACGAGTGCGTCAACTTCATTCATTTTATGTGTCATATAATTTTTCCGGCAGCCTGCGTGATCATGGCACATTCGATTTAGATGCAATATTCTGTTCATAATGCAATGGATTGCAATTATCTCGTCTTATACCTTGAATTGTATATGACAGACATCGTTAATCAACACTTCAAGAACTCAACCGATGGTATTAAATTCACAGATGCCAAACTTTTTCAAAAGATGAAGTCGGTTTTATCAATAAATGATTTCTAAATAATTTCTAAAATTCCAAAAATGGTCATCGGATAGAGTCACGCGTGGAACTTCCAGTCACAAATCGACGCTTGCGAGGTCTCTACCTCTACGGTCCCCTTTGGACCGATCCCCTTGGTCGATGAATCATTGCTTAACTTCTTTAAACGAGCTTTTTTACAAATGCGAACACAGCTGAATGCTTCGTTTGTTCAAGGTATAGTCTCTCTCCTTTGGTCTTGTGGTTATTCGCCAAGGATACTGAGCTTGCGACGGTAGTCAAAAGCCGAGGTATGAAGGCTCGCCTTCCCTGGCGAGCATCGCGATTAGCTTGGTTAGGGCACCACGGGTAACATAGTTCAATCTTTAAAGTTCCATTCATAGTAGCGTTCGATCCGAGCATGCGTTACGGCCAGTTTTTCCAACTAAGACCGTGACCGCTAGCTGCTCACCTTGCCATTTGTCTTCCCTTTTTGTCTCGAGAGCTTGCGTATGCGCCTCGGCTCATGGCTCGGCCGAGGGCTCCACTGTGTTGTTTGAGTTCATTCCCTCATTATTTGTTCTGGATCATGTCCTATTTCGTGAAAGATTAGGACGTGTTGTGGTATTTTTCAAGTTATAAGTTGGGTATGTTTGACTCTAAGTTGATTGAGGCAGGTGGGAGAACCGGTCACAGAGGACCGATTCAGTGATGATGATATTTGCTCCGTTCTTTGTTGTCATTCATGTTGTCTAGCTTCATTGCCATAGGGTAATCACATGTTGGAGTTCATATGTCATCAACATTGTGTCCCGTAAGCATAGTTGTTTAATCTTGAACTCGGTTTCCTCGGAGGGTCTCTCGGTTCAGCATTAATCGCACCAAGCCGTGATTGGCCGGAACGCCCTCTTGCGGCGTCCCCAGCCGTTGTCGCATCGGGGTGTTTCGGGATTCGATCGGGACCGCTTGGAAGACAAACAAGCCTCTTCAACTTGCTATCCAGCACACTTAGTCCACTGGACAGCGGGCTGTGAGTCCTTATTTGGCTTTTCTGAAGGTCTTTGGGGCGTTCATCTCGCGCTATTGCATTATTTCCGAGTGACACTTGCCTTTTAAGCCATACCATTATCAAATATAAATGAAAATAACAAAAAAAAATTGATAACTAAAAATCCCCAAAAAAAAAAATGATCTTGGACTTAATGGTAAATTGCATGTTTAGGCCTAGTTTAATCCGTGCCTAATCGTTGCTCACTTTCGTTAGAAAGTATATATATTCTTTGCCCGACTGGTATCGGATTTTACTTTCTGCACTTTTTATCACTTCGTTATGACGGTGGCCTACTTGTTGCGATGTTGTAACTGTTCTTGTGGCTGTTTGATATATTCAAATCCTGTTGTGTGAGTTGACAATGCGTGGCCACCGAGATGCGCGTGGTTAGGAATGCCAAAATCGAGAAGATCGTATGAAATGTTCTCGAATAAAAGGTGTTAAATTTGGGTGTTAGATAAACCCCTAGCGTGATTAAGTCCTCGGGCTCTTAATCTCTGATTCCATGAGTAAAACGTCCATCCACATTTTGCTTGACCTCTAACAGGCCTCTACTAGGTTAATGGAATAGGTTAGGGGGGCGAAAACATGAGCTTTTCTTTTTTTCTTTTGGGTTAATACCGCGGAAAATCCCAAACCGGTATGCCTGTGATAATTTTTTCCCAAACTAATATTTTGACCACCAAAAACCTCCAAAACTGATATACCAGTGACAAATTTACCCTCAGTTTATTTTCGTTAAATTTTACTGTCAAACTGTTTTGTTAAATGACACATAGCAATTGACGGACGTACCGATTTTATGTTTTACCCTCCGTTTGTCAAAGGCGTACCAGTTTATGATATTTTTGGTATTAATTCAATTTAATGGAAACTAACAGAGACTAAATTTGTCACAAATATACCAGTTCGGAGTTTTTTATCTTTAAAAAAATTAGTTTGGAATAAATTTATCACAGGTATACCGGTTTGGGGTTTTTCGTGATATTAACCTTTTTTCTTTTAGAGTGGATAGTTGCTTATACATGGGGATTTTAATGCTTGATGGTGCTTTCAAGAATAACCGATGAACATAAGGATAAGAGAATTTGACAGTTCAATAGCAATGTGGAAGAGTCTTCCTTTTAATGGCAATTAGGATGGATTAGTTTCGCGAAAAATGAATAATTTTGAAATTATTTTTTTAAAAATGATGGCTTGCATCGTTTACGATAATAAATAAACGAAAAATATTTTTATTATCCACGAAAATATTTAGGCATGAATTGTAATCGATAATGAAAACATTTTCAATAATTAATTACTTTAAGCCATCAATTCTAGGAAAAATGTGTTCGAATTCATTCGTTTTTGGGCGAAATAAACAGAGCCTTGGTATTACTCTTGGCAACATGAATGGGAAAGACAATTTCCCTACTTTGAATGGATGGTGTTCCAACGACGACTTACCATCTATCTGTATTAGGTGCGAACGACCCGATCCACGGACTCGACGGGCTCGAGAGGCTGCTCTAGTCAGGCTATATCTCGTCGCAAGGGCCTCGCCAATCTCTCAACGAAACCCGAGTTGAGCAAACTAAGTCACGTTTGCTGTTTTATTGAGCTAAATTTGACTTGGGCAATGTTCGTTCATTGCTACTAAAGTGAGGGTTGGGTACAACTACATGAGGACGCTTTCCTTTGCCTGCTCGCGGACAGGGCTGTGCACGGCCCTCGCCCTTCCCTCCAAACACGGTGGCTGTCTCGCTCTCTTCTTTTCCAATATTTACAGCTCTCTTTTTTTTTTTGTGACTCCCATTCGACACCACATCGGTATTTTTATTATTCAAAATAGAAGGAATTCATGAAATTACTTATTATATTGTTTTGGACAATTTTTTGGAACTCGATTATATAATTTGAAAGTTTTAGGTGACTTGATTGCACTTTCGTTACGATTAATTTGTTTTTGAGCGCACGGAAAAATCAATCACTTTTCTTGAAGATAAAATTTCGGGTAAAACCATTTCCTTCAGCATAAAGTTTTTCATGAAACAAATACGCTTTTGAGATAACATTTAAAGCAACCTAAAATGTTAATTGGACCCTAGAGGTAAGTAAAATCCACCTTAATATTGGTGATTATCTAGTTAGAAAACTCAACGTCTTAGTCATGTGAAGTCATTCCTCAATCATGAACACTTTGTTCGATAGAAAGGTGGCTAGAATATAAATGAAGGGATTCAAATGAATATGAGAGAAAATAAGAGAAGGGGGAGATAGAGGGATTTAAATTATAATGTTGTTTCGGATGCTATCGAGAAAAGGAATGGAGAGAATTGCACCATGACACCAATGACCTTTCATGTATATATAATTTATAAAAGGGAAAATTACCCAATACGTGTACGAATGCCAATTTAGTCTTAAACTTTTTAACTTTGTCAATTTAGTCATTTACGCGAAATTTCAATGTAATCTTTCCGGTCAATTTTCTTCGGAAATCACTGATGTGTCGATCCAATCATTGTCGGTTGTCCAATGCGGCACATTGCCGCGTCTGCGATTTTTGGCGAAAATTAGCCCGAAAGACTACGTTGGAATTTCGCGCAAAGATTTAGGACGGAAATGACAAAATTTAAAAGTTTAGGACCGATTTGACAATCCTTATAATAAGTTTACGATATAGGGTGCGTTTGGTTCAGCATTTTCAAGGGGCTTTGGGGAAATGCAAAGCAGTTTAGCCTAAAGGGCTTTGAGGAAATGCAAAGACTGTTTGGTAAACTCTACTTTGAGAAACAACTTTGAGAGAAAAGCCGTTTGGTGAAAACACATTTGAAAAGCCCATTTGGTGATTAATTTAAGCTTTCTTTATTTTTATTTTTTATAATTGAAAAAAATAATGCTTGCAACTTTTTTAATTTAAATATTGACAACAAGGTCAAAGAAACTTTGTAAAAAATTTTATTATAAAAAAAATTCTTTTTTTGCTAAAAAATTTTAATTAAAAAAATTCACATAAAAGTGGTCTCTTTCCCAATTTAAAAAGGAGTACTTTCATCACAATAAAAGTGGTAAAATATGTTCTGAGGAAAAAAAATCATTATCTTTATATATTTCTTAAACTTATAGCTATTGGTATTAGCAATCGGATGTCCCAATGTCGCAGTTTTTTCGATCTCAATTGTACCTACATGTAACAAATTTTTTTTCGTTCTCAAGCTGCAAAACTGCTCATGTTTTACATCAATCTCAATTGTACCTAAACCTGCTCATGCTTCACTTCACTTTCAGAAAAGTAGGTGCATATATGCATCGTTACAAGCAACTCAAACTTACACAATAAACATCGCTAATTATTTGCAAATGAAAATTTGTTCTGCAGCAAACAGACTTTATATTAATTAACATGAACTAATTACATCAAGGACCAAGAAACAAAAGGTTCAAATTCTATGATCAAAATATACCAGAATATTACATGTCCAATGTATACACACCCTTTAAAATCTAAAAGCTCCTGCACAATGGACACTATTGATCTAGAGGTCCATAAATATAAGGGAGCTCTCCTCCACTGAACCACTTCTCCACAGCAGGTAATCTCAAATGCAACACAGAGGTGATTCTACTTCAAAAGTCCCTACATCCTTCAAAGAAGTGTTTGACTGTGACTCTCAATGCAGCTTGGAGTTCCTGGCTCTCCACCGATTAAACAGACCTGCACAATCACTTCCTTTAGCAGCCTGCTTCAACAAAGACAGTTCAACATTCCAATTGCCAATGCTTCGATGAATGAAACACATATACAAAATGCGAACCCAAGTCCGATGAGAACAACCACACTTGATGAACTTGTCATCAACTAGCAAAGTGACGTGAACAAATTCGAATGAACACATGCATTTCTTAAAACACAAAAAAAATGCTACCCACTTGCACAATCATCTATATCTTGCAAGAGCATCACCAAGTTTATTTCAACAAGACTGGAGTATTTTCTAGTGAGTTTCAACAATTCTGAACAAATTACAGTAAATTCAAGTAAACTTTAGTGAATTTTAGCAATCTACAATAAACTCCCAGCATCATCTCAACAACAGCAAATTCTAAAGGACAACGAAGAGAGAGCATCACGCCAAAGCCAAACAACCAAAACAGAATCAAGACATCAGCAGCATTAGCACGTCAAGGCACCTATCCAGAACAAACCAGATCCTAACCAATTGCTCTTTCTCCACGGACAATCGCTACTCACCTGCAATAAGCAGGTCAACAGCTTTCAATCGAAGCCATCTTCTCTTCAATGAATCAATATTCAGCAACTTTCGATCCAAAAAAACAGAAAAAAAGAATCAATGAACAGCAACCATTTCTACACTCACACGACGCCTGATTGACGACTCACGGACCCTATCCCTCCCAAATTCTCGTCTCGGCCGCGTAGACCCCGGCACGGCGCACCGAATCAAACAGCGGCAACGCCATCTGGCGGTGACGAATCGGCGATGAGAGCATCTCGTCGAGGTCGATCTCGACGTTGCTCACCCTGGTCTCGATCAACCGTAAGCCCAGCTTCACGCCGACGCGGGAGGTGACCTTGGCGTCCCAGACGACGTGGCAGGGCCGTGGGTGAGCTTGGCGCGGCTCTGGGCGAGGGACTCCTGCTCGGAGAGCACGGATCTGATCGAGGGAGAGCACAGACCGGAGCGAACGAGCATTCGAGCGAGGGAGAGCGAAGCAAGGAGCAGTGGAGCGATGGAGAGGGAAGCAAAAGAGGTCTGTAGGGTTTTATAAAAGGGGCAAAATTGGACTTTTAATAAGTTTCTGATGGCAAAATAGGAAACCGACAAAATTTCATTAATTTATGGTTCCAGCATTCCGAAAATGCCGAAAGCTCAATGCTAGTAGGGACCAGCATTGAGCTTTCAACATTCCCAAGGCTAGCTTTCACTCCAAAGCCCATTGGGGAATGGTTGCCAAACACCCCAAATTTTTCCCAAAGGGCTTTCGGGCCTTAAAGAGCTTTCAAAATGCTGAACCAAACGCACCCATAGTAGACAGCTTTCCCACTTAAATAAAATTATGGTACAAGTAAGTGAGAAAGAAAATTTTGTTTGTTTAGAAAATCAATCCCTATGAATCCTTCCACCCATAGACAGACAGACTTGGAGGGTCTTAAAGAACGTACAAATTTAGCTATTCCAAATCCCACCTAATTATTCCTAATCATTTTGCCCTTTTCTCTCCATCTCCTTCCTTCCTTCCGAACAAGACAGCACCTTTAAAATTCCCTCTCTTCTTTCCTAATCATCTCTACCAAACATAATGGAAGCATTCACGTGAAATAAATCTCGATAAAATAATCATTTGATACCGGATTGCATGTATCCAATCCATAATGATACATTTTAGGGATAATGACACAAACAGTCCTTGAAATTTGGCTTAATGTGTACTATGATCTATGAACTATTGATTTGTTCAATGTATTTCTGAACTTTAGCCATATATTCAATGTGGTCCATGAATTTTTAACTTGTTCAATGTGGCCCTGGACTTTTGATACATGTTCAATATAATTCCTAGACTATATGAAAATGTTAAATGTAATCTCAGAACTTGAATAATTGAAAGGACTACATTGAACATTTCATAGAGTTCAAAGACTGAATTTAACATGTACCAAATGTTCAAAGATAATGTTGAACAAATTAAAAATTCAATTGCCACATTGCTTATTGGGTTATAGTTCAAGGATCATATTGAACAAATTAAAAGTTCAGAAATCATATTACACATCGGACTAAAATTCATGGACATTTTGCGTCACTTTTCCTCTGTTTTATCACATGAACTCACGTCAGAAACCTCATGATCCGCGAGCTAGAGGGCATTTGGCCCGTGTGGTCTCGGTTTACATGCATCAACTACAGAGACCTCTTTATCTACGGGACAGAAAGAAACGACCAGACCCACCAGCTCATTGGAGCCCATGAAATTCTCTTTTAGACAATAGAAGGCTCTGACAGTTATGTAATACATCTGCAGAGCAGCAACAAAACTAGGAGACAAGAAAACAAAGAACAATCTTTCATCTATTGAGATGATTTAGTAGGAGGAAAACAGGTGAAATGTTAAACGCATTACCCCTGAGAGGATGTTCAGACTATTGTCAATATGGTTCCATTCGATGTGGTACTGGGGTCTTGATCACCTGCAGTATCTGCACCACTTCGGCCATGGAAGGCCTGCTTGATGGTACCTGAGAGGTGCATACCAGCGCCAACTTCAGTACCGGCAAGACCTCATCCTCCGGGTACTGGGTCATGCTCGGATCCACGCAATCCAACACATTGCCCTGCTCAAGCAAGACCCTGACATGGTCGCTCAGGATCACCACGTTGTCTTCCCCGTACTCCACTGGTCTCCTTCCGGTCACGAGCTCGAGTATCAAGATCCCAAAGCCGTAGACGTCGCACTTCTCGTTGACCCTCAAGCTCTGGCATGCCAGTTCCGGTGCCACGTACCCTGGCGCGCTCTGGAACCTGTTGCTCATCACGTGCCTGTCCAGCTTGGTGAGGAGTCTTGCCAGCCCGAAATCCGATATCTTGGGACTATTGTTTTCATCGAGCAAGATGTTGCTGGGCTTAATGTTGTAGTGGATGATCGGTGGGTGGAAAGAATGGTGCAAGTGGGCGAGTCCCTTTCCAACGCCGAGCACGATTTTGAATCGGGTTGCCCAAGAAAGCGGTGGCGAAGTAGGAAGCCTCTCGTGGAGTTTGGAGTGCAGACTGCCATTCGGCTCGTAGTCTGTCACGATCAGTTGCAGCTGCGGAGTCCAATAATATCCGACCAGCGCGTTCAAGTTGGGATGCCTCGCTCTTCCTAGGACACGAACTTCCCGATCAAAATCTTCCTGATATTGGACTATGTTCGATGTGACGAGCCTTTTCACTGCCAACATCCTTCCTTGTGTGCCAAACGGAACCTTGAACACGGTCCCAAACACTCCCTCCCCAATCTCGGAAGCTTTGTTTAGCAAGGAATGGGGGTTGTTCAAGGTAATGTCCGAGGATAGCTTCGAGTCGAACAGGATGAGCTTTCCCATAGCCAGGCTCCCGGATCTTGAAGAGCTCGAGCACATGCTTTCCAAGGCCGTATCAACGAATGCAAGCCTTCTTCGGGCAGACACGTTCAGCAGACTAATGGCTATCACTCCGCATGCAATGAGAAAGGCCGCCGAGATCGCGACAATAGCCGAAACAGAGAGGAACATGTGGTTGTGACTGGAACCTTCATTTCTATGCTTATGGCCATCCCGCTGGCCGTTGCCGTTAGCATATGGGTCGAGGACTAGGGGCTTCGGGACGTTCATCACGCACGGACCTTTCAATATTGGCGAGCAAATCCCTAAGTTCCCTTGAATAGCACTTTGATCCAAACTGGGAAATATGCCCCCAGCAGGAAGCCTTCCTACGAGCCTATTGTAGGATACATTCACAGCTAGGAGCTCTTCCAACTTCCCGAGTTCTTGCGGTATTTCCCCACTCAGTTGGTTGAACTCCAGCTTTAGAATCTTGAGATTGCTCAACGTCGAGACCAATTTGGGAATGGGACCGCTCAAATTGTTATGGGACAAGCTCCTGCAGCAAGGCCAATCATAGCATCACATCGACACGAAGATAAAAATAATAAAATGAAACGCTGAACCTAAAGGGCAAAGTCCACGTTCAGTGTAGAGTTGACTGTACTTACAGCAAGTACAGAGATGAACAGTTCCCAATTTCTTCTGGAATCGGCCCGGTTAATGCGTTGCCGTCCAATTGAAGAATGGCCAAACTACCCGAATCGCATATATCTCCAGGAATCGAGCCATACAAATTGTTGTTGCGGAAATCCAGCACGGTGAGGTCCTGGAAGTACCCGAGCTCGGGGGAAATTCTCGAACTCAGGCCATTCCACGACAGGTTCAAGTACCTCAGGTTGGATAGAAGACCCATCTCGGCAGGAATATCTCCGCTCAGATTGTTTCTCGACAAATCCAGGGTGTGAAGAGATTGGAAGAGCCTACTTGAACCCGGGGGGATGGGACCGACCAGCTTGTTATTCGAAAAATCGACTTCCTGCAATCCAAGATCGAACAATTCCCCCGGTACACTACCCGTTATGCTATTATCCCTCATCCTCATGACCGTTAGCTTGGAACAGTAGGCAAGAGAAAAGGGAATGTTTCCAGATAGCCCATTGTCAGATAAGCTAAGGTACCTCAGAGATTGCAGGTTACCTACCGACGTCGGGATCCTTCCGGTGAACTTATTGCCCGAGAAGTCCAAGTATTGAAGTTTACTCATATTAACAATCCAATCGGGGAAATCCCCGGTCAGCATGTTATTCGCTAAGCTGAGAGAAACGAGGAAGTGTAGATTCCGGAGCGATGCGGGCAGTGCCCCTGCGAGGAGATTGTCGTGGAAATCCAATGCGGTCAAGTGCGGGCAGAGTCCTACATCCGCCGGTAGCTGACCTGCGAAACGGTTCCCTCCCAAGAGGAGCTCTTTGAGGTTGTGTATGGCCGAAACCCCCGCCGGGATTAACCCGGAGAGCATGTTGTTCGAGAGATCCAGTACCCGGAGTCTTCGCAGAGTCCAGATTCCCGAGGCGAAATTTGGGTCACCGGAGAATCTGTTGCCGGAGAGGTTAAGGCTGTTGAGGGTGATGCATTTGGCCAAACTGCTGGGAATCGGCCCTTCGAGCATGTTCCCAGCGAAAGAAACGACGTGGAGTGAGGAGCAGCCGTCGTCGAAGAGGCCGTCAGGAAGCGGCCCTGCGAACGAGTTCTCGGAGAGATCAAGGAATCTGATCGAGCTCATGTTCACGAGAGAAGTGGGGAAGCGACCCGAAAGGCCATTGCGGCTGAGGTTGAACCTATGGAGACCACTCGGGAGGGCAAGCTGCGGGCTGATGCTGCCGGTGAAGTTGTTGCGCGACAGCGAGAGCACCTTGAGGCGATCCAACATTTCGAGGCCTCTCCCAATCTTGCCCGACAGGCCTAAGCCGTCAAGCGAGACCTCGGTGACTCGACCAGTGACCGGGTCGCATTGCACGTATCTCCAGGAACATGGCGAGGTATCGTCTTCGCTCCACGAGCCGAGATACGAGGCGGGGTCGGAGAGGTCCGACTTGAAGACGATCAAGCCCAACACGTCGTCGTTCAGCTGGACGGGGACGTCGTCGCCGTTCGCCGTGCGGCCTCCGAAGTACGCCATTGCCATTAACGAGACCAGCGCATACAGCGCAAGAGGGAGACATCCCATCGTCCGGATCACCATCTTTCTATCTGTCTGCCTCGCTCTCTCTCTCTCTCTCTGTCTCTCTTCTTCTCTGGTTATCAAGTTAGCTTCAGCTCGACCGGAAAAGCATAGCTCATGTGATGCAGCAGTCGAGAACCAAGTGTTTGAGGATGAAAAACGATATTACTGTGCTCACGAGAGAGAGAGAGAGAGAGAGAGAGAGAGAGAGAGTAGAATATGGGGTCGGTAAAGTCCAAGTTTGGAAGGAATGAGTAGGGTCATCAATCAAACTGTAAGCACGGCAGACGCATAATTTTTTTTTCTCTCGCGGATTCCGACCCAAAACCCGTACGAGTGATTCAAATATCAAATTATTTTTACGGTTTTCATTGTAGCCATCTAACCTATACCATAATCATAATCCGAAGAAAAGAAAAAGACAAAGGGAAAATGATGTAATTATTTCCTGAATTTTGACCCAATTTGCAATGTGGTCCTCGAACTTTAAATTATTCAATGTGGTGTCTGGACTATAGGTACATGTATAATGTCGTCTCCGACCTTTCAGTTTGTTCAATTCGGTCCCTGAACTAGGACAACATTGAATATTTTCATATATTTCATGAACTAAGTTGAACATGTACCAAAAGTTCATGGGTCACATTGAATAAGTTAAAAGTTTATTGCACATTAAGCTAAAGTTAATAGACCACATTTCACGTTGGGCCAAAATTCAGGGACCGTGTATGTCATTATCCCAAAAACAAAAGCATCGCTAAACTTAGGACAATCTGCTTGCAAAATTACCTTATTGAGTTTAAAAAACCAAATAAACGAAGAAAGTTGTACCACCGATCCTAAATCCGGAATGCAATTAGTCTAAATCTTCCGATCGGTTCAATTAAGTCTTCACTTTTACCGAAAATACGAATCGGATCGTAAAACTTACGTTTAGAAGTGCAATGTAAGGATATCGCATGGGCGATATTTCGAGTGGCGCGTAGACATTTTCAGATATTCATTCAAACGATGGAGAGGTCTAAAATCGTCGACAAGATTTAGGAAGACGGGGAAGGTTTTATGTCAGCTTGAGAGATGGACCCAAGAACCAAGAACGAGAGAATTCTGAGTCCTTAGTACATGAAAACATGTGGTGGTTCGCCCCAAGTACGGATGGAAACCCAAGGCGAATGTCCAGCGAGTCCGTGAAAGGATAGTGCGAGGAGAAAGAGAGAGAGAGAGAGACACACACACACAGAGGCAGATACCGAACAAATTGGTCCAACATGGGTTTTCTGACAGCAATGCCAACCGCGCATGTCAAGGCTACTCCTTCCCTTGTCCGGGAGCTGATGCAGCAAAGGAGGGCAAGCCCCGCTGTGACCTTGCCTTGTCGCTTGCTCCAGCCACTACTTGTCTCGTCCCTTCACTTTCCGCCTCATCATCACGAATAAATAATTCAGACCCTTCTCTCTCCAGCCCCACCTCTCTCCCTCTCTCTCTCTCTCTCTCGATCTCTTTGCATTTTTCCCATACAGTTCGAATCCGCGACAGAAGATTACAAAAACGCTCTGCTGCCGAACCACACCCCCCGTGATGAAACAGTACAAGAGGCGCGAAATTGGCGACGGCAAACGAGCCTTTTCCCCCCACTTGGAGTTGTTCCTAACGCGAGTGAGATACTTTTGAAACGAAGGCCCTTTTTCTACCTCACTTTTCAAGTTTGGAAGGAACAGCAGCATAAAGGAGCTCTGCTTTTCTGTCCCGTCGCCTTTGGCTCGTAACTTCTTGAGCTTTTATTCTCACCTATTGGTTAAGTTTGGCTTGCCTTTGATCCCTTACAATCCCTTAGTATAGATGTGGTCCCTCAACTTTGTCTTAATTTATTTTTTTTTCTGTCACATTGATACCCTTCGATTTGTAGAATGATACAATTTATTTGGTCACCCCGGCATATCTTCTAGAAAAATTGACCATTTTTACCGGCAAAATTTACATATTTGTCAACGACAGTAAAAAAATCAATGTGCACATTCTATAGCTCTTGCATAAATTGCGATTGCCTCGCCCAAAATATTTTACAAATTGGGAGGACAACATCATATAAAAGTTACACGGAGCACATTGCAAAAAGCATCATAGATTAGGAAACACAACCGTTGTAGTGAATGTTAAATACTAATTTGATTAAGTCCGCACATATTGAGAAAAATGATCATGTACATTGGTTGGTAGAAGTAATGTCAACTGAAAATTGACTTAGTCTATCAAATTCAATAATATATACATATATATATATATATATATATATATATGACAAATTAGGGATTGCTAGGAAGGTGGTTTTGGCGCAAACTTCTACTCCACTGTTTCCATTCTCTTTCTTTTTATTTTTCAAAAACAATATAAGAATTAATAAAGCTTAGTGTTTTTTCCTTTTTTTTTTTTTTGGTAAAGAAAGAGAAAATTTTTTCCTTTTTACTCTTTATTTTATTACTTTTTACATCTAATTAATGAATTTTTTTTATTTTCAACTTATCTTTTGCGCATAAAGGTGCACTTTATTTTTTTTTTCGAATCCATCCATTAATGTACCATTTATGAGTTTATTATGCAAATATCAAATTTAGGATGAAAATTTGGAATATGATGATATTATGTTTGATATTTAACACAGCATTCTTTTTTACAAGAAAGATAATGATTTTGCAATAATTTAGAGGAGAATATTACATAAAAAAAAAATTTAGTTTTTTTCGTGTCATTGCGCGGGCCTCGTTCTAGTAATATATATAGCGGTGCTCTACCCACCTTCGAATAAGAGGTGAACATGTGACTCTATAAATGTGTGCCGAATGTACCTTCAATGTCTTCATGTGAAAGTGCCCTTTGACTATTCCAATTTTGCCCTTCAAGTCATTTTTCTCTAATCTTTTATTATCAAATCAAAGTTTCTATGTTTAGTTTCCTGATGAGTAGAATAGTGTAATAGGAACTTTTAGCATGTATGTTATTTTATTAAGTCTCGTTATCTTTTTAAAATATCTAAAAAATAATCAATTGTCAATAGAATATATCGTTTAGAATAGAAAAGCACAAAGGGCATCTATCTCTACTGAAATGGCCAACACGCATTGAAATTCTGAAAACAACATACCAATATCGACTATTCCTT
Organism: Syzygium jambos; assembly: GCA_031216235.1. Classification (NCBI taxonomy): domain Eukaryota; kingdom Viridiplantae; phylum Streptophyta; class Magnoliopsida; order Myrtales; family Myrtaceae; genus Syzygium; species Syzygium jambos. Next base: position 14,106,159 of record CM062227.1, read on the forward strand.
TATCATTTTACATTGATGTATAATATTCAACTTTATAATAATCCTATACTTTAATATAATTGTAATCTAATAATATGTGACCCACTAATGTAATTATACAAAAAAAAAAAATTTTGGCTTTGTCCATTAATTTCATTTTATTTGGATAGAATACACTACAAAAAAACTGCATTTTAGCGACGACAATTAGCGACGAACAACCGCAAATTTTCGTCGCTATAATTTTTTAGCGACGACGTTTGCGACGAACCAAATTTCGTTGCGAAAAACCATGTCGCTAAATTAGCGACGAAACATATGGCAATTCGTCGCTAATTAGCGACAAAATATATCGTCGCTAACACATCTGTCGCAAAACTCAGATATCGCAATTTAACGACTAGACACACCATTAGTCGCCATTTAGCGACGAACTACCCCTGGCGTCGCTAATATTTTAGCGACTACAAGAGTATGGTCGTCGCAAATTAGCGACAAACTGTGTCGTCGCTAACACATCTGTCGCAAAACTCAGATATCGCAACTTAGCGACTAGACACACCATTAGTCGCCATTTAGCGACGAACTACACCTGGCGTCGCTAATATTTTAGCGACTACAAGAGTATGATCGTCGCAAATTAGCGACAAACTGTCTCGTCGCTAACGCATCTGTCGCAAAACTCAGATATCGCAACTTAGCGACTAGACACACCATTAGTCGCCATTTAGCGACGAACTACACCAGGCGTCGCTAATATTTTAGCGACTACAAGAAAAATATCGTCGCAAAAATCCAGAATGCACTCAGTCTCGCATATTTAGCGACAACAATGTCTACTGCCGTCACCAATTAGCGATGACTTTATCCCCCGTCGCTAATGACGTCCCGAATGCAAAATGGTATCACTCGGCCACTTTTAGCGACAAGGTAGTCGCCGATTCGTCGCCATTTAGCGACAAAGGCAACTTTTCGTCGCTAAATCGTCCAGAATAGCGACGATAGCATATCGTAGCGTCGCTAAAGCTGTTTGAACGATTAATATGTATTTTTTGTTTTTTGTTCAGTTCTACCTGATAAGTCATAACATTCAACGCAAAACGAAATATAGAAGCAAAAAGTAAATATCTAAGAAAAGTACCCATATCAAAAAGGTTCAGCAAATGTATCTAATTAAACAATTATCATTCGCACATATCTAAAATGTTCAGCAAATGTATCTACTCTTCATGGTCTTCATCGGGTGGGGGTGCCGGTGGAAGTCCAGTCTGCTCGGCTGCTTCATCCTCATCGTCTTGCTGCGAATGCTGACCATGCTGTTGTCTCATTAGCATACTCAATTGTTGTTGCATGATGCGCATTGCCTCATCTCTGGCATCTATGGCATCTAGTCTCTCCTCCATCTTCTTCATTTTTTCGTCTTTCTCTGCAAGTAGATTCTCGAGGTTTTCCACTTTTTTTTCCAGCTCACTCTCTCTTGCGCTGCGCCTTGAACTCGTTCCAGCAGAAGATGTGCCTACCGACTTCATGCTGTCCCGGGCTAACGACCCCAACCCGTACACCTTCCCTTTCTTCACTGCTGCAGATGCCTGCCACCACAGCTTCTCCTGCTCGGCCTGCGACATTTCAATCGTGGGCGACGTCCCTTCTGTACCCTCGCCGCTGCCACTACCCCCGACACCCGCCGTAGATGCAAGCATTTCATCAAATTTTTCCTACGTACACACTTTAAAAGTTACTAGGCATGCATTACAATCAACTAATCTGCTATAAAATCATCAAGTTCGAACATACCTTAACGGCCTTCGCCGTGCCACTGACGAATGATTTGTCCTTTCTCATGAAGGTCCGCTCATATGTTTGTGAGAAGCTGGGCGGCGTTCCCAACACCTTCGCCTAACATACACAACGGACTTCCAACTAGTCATAGAATCTATTAACGGAATAAATTGACAATCTGACAATACTTACCATCTTCCTTTTGTGCTCCGCAACTGTGATGGAGCCGCCGGCATACGTCCCAATCCCAGATTCTCTGGAACTGGAAGTTCGATTAATTTTATTCCTCTCGCTGGCGCGCTTATGCTCCTCACTAGCCCACTTTCTATGGATTTCCCTCCATGACTGATCGTCCATCCAAGCCGGCTGCCTCTGAGTGGTTTTCGCCTTGTTCATCACATTTCGCATGTGATCGCCGGCCTTCTTGTTTAAAATTCTTCTAACCTCGCTATCCATAGATCTGTCCCAATAGTACTTGCGCTGCAAAAAAAAAAACGCTAACTCAATTTACCAATACATTTTAGAAATGTCACTAACAAACCGATCTTACACTTACCTCAAACTCTCGCCACCATACTCTCCTATCTTCCTCCGGCGCTTGCGTAATGCATGTATATGGCCCACGCCAAAAATTGTTGATCATACGATACCAGTCCCGCAGGACTACCGTAGCTCTGTAGAAGCTGCATTTGTTAAACATAAAAAATACATAAAACATCTCAAAAACATAAGAAAATCTAGCCTATACAGTTAATAACAAAAAATTATGCACTTTCATCAAATTGTACTTACGAGTCTCCTAACGGTTCTATCCGCCTCCTCCCTTCATCATCGATGACCCAATTGTCATCCGCATCTTCGGCGCTTGGCGGTGTCGACGCTTGGCCTACCGATGATCGTGCCGTGATCAAAGGCTCGCCATTAGATTGAGTCTCCTCCGTTCCTTCGTCTTCCTCCTGTTGAGGCTGCGGTTCTGTGGGGGGCGTATCGACCCAAGTGGGCGTGGGCACGAAGGTCCGTCGAGGGGGACTAGCCTCGTCGACCGGCCTGATCACGAGTGCCATTGAACGCCCTCCTCTGGCCCGTCCACGTGTATAGACCGTCGGTTGATCAGCAGCCTTACCCTTACCCTTGTTGTTATTTTTCTGATTTGGACGCTGGTGCACATTGGAAAAACAAACTAGTTAGAACAATTTATTTACCAACTAGAAATGATTTATAACCCAATTAAAAACTTACCATTTTTCTTGCAGTGTGTAAATATTGTTCTTCTTCCTGCATAAGGAAAACAACATTACAAAATAAACCATTTTGTTTTAATGTACTTCACAATAAGCAAATAGCTGATGAAGACCGTCGTAATGACACATAACAAATTTTTTGGGCCTCTGACACATAACACGTAAAACCAGCATAAAAACAAGTAATTGTTAGTCACAAAGGAAAAGGGTAAGAGAAGCTCAGATATCTACAAGTAATATGTAATTCTCAAGAGGAACGAGTATTTCACAGGGGATCAATAGTCGGCAAGCTTAAACGTCAATACAACACTTTCTCCAAAGAAAAGAAAACATCGGTGCAACCCCAGATCGCGTCCAATGTGCCTCTTGATGAACAAAAGAAAAATCCAAAAGACCAAACCAAGCGTTCTTCAAGTATTTCGTGCATAGTTATGTTGACCCATCAACTAATGGCCTATGAACAGCTCGCACCTCAAGCAAAATGACCCAACGAGGACGACGGGACACACACCTCTCATACTCTAAAGATCGAACCTTCTACATATCAAGTAGATGAGACTGAGATACATAACAGGCCACACTCAACGCACCATTTCTCAGCCAGTTACCAAAACACAAGCAGCATCAACACGTGAATAACAGTCCGAATTTTCTGATAACTTACGCAGTTTCAAACCGCCAGATTCAACACCGCGACTCGGAGAAAAGAAAACAAAAGCGAGCCACCGTAATTCCAAGTACAAATGAACAAACCCACGAGCTTAATCCACATCAACAAGAACCCATGTACATTCACACCCAGAATCCGATAACGCGCGTCCAAACGTAAGCCGTATCATTCTTGACAGCAAACCAGAAACCTCAAACGTAAGCCGTATCATCGAGAGAGAGAGAGAGAGACCTGAACAGTGAGGCTTCGCTTGAGCTCCGCTGCGACGCCGGCGAGGAAGCGACGTCGTGCTAGACCCACGGTTGATTTCGGACGGCGAGGGGAGAGCTGGCGACTCGCTCCTCTCTCAAGCAACAACGTATGATCAGGGTTTAGCGTCGTTCTTTCTGAGGTCACAGGGAGAGCGGCGGGGAGCGGGCAGCCGAGCGGGTGGACGAGCGGCGGGGAGCGGGCGGACGAGCGGCGGCGAGAGGCCAGACGAGCGGCGGCGGGCGATCGAGCGGCGTCGGAAGGTCACAGGGAGAGCGAGAGTAGAGGAGAGATAGAGAGAGACAGAATGGGCAAAATCGATTTCGAACTTAGGTTATCGTGATTCAGCGACGGCATAGCCACGAATCGTCGCTAATTGGCTACAATTAAAAACCTCCGTCGCTAATTAGTGACGGTATAGCGACCAAGTAGTCGCTAAAATGCCTGAATCAAATCCATAACTCGGCCACATTTGGCGACCAAGCAGCGACAGCATCGTCGCTAAAATTTCACTTTTAGCGACGATATGAGCTTCCCGTCACCAAGTAGCGACGAAGATATGTGCTCCGTCGCTAATGATGTCCCCGAATGCAAATTGTATAGCTCTCGGTAACTTTTGGCGACGACCGAGCACGTATCCGTCGCTACAATTTCACTTTTAGCGACGATATGAGCTTCCCGTCACCAAGTAGCGACGAAGATATGTGCTCCGTCGCTAATGATGTCCCCGAATGCAAATTGTATAGCTCTCGGTAACTTTTGGCGACGACCGAGCACGTATCCGTCGCTACAATTTCACTTTTAGCGACGATATGAGCTTCCCGTCACCAAGTAGCGACGAAGATATGTGCTCCGTCGCTAATGATGTCCTCGAATGCAAATTGTATAGCTCTCGGTAACTTTTGGCGACGACCGAGCACGTATCCGTCGCTACAATTTCACTTTTAGCGACGATATGAGCTCCCCGTCACCAATTAGCGACGAAGATATGTGATCCGTTGCTAATGATGTCCCCGACCGAATGCAAATTGTATAGCTCTCGGTAACTTTTGGTGACGACCGAGCACGTCTCCGTCGCTAAAATTTCACTTTTAGCGACGATATGAGCTCCCCGTCACCAAGTAGCGACGAAGATATGTGATCCGTCGCTAATGATGTCCCCGAATGCAAATTGTATAGCTCTCGGTAACTTTTGGCGACGACCGAGCACGTCTCCGTCACTAATTAGCGACAAGAACAGGGTCCGTCGCTAATGTCGGACCGAATACCAAATATAAAGCTCTCGGCCACTTTTGGCGACGACAAGGGTATGACCGTCGCTAATTAGTGACTATTGTTTATGGTTTGTCGCTAAAGATGTACCCCATTGCAAATTTTATAGCTCTCGGCCTTTTTTGGCGACGACATTGTGCGTCGCCGTCACTAATTAGTGACTTTTTTAGCGACAAAATTGTCGCTAATTTTTACAGAATACACCTAATTACATTATTATATATTTATATATAAATACACCTGATTCATAAATAATATTATCATATATACCGTATATACTGAATATTAATTATAACACAATAAACAATAAAATACGTTATACATGTCATAAAGAAGAATGGTAAAAGTTTCAAAACCCAAAGTCGTTGTCATTGTCATCTTCGTCGTTGTCATGATCATCGTCGTCTTCTGCATCTTCACTATGATCATAAAACTCGTCTTCGTCTTCGGTGTCCTCGTTTTCCTCATCAGTGTCCTCGTCATCATCAGTGATAAATTCATCTTCTTCAACACTATGATGCAAGTTCGATTGACGAACTTCACTTGCATCAACATCGATCAATGCTCCATGTGGGTCTTGTAAAGATGGAATATTATATTCATAAGGTTCAGCTGTGTGCAGAACGACCTCTTGCTGATATGCTGTATCTTTCCAGTGTTGTTCGATCTTTTTTCACGCTTTGATTTGACATGCTGCCAACCACTCAACTTTGTCCTGTTTCAAGCTCGGATATGATGCGTAATAGACTTGAATTGCTTGTTGTGCTAGTACAAATGGTTCGTATTTCATATATTTTCTCTTGTGATTAACTTCAACCAAATTAAACTTCGGATGCACCCTCATTCCTTTGATAGGGTCGAACCACGTGCATTTAAATAACGTAACGGCCAATGGTGGACCAGGGTACTCTACCTGTATGATAGCATCCAACAAGCCGTAAAAGGCCTCCATCAAACTGCTCCCAGATCGAACACAGACGCCACTATTCATCGTGGCCTTTCCCTTGCCATATTCTTGCGTGTGAAAATTATAACCGTTGACAAAATATGCTGGCCAAGTTCTTGCTATTGCTTTTGGACCCAATGACAGATGATATAACAACCCTTCATTCTCGATCATGCCATGATTATTGTGAACCTAATGACACATATGAATAAGTTATTCATATATGTACGTATACATAGAGTATGCAGTAATATCAAAATTTGATGAAAACTACAAGTTAACACTTCACGTCGATCTTACATAATTTTTAAACCATGCTGCAAAATGGTCATTGCACAAACGATCAAGCTCATCAGGCGATACTCCTGACATGGATGCCCGAAACATTCTGTTCGATTTGAGCCAAGATAGAATAATTTATTAGCGAATGGTTAGACACAATAAATGTGTATATACATTCACATTGTGAGGTCTAATATGAAATGCTTACTGAAAGTATGGCTCCACTTCTGGACAATTCAATAAAATGTATGTGTGGGCTGCATGCATTTCTTCCCCCGTTATATAACGTAACTTACATACGCCGCTTGGTCGACCAAGATAATTGAAAATGGAGAATGAGTTACAATCCGAATCAAGCGGTCCCTCGTCGTTTCGTCCTGGTCTCCGCCTCTTGCATTGCACGTGCGACTCAAAGTAGTATGATGCAAATGTAGTCACTTCTTCAACAATGTATGCATTACAAATTGAAGCCTCCACACATGCCTTATTCTTAATTTTTTTCTTCAAATGATACAAAAACCTATATGGAAAACGACATTTTAGTTCAACATCGTTGATAGGTAGTTTCATATCTATACAAAATGAAAAACATTGTTACCTCTCAAATGGGTACATCCATCGAAATTGGACGGGACCTGCAAGTTTTGCTTCGTATGGCAAATGAACTAGTAGATGCTCCATTGAATCAAAGAACGATGGGGGGAATATCCGCTCCAAGTTACACATGATGATTGGAATATCTTTCTCCAGCTTCTCCATGTGTGATGTACGTAACATTGTCGAGCAAATATCATGAAAGAAAGTCGTCAATTCAGTAAGAGCGCCCCACACGAAGTTTGGCAGAAATTCCTTCAAGGCTATTGGAAGTAGTCGCTCTATAAAGACGTGACAGTCATGACTTTTCATACCTGACAACTTACATGCATTCAAATCAACACATCTCCCGATGTTTGAAGCATACCCATCAGGAAATCGGACAGATTTCAACCATGTTAAGACTGCACGTCGCTGCTCCTTGGTCAATGTGTACACTGCTTTTGGCTTTGGACCAATACTGCTTGGCTCCACGTCTAGAGTCGGCCGATCACAAATGTCTCGCAAGTCTTTTCTTGCATTTAGGTTGTCCTTTGTTTTGCCAGGGACGTCCATCACCGTGTTGATGACATTCTCAAAAACATTCTTCTCTATGTGCATGACGTCAAGGTTATGATGAACAAAGTGGGTCTTCCAATATGGTAAATGCCAAAATATACTGCGCTTTGTCCATTTATGCGTAGAACCATACGAATGAGGTATGCATTGCGGGGCTTCAACAACGGTCGGGAAGGTTTGGACTCGTTCCCAAAGTTCATAACCGGTCAACCTCATTGGTGGAGGTGTCCTTTCAATCCTTTTTTTGACGAACTCTTTCTTATTCCTTCTAAATGGATGATTCATCGGTAAGAATTGTCTGTGGCAATCAAAGTAACACGCCTTCTTACCATGTTTTAATCGGAACGACTTTGATTTCTCCATACAAATCGGACATCCTAACAGGCCGGCTGTGCTCCACCCAGACAACATTCCATAAGCTGGGAAGTCATTTATCGTCCAAAGAAGCGCAGCCCTCAATAGAAATGTTTTATCGGTGCAAACATCATAGGTTGGAACACCAACATTCCATAGTTGTTGCAACTCTTCAATCAATGGTTGCATGTAAACGTCTATCATCTTCTTCGGGTTATGCGGACCGGGCACGATCAATGTCAGAAACATATAAGGTGTCTTCATGCACATGCCAGGAGGGAGATTGTACGGCGTTAATATGACTGGCCAGCATGAATAGTTTTTTCCGGTTTTACCAAAGGGGGCAAACCCATCACTACATAGACCTAGCCTGATGTTGCGTCGCTCCATAGCGAAATCTGGGTATGTTCTATCGAAATGTTTCCAGGCGTATGTATCGGAAGGATGACACATCATATCCTCTTCAGTTTCATGGTTTGCGTGCCAACTCATGTGTTCAGCAGTAGCTCGAGACGCAAACAACCTTTGCAATCTAGGAATTAACGGCAGATGAAACAATTGCTTCACTGGTCTACGTGTATGGTTACCACCATGCCTCCTTTGAACCTTGTATCTAGGCTCACCGCAAAACTTGCAAGATTCAGCAGATTGATATTCTTTCCAATACAACATACATCCTGCGATGCAGACGTCAATCCGCTCAACCGGAAGACCCAGGTCATGCACTAACTTCTTCATATCGTAAAAGGAACTCGGCATGTTGTTATCACGGGGTAATGCTTCACGCATTATTTCCACAAAAGAATTGAAGCAGTTCTTTGACACGTTATGCTCGGCTTTAATACTTAGCATTCTTGCCGTGACTGATAGCGTTGAGTGGTTGTCACAACCTCCCCATAAAGGTTCATCCGCTGAACTCAACACGTCACGAAATTTATGGCACACACTTTCTTCAAATGTTGTGTCACCAGAATTGTCAAACTGTGATGTATGACTGGAGCTTCCATGCTCATGGGTGCTTGTTTGGTTCGTTTCCCATCCAAAATTATGAGCAGCTGCATCAAGCACCATTCTCTGATATGGATTTAATTCATCTCTAGCACTACTACATTCTTCCCGTACACAAGGCAATTGGTGAGTATTGCGATATTCCTCGGGAGACATAAATGGTTCACCATGGCAAGTCCAATTGTAGTAATTCGGAGTGAAACCGTTTCTATAAAGATGCTCCTGAACGATATCATATTCTTGGAATTTACTGTTTTTGCATTTTTTGCACGGACACCTTAACTTACTTCCGTTCATGTATTCAACTTGTGAACTAGCAAACGCCATGAATTTTTCCAACCCAGCACGAAACTCATCGGTTAATCCTCCACGCCTAGGTAAGTTCTTATTATACATCCAAGACCTATCTCCTTCCATGATGCCTACGATGAAAACCCGACTCAACAAATGTCAAGATTCATTACGGTATTTTAACAAACATATGGGGGGTGTCACATGTATCCGAGTCGTTTAACCCCATATTAGGCTTGAAATCAATCTCGTGTAATCAACAACGTATAACGGCAACACAACAACGCGTAATAGACAGAAATATCACTCAAATTGAAAGAAGAAATAACTTACCTTGAAATTAAACAAGTTGGGACAATGGTGTATTTTTTGCGGTTTCTTCAATCGCGAATTTCTCACTCCCTTTAGCTTTTCCGATTTCTTCGCTAAAGCATACGCATCTCCACCTCCAGGTAACTTGTACTTACTCTAAGTAGGCGTCGGGCTCTCGTTCAGACAGAGAGGAAGAAGAGATCGAGTGCTGCGAAATGAATGAATCGTCTGTTTTGTTGCTGATATAAGCTATATTTAGCGACGAAATATATTTACTTCGTCGCTAAATAGCGACTAATAAATTAAATCGTCGCTAAAGATAGTCGCTATTCAGCGACTAAACACAAGTCGTAGGTAAATATAGTAGCTATTTAGTGACGGTACTAATATCGTCGCTATTTTGAGACGAGATTGCGACAACTTAGTCGCTAAACTGTTCAGAGATCAAGAAACGTAAAATGTAACATTAGATCACATTAGCGACGAAGTAATTACGATGCGTCGCTAAACTGTGTTTTTGCGACTACCAAGTATTTTCGTAGCTACTTAGCTATGATAAAAATGCCGTCGCTGAATGTAATCGCTATTTAGCGACAGAAAAGCGTGATCGTCACAAATTGGCGACGACATCTTTATCTCGTGGCTATTTAGCGACGAATTAGCGACTAATTGTCTGTTGCCGTCGCTATTTTCGGTAATTGGCGACGAAATTAACTTGGTCGCTAATTTCGTCGCCACTTAGCGACTATTTGCCTTTTGTTGTCGCTAATTAGCGACGATACTGTTGTCGTCGCAAATATGTTGTAGCTAAATTACAGTTTTTTTGTAGTGATAGTATGGAATGAAATAGGAGATGTGAAAGATTACTAGATAATCTTGAAAGATAACTAGAAATTATTACTTCCAGTTAATCTAGCCATATAGCTTTGTGAAGTGATAGGATGGTTTACATATTCTATAAAAATGCCCTAATTTATCTTTCTGCAATATAATTGATTTTACTTTCTCTATGTAATATGAAATATTTCTTTTACTTTTTATATATAATCATATAAAGAATTTACTGATTTAGTTTAGATAAGTCATATGACTTTACTAGTGTGAAACTAATGCATTTCTTCACCGTTTCATAAGTAGTCCAAGCTATTGATTTTGTTCTTGTTTTGTGGAGGATCTCCTGCTTTGAATGGTTTTTTGCTTTCATTTTTCATTAAAAAACGATACAAAATCATATTACGATGGAAGGATGATTCTAGGTAAAAAAGAATTTGGGGGAAATTGATATTGATATTTCCTAAATTTTGTCTCAATGTGCAATGTCATCCTTGAACTTTTAATTCTTTCAATGTGGTTTTTGAACTATTCACAAATGTTTAATATAGTTCTTGAACTCTAAATTTGTTTAATTTAGTTTCTTAACTTTCTATGACAAAGTCAAATGAACCATTCGATACTATTCACAAGCTTTCATAATAACACTATTGCCTAGATTTTAGAATACCTTCTCATTTTAATCATTTTCCCTAATAAACAAAAAGGATGATATCTTTTTACTTTTTTTGATCTTTATAAATATTATGGTTGTTCCATTTAAGTAAATTTTAATTATGAATATATAGTAGTAAAAGTATAACCTCATTTAGAGTTATATTGAGTTGTTATTCCTACTAATTTAAGTACAAGTTCTTTTCATAAGGATGTCTAGAAATGATATTAATTTATCTATAGAATCTAGTACTTATATTAATATAAATCTCATTTCTTGTTTTAGATTAATATAAGTACGAGTATCAACAGATAAATTTATATTGTTTTTAGATATTCTTATGAAAACACTTAGACATAGAATAGCAAGAATATCTGCCCCATACAACTCTAAATGAGGTTCTAGTTTTACTATTATAGAGATCATGAGATAGAATTTACTTAAATGCAACTATCGTAATATTTATAAATACCAAAATTGTAAAAAAGTAGCAAAAAGATAGCATATTTTTTTTTATTGATTTAGGAAAAAGGATTGAAATGAAGAGATACTCCAAAATACGGGCCAATGTGTAATTATGAAAACTTATGAATAATATGGAATGGGCCGATTTGATTTTGTTGGAAAGTTAAACAAATTGAGAGTTTAGGGATTATATTGATCATTTACAAATAGTTCAAAGATAAATGAATTAAAAGTCTAAGAATGCCAAAATTTAGGGACTACTAAAGTCATTTCCCCTTTTGGAGGAGCAAACAAGCTACTAATTGCATCACTTATCGATGACGTTCCTTAGTAGACCGATTTAGTGCACGAATATTAGCGTGTTCTCGTAATTGGCAAGCTATATGTTGGTTTTTTTCAATGAGAATGATGTCAAAAAATATTGGAGAGGGACAATCGGTGCAGCTGGCTCTTCTAAGTGTTACTATAAAGGTCACATCCAACCGTTACAAAATATGGTATTTGAGCTACAACTACTCTGTCAACCAAAAGGCATACAAGCCTTTCACCTGGCATAGTCATTAGTTCACAGTATGTATTAGGGATTATGATATAAATGGTTCTTGAACTTTAACTTAATGTACAATGTGATTCCTTAACTGTAAATTTGCTCGATGTGGTCCCTAGACTTTTGGTAAATGTCTAATTTAGTCCATGTACTATATGAAAATGTTCGATGTTGTCATGGACAACATTAAACATTTTCATACGGTACAAGGACTAAATTGAACATGAACTAAAAATCCAAATAACACATTGAGCAAATTAATAGTTCAGTGATGACATTGCACATTGGGATAAAGTTCAGGGATCACACTGAACAAATTTAAAGTTCAGAAATTACATTGCACATTAAATTAAAGTTAAAGGATTATTTGTCACTTTCCCCGCGTGTTACTAGCATGGACTGCACTTTATATCATTTATCTGCACATGATATCGATGCAGACCTTTTTTGTGTCATGGAATCTGTAGATGTTGGGGCGGTACTTTTTTGAAGGATGAAAGGACATGTTGCTGTAAGGGCATGTTTGGTTCAGCTTTGGGAAGGGGCTTTGGGCCTCGAAAGCCCCTTCCCAAAATGCTAGAGTGTTTGGTTTAGCATTTGGCCTAGCATTTGGCCAAATGCTAGCATTCCACGAATGCTACTGTTCAATTTTTTTTTTTTTTTAGGGTTTGAAGCTTCTTCTTCGGGCAGGCGACGGCGGCCGGCGAGGGAGAAGGGCCGGCGAGGTCGCCTGGGGTCGGGCGACCCCCGGCGAGCCAGATCCGCCGCCGCCGGCGGTCGCCCGAGGCCAGGCGACCGCCGGCGGCGGCGGATCTGGGAAGGAGGGGGTTGCCTGACCTCGGGCTCCGGCGGCCGGCTCCGGCGATGGGTAAGTTTTGTTTGTTTTTTTAATAAATAAAATAATTCTCAAAGTTCATTTGCAAAAAAAATTCACCAAACACTATATTTTGGCCAAAGCAACTTTACAAAATATTTTTACCAAACACCACTTGCCTTTCCCCAATGAGCTTTCACCCAAAGGTATTTGCATTTCCCCAAATGCATTCCCCCAAAGCCGAACCAAACAGGCCCTAAGTCTTGGTTTGCGAGCAAAGGGTGGCGAAGGAATGCTTGAAAGGAATGGGTTGTCCGAAATTCTTGATGTACGGAGAAGAGGTTCGAGAGTCAGGTGCACAAGATTTGCCCCAAAAGTTGGCGGGTCCAACTGCAGATTCAGAAACGGGGCCCATTTTAGGTTTTGCATGATTTTCTTTAAAAAAAATTAATAATTGCAAGAGCAACGACAGCATAGACTGACAATATGACAAAAATTTTAGTGGACCGATCTTATGTAGCTCAAGCCAAAGGGGAATAAAATCGATTAAAGTTTTATCTACACTGGCGACGTATGTTCCATCTTTGCAATAATTATTAGAAGAATTAAAACTTGCAATGCAGTTAGGGCTGCCGATGGTTCGATTCGGGTCGAATTTCCGTGATACCGGAACCGAATCGAAACATTTAGGTATGTGTTCGTTGCAACCTGAACCGCATTTGACCGATGCCCAAAGGTAGCAATAGGGCCCAAGCCAAGCTCGCCCAGTCCACAAATTTGCCAATTTAATACTACCCTTTTCGATTGTGTCAATTTTGATCATAAACCTTTTGACGATCTGTCAATTTAGTCACAAACCTTTTAATAAATTGCCAATGTAGTCCTACCGACTAATTTTGGCTGGAAATCGTTGACGTGACGATCCAGTCGACACCGGCAGTTCGACACAGCATGGTTGGTGCTAACATGAATAATTTTTTAAATTTTTTAAAAAATTCTGATTTTTTATTTTCTTTTTCATTGAGTCAGCGGGACCGCCGGCCACTGGCCAAGGGCCAGCAACCTCTGCTGGCCCTTAGACGAGGGCTTGTTGCGTCCAACGAAGGCATCAAGAGCCCTCATGGGCCACAATGAGGGCGTCACGACCCTCGCCTGCCTTCGCTATGGCCAGCAAGTAGGGGTGTCAATAAGACCCGGGCCTAAAATTTGAGGTATTTTGGGGTCGGGCCTTAATTTTCTTCGAATATGGCCCTAAAATTTGGGGTTTCATTGGGGTTGGGTAGGGTCAGGCCGACCCATTAACACTCTGGGCCGGCCCATCTCCCTCTCTCTCTTAGACTCTCAGTCGCCCGCACCTGCTCCTTTCCAAAGAAAAACCCCAACAGAATCTCTCTCTCTCTTCTTTCTCTCTCTAGAAACACTTCGCACTTCACACTCTCTCACTGCGAAGGTTGGTGAAGAAGAGGGTATTGATTCCATGAAGTCCTTCAAGGGCTACGGCAAGGTGGACGAGGCGGAGGAGCAGGCCTTCCGCAAGCGCACCCGCCGCCGCCTCCTCATCCTCGCCGCCTTCGCCGCCCTCCTCCTCGCCGTCATCGTCGCCGCCGTGGCCGGCACCCTCGTCCACCGCCGCAACAGCTCCGGCCACGACGGCGGCGGCTCCTCCGCAGCTCCCTCCCCCGAGCTGACCCCGGCCGCCTCCCTCAAGGCCGTCTGCAGCGTCACCCAGTACCCCGACTCCTGCTTCTCCAGCATCTCCGCCGCCAAGACCGTCCCCCGCCACCACCGCGCCCACGCTCCCCCCGACAACTACACCCTCGCCCTCCGCAAGGCCCTCATGTTCTTCAACGCCCAGTGCTGTAAGCCACATCCCCCCCTCCCTCTCTCTCTCTCCCTCTCCCTCTCTCTCTTCCTCCCAGATCTGGTCATTCGACTTCTCTCGCTCGGGTTGCGTTCTCTGTGGTTGGACTCGTGCTGCTCCGATTTTGAGTGTTCTTTGGATAGTGTGGACTGTCGACTCGCCGCCATTTTAAGCGAATTTCGGCCTTCTTGCCACTGCAGCTGGGAAGATCTGACCCGTAGCCCGGCCCGACCTAACCCGGCCCGACCCGGGCCTTGGGGAGTACGGTGAATAGGGTCTTGGGTGGGTCTGGGCGGGTCAAGCATGACCCTGTAGGTTTCGGGTCTGGTCGGATATTAAGAAAGCCCGACCCGACTCGACCCATTGACACCCCTACCAGCAAGGGCTCGCTACACTGTCGTTGGCCATAGCGAGGGCACACAAGCCCTCACCTAGGGGCCGATGGAGGTTGTCGGTCCTCTGCCAGTGGCCTATAGTCCACAGGCATAATGAAATAGAAAAGAAAAGAAAAGAATAAAAAATAAAAAAATAAATCGTAATTTTTTCTTTAGAAAGTTAAAGAATTATCCACATTAGTGTTGGTCGCATCACCGTGCCATGTAAGATGACCGACGTTGGCTGGATTGCTACATCAGCGATTTCCGGCCAAAATTAGCTAGAAAGACTACATTAGCAATTCGTTAAAAGGTTTAGGGCTAAATTAACACAATTGACTGGTTTATGATTGAATTGACAAGTTATCAAAATGTTTACAGCTAAATTGAGAAAATTGAAACGTTTAAGACTGAATTGATCGCCATACAATAGATTTAGGACTTTTTGGACAATTTTCTCTAAGTCTATGTCACTTGAAATCCAATCTTTCCACAAATTAATCCCGGTAGCACTGTTAACAATATCTTAGCATTGCACTTCGAATTCTCATTTTCCCTCATAATTAGAAGTGACATGTGTGAGTTTTATGCTTTTTTTTGTGTTTGATAAATTAATTAAATGGGAAATTGTAAAAGTGGTCCTCGTATTATTGTCGTTTACTTTCGGTCCCCTTATTTTATCTTGTGACAAAGTTGGTCTCGGAATTGTTATTTGGAAATTGAATGTTCCCCACTTAAAGTAAAACGCAAAACGCTAAACAAACACCGGAGAACAAGCCCTGACGCGGAGTAAACAAATTAAAACTTGAGAAAAAATTACAAAATTGTTCCCTCTATTATATAGTCTTCGTTCAATTTCGGTCCTAGTACTTTATATTTTCGTAGATTTAGTCCCTCAACCGATCAAAATCGATTCTAATTTTTGGATAGATTCCATACTTCCGTCCAAATGGAAACAAAGAAAAAGCCAAGTGCTGATGATTTATATGTGGCATCGACGCGTGATAATTAATGCAAAAATTGAGGATCGTTGAGTATTCTTTTGAGGGTATTTGGGCAAGTGCATTGGACTGGAGAATTACGACTCTAGGCCTGTATCCTTAGTTTTTCCATTATTGATTATGCATTGCCGTCTCATGTTGTAGCCGAGATTTAGGCTCCATATATTTCGTAGAAAATAAATAATTTGAAAAATATTTTTACTTGAAAATAATCGCTTGCACCATTTACAAAAATTAATAAATGAAAAAAAATTTTATCGTCTATATAAATATATAAATATAAATTATTATCGATAATAAAAATATTTTCTATTAATTAATTATTTCAAGTAATACAAGCAATCGTTTTAGAGAATATTTAATCTAAATCATTCATTTTTTACGAAACAAATAGAGCATTAATATGACTAAATCTGTTGCAAAAACAATGTACATGTTTTCAAAACTGAACATAACCAACTATACAAGCATCATTTTTGCAATTTCTCCTAAATATTTTCAGTTTTCTATTCTAACGTCAACATCACTTCCTGTCGACTTTTGGACGGAAACAACACGAATTCGTCCTGAAGTCGCGATTGGAGTTTTAAGTTGAGGACCGAATTAGCGACAAAAAATATGAGCACCCGAACTAAATAGCGATGGTGATACCCTATTGCAATTTCGGAATCGTTAGTCAAAGATTGTTGAAGGAGGGCCACCGCCGGAGCCTCAACAGAGACTCTGCGCCTCGATGGCATTCACAGCAAACTGACTACTCAGTATTCACTATCTCATACAGGCAATTTGCGAACCGAAGTAGCCATCACTCCATTCAACTCGACTTGAAACACCAGGGCAGAAAAAAACGATGGAGCTGAGATAAAAAAAAACGCCAATAAAACAGTAAGCAGTGCCAAGATTTCTCTCCAAAGAAATCAGCTGCTTTCAACTATCTCCATCCGGGCTACTACCAAGAAATGAAAACAAACTGGCTTTTGTTACCCAATGTCCAAGAACTCCGTTCTACGCCTTTTATCACTCCACAAAGCTTACTATTGGACTGTGTTTTCGCCGCGAATCTTAATGTATTTTAGAAGTCCGGTTACCAGGAACATGTTTTCGGGCCAACCAACCGAAGAAAAAAAGAAAAAGAGAGGAGAAAGCTCCCCAACAGGAACAAAATCCATTCCTCCATCGACTGACAGGTGACAAAGAATACAACTGTTTTACAATAAGCAGGAAGCTTACCCTCTAAAGCCCTCTGCGAAGATAAAACGCCAAAAAGATCCAAAACCAATATAAACCGACGACGACCGATGCGTGATTGCTAACGACTATACCCACAAAAAAATTTTCTCAAAAGGGAAATAAAAAATGAGGGGGCTAACTCAGCACCCAGAAAATAACAATTGAGGCCACCAGACCATCCCCTGTATACAAAAGAACAAGACGAACTCTTCCACTCGCCCGGGAGAGTAGTTGCCATGCCTTGCAAGAGAGAGGGACTGTCTTGTCCCATTTTATGACACAACAGTTTCTTCAACATTGCTGAGATGAGCTGCTCTTATTATGTGATGGCAAAACCCACCCGACTGAATACTCCCAGACACATACACTGAGAAAAGCGGCAGCTGCCGAATTCTCTACGACTTTAGGAGGTGTAAGCGCTTCAAAACTCGAACCTCTAGGGAGCACTCTCACTGACCTCAATGACCGAGAACCATCCAATTGAAACAATCACTTCATAGGGATTTGCAAGAACTCTCCGTTTCCCACAAATGAGAGATCAAACCAAAGAAAACTTGAGACCAAAGAGCATTTCTCTGCAAAACGAGGGCATCTTGCCTCAAGTCATGATGAAGGGGTGGCGGAAGCTTTCTCTACCTTCTCTTTTTCTATTGCTGCTCTCCTCTGCTCTGCATGTTGTGCAACCCCATTGGCGAGTGCTTGATAATGAAAGTCCAGGGTCTGCGTGAGGTTCTGGAACCTCATCGGGTTTGACATTTGCATGGCTAAAAACAGAAAGGAAAAGTTTAGAACAATGTCTTCTGCGATATAATAAAAATGGCGTCCAATTGCCAAAGAGCACTCTCTTCCACTAACCTTTGACCATGTCAACGAAGAATATGAAGGGGTCAACCTCATCTATTGGTGACTGCAATTCTTCATCGTCGCTATAGTCATCATCAGAGTCATCGTCGTCTGAGTCATGTGGACGGAATGCCTTTGCCTGCATGATCAACATTGGTCTCCATAAGAAAATCTAAAGACCACTTTCAAAGAAAGGTCAGTCCATCATGATTTTTAATTTAAATCTTGTGGTACTTTTGAGTTTCTTTTATAAGCTGAAACACAAGAAACTTCCACAACATATAAATCTTGACACGTATCTCATAATTACTTGGAGTTCAAATAATATTATAAATTTTAGCAGGAAAGCAAAAAATACTCCACTTACCTTTTAGTGGAAACAA
Source organism: Syzygium jambos (assembly GCA_031216235.1). Lineage (NCBI taxonomy): Eukaryota > Viridiplantae > Streptophyta > Magnoliopsida > Myrtales > Myrtaceae > Syzygium > Syzygium jambos. The sequence goes on from CM062227.1 coordinate 14,124,698, forward strand.
ACAAGCCCATATAATCTTTTTTGCCATGGCAAATATATGCAGTGACTGATTACCAGAGAAAAGGACAATCACCACTATATTCCTTTATATTTGTAGTATGGCCACATGGCAGGATCTAAAAAAATTCGAAACACTTCCATCCTACTTTCCAATGTTTAGCAGTAACTGTAGTCCTCTACCACATAGACGCTCACCCCTAGACCTTTTCCGGTTGAATGATTTAAAGATTCAGCAACCATCCAAGGGAAATCCATGAAATTCCGAATAAGATAAAAACAAAATGGCACCGCAATTATATCCAGACATGAATATATCAACACCTCCTCTAAGATTTGGAAGTCTGAGTCAGGAATGGAGCACAATCAGGCCCAGCAAGGAAAGATCGAGTTAAAGTACAAATGTACCTGTGCTGCCAATTTCTGGAATCTGATGCTATCAGCTTCATCCCCATCCTCGGCATCAACACCCATCTCTTCAGACCCATCAACTTCATCGTCTTCATCATCTGTTTGGAAGCCATCCATTTCATCATCATCTTCAGCCTCGTCCTCCTTTTCAGCTTCTGGGGATACAAGATAGAAGAGGTAGTAAAACTTGCAGAACCACCATAAATGCCGGTAAAAAAAAAACCAGATTGTATCGACGATTGTAATTAACTATATAGGGAAAAAGGAGGATCAGACAATTATAGAGGATGTGAGACCTGCAATTTGATCTTTGTATTTAACTAACAGATCAAGTGCGGCCTTAAAAACACGCCCCAAAGCCTCCTCTGGTAATTGATCAGCAGGAAGAGCCAGTAGAGACGTTAGGCCCAAGCAGCAGACTTTCTTGTCATGTTCTCTGTATTATGAAAATCAGTAAAATGATTGGTCCATCCGACATAAATAAGGAAAAAATTCCAAGAAAGATGCTCACTGACGATAACCTTTTGAAATTAGCCAGAAGGCCGCTTTTTTTAACTTGTTGCAGCATCTGGAACCATAAACCGAAGATTTCTGTGGCAATACCCAGCTTTTGCAATATGCTGAGTGTCAAGCCCACGTTGTAATAAAGAGCATTGGCAATCTATAATAAACATATAAAAACACAAGTTTTCATTAAAGATAAGAAAGGAAATAATGTGAGACAACATGATAACAGACAGATGTTAGGAAAAAGAAAGATCCATCCAATCAAAGAAAAGATATTTATCCTCAGCCCCTCACCACTTGAATGAGAAGACATTTTAAGTAGGATTTCTCAGTACGCCGCAACCGCTCAACAGTGATTCTGAGATATGGCTCAACCCAATGATCTACCTGACCTTTGCAGTTCTGGAACACTACTTCAATGAGCTTGGGAGCTGGCTCAATGTCACTGTCTTCTAGGTTTCTGTCAGCCATAACCTACTCAAGAAAATAAAGAACACCCAGAACTATTAGAAAGGCAAAAATAATTATACAACAGAGACAGCTTAGCATCTAAAAGGTACTCACAGATGAAATCATATTCCACAGACTTTGCTGATAATCGGGATCCTTGCAAGCCAAGAAATGTCCAGTTCCTCTCGAGATGTAGTTGTCCAAAGGAACTAGTATATCTGCTCGATACAAATGTAGTAAGATATGCATACATGGAAGTTCATTCCATGGGTTTGACAGCTTTTTAACACCAAAGCGAGCTGACATACAATTTATGCAGCCTCTGATGACAAATATGTCAGGACCACAATGATGATTAAACCTTCTTTTTTCCCTAACAGTCGGTCATAATTCCCCTAGACCATTAACCCATTTGCTTCTAATGCCTTATTAGGACTCTATAATTCCCTTAAGACAGCATAAAGTAAGATCTTGATAATGGACAATGAGATAGTCATTTCCCACATCCTAATCAAATCAAATGATACTATTTTCTTATCACTAATTGAACCCATACCAAGGCACTTAAAGCATACAGAGTTAAGCATACTATTGAGTTCTTTATTTACCTTTCAAGATGAACAGACAAGACACTACTTAACCCAAAATAAAAGTATTTATTGAATTAAGACATGAGACATAAGTAAAGGAATTTTACACAAGATCAAATGGAGAATAGTGGAAATGCCAAATCACACCAAGCAACTCAATGACCCAAGATATCAAGAACAAATGCTAAATTACTTACTAGGAAAGAAATCGATTGCCCAATTTGCGAGTGCATCCATCATCAATGGCCAGAGAGTCCACATATCCATTGATATTGTAGGTGAATAGAAGGTCATGTAAGACACAATCTCCAAAACTTCTTCAAAAACCTCTGTCGAAGTACAGTGTAAGATACCATCAGTAAATGTAAGTATCCAGTATCATGGACATTACATAATAATATCATCACAGTGGCTCATTACTTACAATTTAAGAAAAATAAACCTGCTAAGAGCATTCTCAAGACAGAAAAGAACAAATAATTTGCAAGAAATATTTGAATCATCCAAGAAAACTGCTCGATGTGATTGCCAAATTGAAGGTATCTTTTCTCAACACAGTGGTCCATATTTCAAGAGTTACCCACAATGAATCCAGCAAGATGGATATGAAACTCTTAGGTATCAAAGTGTGAAGGAAAAAAGATGACCCTGATATTTCACAAATGCATAGACTAGTGTCAACTTCAAGAGCACCAACCAATCAACTACATCCACTGGCAACAAGTCCACAGGTTGAACCTTGGATAAATGAGGAAAGTCGGGGCTAGTCTTCAAAAAGATCTCCACACAGTAAAAAAGAAGCTCAGTATCATGAGAAATGCTGGACTACCAAATTGGAGCCTCTCTGAAAGTCACTCTTAACACTTCTTTCTATTACATACACGAAGCTCTAAAACACGTAAGGACATCTAAACAAGATCCTTCACCCAGCACACAACAGGAAGAGGCAGAGAAAGAGAAAGGGTCGGGCACGGGGGGAGGGGGAGAGACGATTTCAAAAGTGTCACATTCAACAGAATTATCTGAACTAGAAGACAAGATATATGCTAGGCCTACTTTTCGTTAAAACATCCTCCACCCGATTTCAATAGTGGATAGTAATTAAAACCACATATCTAAAAGAAAAGAATCTTTTGCCAGTACAGCACTAGCTAAACTTTTTGGTCCACCAAATAAGGAAATATGAAGTTCATTTAGAGAGATAGCTTAAGATCACCAAAGTTCCCCATGAGAGAGAAACGGCACAATTGTGAAGGCCAAAAAGGTACTAAGTGACTCCTGCCCTTTTCGCTTGTCATCAAGAAAAACTAACAAAAGAACCGTTTTACCGGGATAAAAGTAAGTATCTATGGTTGTTCTAATTTTCACGTATTATGCTTTCCATACTTCAAGCTTTTTGACATATATCATGGATCAAACAAAATCCTCCCCACATCGGACCCAATGCATAAACAAATCCCATTTCCTTAGAGTGCATGATGCACATGAAGAAAATTAGCAACCGCTAAGAAACAAAATCCCCACCAGATATCAAAAGGCAAGCAAGAAAGACATTAAGCAAAACTACTTATCACAAAAATGTATTACTCAAATATACATCTTACAATGCTTAAGCAAGTCTCACAGTATTCACAATATTTTCAAAGTGCAGTAGTTTTTTTTTTCTTCAGTTCAATCTTGAAATGATAACCATGATATCTTGCAAATATGCCTTGTTAGCACTGTGAATAATTAGCTCGGGTGTTGCGATTGCACAAACAATAATCTCTTGATATTTCATAAAATAAATTACTTCCAGAAAATCAAAACCCCATTATAAAACTATCATTGATAGAAATGTACAGTTGTAGTTGGGAAATAGAATGGATAGATCCATAGTGTCAAGCAAAAAATATACGCAAGAAAAAAGAACAAAAAGAACATAAGGTAACATGGCAGCCAAAAAAGTCAGCAAGAATCAGCATATCCACCTTGTCCATCGGTAGTCAACATTTTTCGCATTATGGGCAGCAAAGTTGGTTCAATTTGGATGAAGAGGTGAGGAAGCCTGCTCACAGACTCAAGGATCGTGCTTATGGCACGCAAACAACCAACAGCAGCCAGAGCACCAGGATCATCACCTTCATCATCAGCTTCTGCGGAGTTCATACACCTCCAGAATGCAGAAGCCTGTCGTGAACCGTGTGACCAGTATTTCAAGCAAACAAGAAAAACAGCAGTGAAGAAAACCTAAACCAGACTCATTACCAAATTCTGGCATAACCCAAGAGCATAAGGTGCCATCTCCTCCCCAAATTTGTCGACAATTGTCTCCAATGTGAAAACAAGATCCTCATTCTCAACCTCATTCATTAGCTTAAAAAACTCTGCATATCCAAGCATCAGAGGCAATTAATAGAACTCCATATTGACTTCAGACAACACAGAAAGGTTTTCAATACCACATACCGTCAAGGAGCTGTGGAAGGATTGGACGGATTTCATTCAAGTCTGATTTCCAGGCAAAATGCAATTTTCGTAAGCAAATTTTGCAATAAAATGGACAAGGAAAGAGAAACAAAAAGATACAAGGAAAAAACTGTGAAAAAGAAGAAGAAAAGACAAATACGCAAGCAACATACCTCTACAAGCTTCAACAAAAGAACGCAATGCAAAAACTGAGTCAACACGGACAGGGAGCTCAGGATCCCGTAGCCCAGAAACAACACTGTGCAAAGCTTTCCGGAAGTTGTCAGGATCAGAAAAATTGATATGAGCATACTGTCCAGCAACCCATGCAGCCTATAATACGAATGAGACAAAAGGAAAGTCATTAAGGGAACCACAGAGGTAAACAAAGTTCTAGAGCCTTTTGAAAAACCAAGCAATGCACTCGAATAAAACAAGATGTATAGTAAACCCCGAATTTTCTTTCACCTGGACAATCAAAAAGGGATCCCCAGCAAGAACTTCACTTCATCAATACCAATAAATCCACATTCTTAAGGTACAAAAAGTGAAGAAATTATCATGAGTTTCTTCTATTAATTTCTTCTATCAAACTTTTCGGATTAATTGGCCCAAAAGCTCCCAAGAAAAATAGTTCTAGCCTTAACAAGGAACTGCAAAAACAACCTAAAAACTTACAACTCCAAGGCTTCAAGTTGCCGCTTACCTAGAAAAGAATATGGCTCCAGGTACTAATTAATGACAGCAAAACAATGTTTAGGAGATGTTTTTTCACCAGCTAGGCATCATCTATATAAATCAATTACTATTCCAAACTTCATCAACTCACTATTTGTTACGAAGAGCATTTGTCAAATAAAGAGTTTTCAAGTATCTTTTCAATTTATTATGACAAGAATGCAAAAGCACATGGCTAGGAACAAACCTTTGAAACAAACCTTAGCTCACAAGGCCTAATAAAAAGTGAGAAAAATAAAATCTTTCCTTGAAGGAAAAGTAGATGAATCCAACGAAACAAACCTTAGCTCTCAGGTGCCCAACAGGACTGCTAAATTCAGGGAATACGTGCTGCACCAACATTCTTTCTAATTCAGCCTTGTATGGTTCAGTTTGCTTCAATTTATCACAGAGTGCTCCAATAGCAAGAAGAGCGCCATCTTTTTGTCGATAGGGTTTATATTCCCCGGGTGATCCATCATATCTGGCAAGAGACATGGGGCAACGAACATGTCAAACTTGATGCCAGTGGTCAGACATACATAACCACTCCTAGTGGTGTCAAAGTAGACATGGAAGTCATTTAAATTAGAAGTTACCTCTTAAATATCTCCACAATGAATTGGATGAACTTTTGTAGATTATCTTTTCCACGTTTTCTAACCAACTCACTGACAAAATCCATGGATGCAGTTCTTGGACTGTAAAGATCTTCGATGATATCTAAATGAAAATGCAACAGGTCAAGCACACAGAACAAAATTATCAATCAAACAATTTGGAAGACTTACCATAACCCTTCCGCACATACTCATGAGGGTCCTCATCCCAAAGTTTCTGATCATTGTCATTGAAGCACATGAGGGGAAAAACAATCTCAAATAGAAGAACTTCAAGTCTTGGTTGCAGCAAATGGTACATGCTGTTCTTGGAGACACTGCAATCCAAAAATAAAGTATAGTGGAAAAATCAGTGCCAGATCAGGGCAGAATACTGTCTTTACTCCTCATGCAATGAGCATATTTAAATCATAAGCTTTAACAAGGTTTTGGGATGAATATAACACATTAAAGAATGCGGTCAATTGAAAAAGGCTTCTAGATACTAAGTTATCCCCCGGAAACTAAATTATGCACATCAGCCCAATAACCACTCGTGGTCAGAACTTGAGTTCGTGAGCTCTTCCCATAAGTAAAACAGTAACATCAAAAACCAAGTCTTAATTCACTAAGACGGGTCGGTTATATCAATCCCATTGCATGCATTGTGCTTTATCCTCTGTGAAACCTTTATAAGCTCTAAATGCCACATATCTTTCCTTTTCATCTCATTCCAAGTCCTACGCCGTCCCCTGTCCCTTCTAACCAGCATTTCCATCCCTTGCTCACCTCTCCTTACCGGAGCATCCAAAGGTTTCATTAAACATGACCAAACCATATCACAAACTTCTCTCATCTTATCTTTGATTTGGGCAACTCCTACGTATGTAGTCCTTCCCACATCTAATTACACAACTTAATTGAAAATGGGAGAAGCACCAGCTATTTGAATGGCAATTTAAAAGACTATAGCCACACTAGATTTCAACATATCAACAACCAGTAACCATTGATTCACCAGAGCAGACTCATCTTGCACTCTGCAGTCATATCCAACAAACCATATATTTCAAGCTCTTTAGTTTCACAATAATATTACTTAAAAAACTAACGGATTAGAGCAAAGATGTGACAATGCAATATGTATAAGCAAGATACTATTGGTCCAACCTGTTGCTGAGATATTGAAGAATGAGATTTGTAACTCTGTCAGGTAGATAACCCCCAGCACGAATAACATTCAACAAATTTAAGTGACACTCCAATATTTTTCCCGCATAGTTCTTCAGAAACATTTGAGCAAAGGCCTTATTTTCAGGGTTCTGAAGCTTAAGATCTCCAAACCTGTAACATGAGAGGTGAAGTTTTAACTGGAATACAAATCGCCTTAGAAAATACGTTGATCATTTCATGAACTTACTTCAGATGGAATACTCACCGTGTGTACAGCCTGTTTAAAATGTGTACTGTCCATTTCTTCACCTTCCACCAACCCCAAGATTTCCTAGTCTCTGTATCTACTGGCTGGCCTTCAATGGGAACGGGTCTTTCCAACACATTTAAGAAAAGAATCATCCAAGCATTAAACACATTTGGATCAAATAACTGCTTTGGAATTTCCAGCTGCATTTGACAAAAAGATGTAAGAAGATTGTACAAGGTCAGCCAAATGAATTAATATCATCTAGAGCAGTTGAAGTATGCACTTCGATCAAAGTCACTAACAGAGAATTTTGCCATATCTAAGAAACGAAGGCCCAAGGACATACATAAATAGAGGACCAGAATATTTTGCAAATGAGCTTTATTAGATCCGCCACTTCCAGTGATGGATTGACAATCTGGACAAGTCTATTAAAGATATTGAGCAGATGAGGGAATGTCTCTTCAACAATGCGATAAACGGGTGTCCTCTCCTCATCAGACTTGAACCTGACAAGCAAAACCTCAGATAATGTATGAATAATACATCAAACATCCCAGGCAGATGGGAATCATGAATAAGCATCATAACATGACTTAGGATGAATTGATATGATGCCTTCGAAAGGATAAATCACTATTAAGAAAGCAGTTCGATGTTACTGACATAACCAAGACTGTCAAAACATGTTCATGAAAGAAATGAGTAGCGGTGACAACCACAAAAAGATTAAATTAAACAAGAGATGCAGGTTGTACCAATTTATAATGTTGACAAAAGAAACAGGAGCATGAAGATACAACAAAATAATCAGAAAGTATTCTTTAAGAGCAACATTTCCAACACCGACTTGACTTGTTTTGGTTTCTCAAGTAAAGAAAATTTAAAGAAGGAAACCTTCACTCATACAGTACAGAATCAACTGTCTTGCTCAAACATCATATTGCTGAGATTTTACACAGGAAGATGTATAACCTAACCATTAAATATGCCATTGAATAATCAACTGTGTCATCCTTCCATCACCTTGTCGAATATTGATTCGTCTCCCTTGTCATCACACCAAACTGAATCTAATGCATATTTATCCAAAAAAATTCCATGAAGTTCACAAAAAATTCCTTAAAGATGCAACTAAGATTGTGACATATTCACAAAAAGAAACTATGACAACGAGAATCTAAGGGTTGATTTGATCTGCCTATGGTTTTAGTTCAGAAAAACTATCCTTTTTTAAAACATCCATTTTCGAAATGTAACTGCTATACCAGCATATCTACCTTTTTCAGGAAATTCTGGAAACTGATGAGCCGATGCCCAACCCCTTCCGCTCCCAATGCCCACCTAAGACTATAAACCATTTTTTAGGTTTCTGTGTCTTGTGCCAACCTTATTTTGCCTAAATATAAGTCCAAATAAATCTGATCTCTTCAACAAATAAGTCCTGCTGAATTGATTATCAACTCTGTTTTCACTAAAGAACATATTTCCACGGGGACATACAAGGGACCTCACTTGACCAATCGAAATCATCGCTTGATGATTGCACTATCATTACTAGGCTTGAATTTGCAAGGAGAGGTAGAGTCTACCAATCCTTTTGATAGATTTCCACGTGTTTGACGTATCAATGATGCAACTTTAGATAAGTTAAGAATTTCCTACTCTGCATATGACAAACTATTATGATTTTGCAGCATCCTAATATCCTACTTTGGGTAAAACAGGTACAAAGAAAAGTAGACACTAAGTTCGGCCGTATTTGTTTTACTTACTATGGACATTTTAGACTTTCCCATCAAAACAATAATGCTAAATGACAAATTTCACCTGACTCTAGATGAGCATGAACATATTCTTTCAAAAATATACGGTCTGGGTTTAGACCAGAACAGTTTGGATCACAAAATTTAAATTTTAATACTTGTTCCGTCACCAGCACCATGCTAGCTATTGCTGCCATTGCGCACCAGCATTTCCACATTATTCAGCCATCCACAACCATGATCTCCATATACCAAAAATGCTAGCACCATCTTTCACTTGGCACATACACAGTCGGCCAAGTAGCGTTCTCCTAAGTTCTCAAAAGAAACTACCACAAACAAAACTCATCTTGAAGGAACTCCTTTTAAGAGCTAAAAGTTCAAGGAAATCACTTTCAAAGTCATCCACCCTTTCTCCTACAACCATGCACTTTAATGAACTTCTAACCCTCTCAATCAAGTCATTAACTTTGATTTCACTTTCAATCAAGTCCAGCAAGTAATCAGAAGGAATGAGGGAAGTTGGATGACTACAAAAGATTAGACATAAAAAATCTTTAACAAACTGTCGATGTTCTTGATTAGAGTAATTCCAAAATGAGAAACAGTTTTCATTAGGAATTAGGATGTATAAAAATTACAGTAAATCGAACTCACTCAGCTATCATAATCTTTTAACGGGAATTCGGAAGTTTCTAAAAAGCTTAGTTGATAAATTAACACATGAAATCCCAATCCACCACATCAGGCAAGTTCATGTTGCACTTTAACCATCACAGAAAATTCGATTATCATTGGAACAACAAAATCCACATATACTCATGGTTGAGACGATGAGTGACGAGTGTGCGAGTATTAACATAAATATCATTTTGGGGTGAGGTATACCACAATTTCAACCTTTAAATACCCTCCCCACTGTTAAAGAAAATTACAAAGAGTTAAATGCCGCGACTACAACTCCACGGCCCACTTCGCAAAAATATGCATATCTAAAGGAAGCATAAGCTGGCACCATGTAGGAATGCAAACAAGCTTCCCTTGTTCTCAACTAGCCAGAACATCTTCCAAATGAATAATCCACTACACTTATTCTAGAGAGAATGGTGAAACTCATACACTAATTCATAATCCCAATACCCCTTCCAGGAAGAAATCAGAGCGGAATGGTATCTGTGCGTTGATAAATGTTATCAACACAAATTATGGCAAGAGAATTAGGTGGGAAAATGTCCGCATCAGAAGATTAATGTACGTACTCATATTTTCTTGCGAGGATCCTCAACAAAAATAAAGCCCCATATACTTGTTGATCTTGCAAGTTGTGCTTAACCCAGTCAAGTAGGTGGGGCCACTGCTCTGGATAATCGGCATGAACTATCGTCTTTAAGCATTCACCAAGCTGCACCCTGCGCATCTAAGTATAGATTAGCATCTTGAACGTTGGATTTGGAATCACGCTAAAATATTAACAGAAGAAAATCCATAATGACCTTTCCTTTTCATAATAGTGATGCTCATATGAGAAACAGAATCAGAAAAGAGATGAAGTATACCAAAAACTTCTTCCTCGCTAATGAATAAAAGCAATGGAAAGAGAAGAATAAGAGAAAGCTAATTTAATCATCAAACATAAGAGGAAACATACCTCAGCAAAGGTGGAACTTGAGCAACAAATACTAGAATGTGATCTCGAACCATATCTTTATCGGTCTTCAAGATCGGTTGGTGCTCATCTACATTTTAATTTCACAACCATGAGCAGAAGGGGACACAAATCTAACCGTGCAGCAGCAAAGAACTCAATCTAATCAATCAAACCAAAGGAATGGAAAAGTACCGGGCTCATGAGGGGACCAGTGCTTAGCAATGAAGTTTTTGAAATGAATACTAGCAACCTGCCGCACAGCCATGTCGCAATTAATGTCCACGATGATCTGCAACGACCTCACTAGATGCTGAGGCGCGTATTGGAACTGCCGGAGGACAACACCCCGAGAGAGAGAAGCAATTCATCAAAACGACGAAGAGACATATCCAACAAAAGCCCTCAAATTATCGAGAGTCGAAAAAGGAAGCGAACTAAAAATACACTCAATCCGCAAGCAAACCGATCCCCATCACCACTCGAAACAGTAGAGTCCGCCAAAGTACAAACAAAACAAGAAGCGCCCACTTAAACAGCAACGGACGGAGGAAACCCAGTTACGATCGGAAGACCGATGATTAGAGCAAAGCCAAACGCTCCGAAACTCAATTCAGGCATCCAAGAAGGAAGAGCGAGCGGTTGCGCCAAAAAAAACGACGAGACCACGACTTGAGCCGAACCTGGTTGAGGCTTTGCTCCGCGGCCTTGCGCTCATCGGGGTTGGGACTCAGCGCGGCCTGGAATATCACGGTGAGCCCCGGGAGATCCATGGCCCGAACGATTACCGCCGAAGGATCGGGCGGCGATCGAGGGGGAGCCTCCGAATCGAGCTACGAACCCGCAAAGCCGATTCCTCTCCCCGATTGACCGACCGACCGACCGACCGACCGATCGATCGTCGCTCTAATTGGGCGCCGCGCTTCTCGTCGCCGGAAGCCGGACGGCGGCGGCGGCGGCGGCGGCGGCGGCGGCGGGGAGAGGGAGAGCGAAGCAGACCTCCGCCGTCGCCTCGGCGATGATCAGAGAGTGAGAGAGAGAGAGAGAGAGAGGAGAGACTGTGAGCGGAGAGGGGAGAGAGAGAGAGAGAGAGCTGAGAGAGAGAGAGAGAAAGAGAGAGAACGGGTATTTAAATCGTTAGGGTTTACGGTTGTTTAACTAAACCGTGCGTATTTTATTTGCACGTTCTTGTCAGCTTCCCTCTTCTCCCCCCTCTTCCCTTCCCTTCCCTTCTCTTCCCTTCCCTCACTCAAGCATGATTGGTATCGAAAAACGACCCCGTTTAACTGGTCGTGTTAATCCAGTTCTTTTTTAATATTAATTGCGTGGCCCAGACTCGACCCGATTGGGTTCCGACTCGAACTCGCGCACGCCATTCGCGTCGTGAGCATATTTTGTTTCGTTCGTTCGTTTTTTTTTTTTATAATATGGAAATGGACTAAAGCCGGATGAAAAAATTAATGTCAAACCACAAGTAGTCAATTACATGTTTTTCGAATTTATTAATTCAAATAATTTGAGGCGTAAATTTCATGTCATATATATATATATATGATTATAATCACGTGTGCAATAAAGTAAATGTCGCAAGTCACGTACAATTCAACAATCAAACAAGCACATATAAACAGAGAAATTTCATGATGTGCAAATACCGCATAATAGATCATCGATATACATAAGTGATTATCTATTTCATACTTGTCACTGGCCAGAACTTATCTTTGACAAATAAGGTATCATCACCGATGGAATTATAAATACATCTTTGCCACGCCTCTCAACCCACCCATCACGGGATATGCTCTACATTAACGAGGATAAATACTCGCATGATGATGGTTTTTCCATTATATCACATCTCAGTCTACACAAGGCTTTTTATTTTGTGTATCAATCATAAGACTTCATGTCCTCTCGACCCAGTAGAATCCTATCTCTAAATTGTAAAACATCTATCTTTTTCCAAAGTCTTTTACATATACTCATGAAAAGAAGTTCGTTAGGCCGTGGGTTTTCATCACATGGCATTATAAACATGCAAATAATCACCATATCATCACAACTGCCATGTACATTTCAAAACCAGATTTGCAAATAACCTCATACTGACCTCTTGGCATTTTCTGTATCAACAATGGAAATTATTGTCTATTTATAATCATTTGCAAACCCACTTAAAAACAATCACCATTTGGTACATATCATCGTCGCGTGCAAATCATTGGTACATAACAAATAATACATATTTTCAAAAATCATATTTATGAGTAATAACGCACTCATCTCTTGGCATTTTTCGTATAAACAATGGCAATCAAACAATTATGTGCACTTGAACATCTAAATCTTTTGCGACAAAAAATACATCTAAATCTTCATCCTCTAAACACCATTTCATCATCTTTTTAGAGAACTTATGCAAATTCACAAATCATTGAGTTGGATTTTTCTTAGACGATAAACAATGTAATTCATATAATTTCCATTTCTAAAACCATGCTTGATTGAATACGCCTTAATCATCAAATTAAAAATAATTTTCAATAATTCAGTATTTCTAGAATTACATAATTACCCTAATAGAATTTCTCATTTTACAATTTTTACCCTTAATGTTTTATCTTCACTTAATCAAGCCATATTAATTAAACTAAATATCAAAGGCTATTAATTTGTTATCTAAAACATATGAACATTTTATTTACACTATAGACATGCCACAGACTTTATAAAATTCCCAAAACAAGCCACTTTTAAATTAATTGTGTAATTAAGTCCAAATTTGACTAGTTATATAAATTGTCTAGCTAAAAATAACTTAACTACCTTATCTCAATTTCTAATGTTGTGAACAGCCCCTTGAACTTCCAATTATTGCATATTCGTCCACTAACTTGGAGAAATTACAAATTTGCTCCTAAAACTTCAAAACTAGTTGTTTTGAACCGGTTTGATTTCTATTTAATTAATCTTAGTAACCCACTAATTAACACTTAAAACCATAAAATATCACTATTAAAAGAGTTAATGGTGATCGATTCTAGGGTGAGTTGGTTTTCACCCGGGAATGGACTGGGAATTGGATTTGATAGGATCTGTTCCCAGTTTGTAGAACCAGGACTTGACCTATTCTCCTCAGAACCAATGGTGTCTTTTCTTTTGGTTTATTCCATAAACATAATACCCGCACAATGCATTATGATGGTGTATGCCAAATATGGAATTGTTTAAGTATATACAAAAGGTCATTATGATAGAAATTTGAACATTGACGTTATAATTGACAATTGACATAATGACCAAATTATATGCTCTTTTTGGACTATCAAAAATGAGTTACTTAGGGTGCGTTTGGTAACCATTTTATTCCCGAAAATAATTTATACTCAAAAATGATTTTTTTTATTTCATTCTTGAAAATAATTTATAAGTATTTGAAGGCGTTTGGTAACTGTCTAAAATTTCTATTCATGTAATAGAAAAAGAACAAAAATGCATTAGGTAACCGTACAAAATTTCTTTTTATTAATAATATTTTTAATTTTTAATTTTTTTCTTTCTATTTTCCTTTTTTTCTCTTCTTTTTTTCTTCTTCTCCTTCCTTGGCCCATGGCCAGATTGCCGGCGTTGGTGGCCGACGACCAACCACAAGCCAAGGCTAGTGAGGGCTTGACCCTCCCTGCCACCCTCATCGAATCTGGCGAGGGCGGCGGCACAGGTCACCCTCGCCAAATTCGGAGAGAATGGCCCTCACCTAGGCCGCGAGCCGCCCTCGCCGGATCTGGAGAGAGTCCGACAAGGGTGACTCTCACCAGATCCGGTGAGGATGGTTCTCGCCCAAGCCATGAGGTCCAGCCCTCGCGCTCGCTGGCCCTGACTTGTGGCCAGTTGCCATACCGGCCACAAAGAAGAAGAACAAAAAAAAATAATTTTTCACTTCTGATTCTATTCCAAAACTGATTTTGAGAATAAATTTGTGCCCGAGAACAAAAAATTTACCAAATAGATTTTTGTTCTTTTTTTTGTTTTCGGGAATAAAAGAATAGAATCTGTCACTATTTGGCAAGTTATCACTATTTGGTAAGTTACCAAATGTACCCTTAGAATATTCAAAAAAGGCATCATATTGTATTTGAATTTATTGAGAATCCTCTTCCACCGAGCATTTGGGATTTGATGGATATGAATCAGTATCACATTGCAAATTGAACTCACACTTTCAAGCAATTTTAGAACAAAGCACATCTTAGTAAAGTATTTCTAGGAAATTGTCAAGCACATTTCAAAACAAGCATGTCCTCACCATAATGAACCAAATGGCAACTACATGGCATGTTTAGTGTCCACTCCAAGTTAAATACTGGCTGACGTGAACAAACAATCAATACTCTGCTAATGTGAAACAACAATATCAAGTAAAGAGTTGGACAAAATATGCTGAGTCAATTTCAAATGTATCATAGTCCACATTTTCATAACACACGTGAAAATGAGTTTGCCATAAAATCACAAGAGCAAGCAAAGTAAATTAGCCAAGAACAAATGAACACAGATCTCTTGTTCTCAAAAATTAAAAGAGCAAGCAAAATGGCCTTGAGAACTCAAGCTTTGAATCCATAATCAACTAAATCTACAAAGGATCCACAGGCCATCTCCAACTTAAAGCTTGATCACAACATTCATCAATAAAAGACTTCTCCAAGTTCCAGCTACGTAAAAGCAAAATAAATAATAAATATATACATGATGACTCAACATTTGTTCTAAATTAGATTTACTAGAATAAAAACACAAACAATTGATAGAAAACCTCACCACATATATTCCTTCCGTTTTCAACCTGTAAACACTACCTATCATCAAAACACAATACATATTTAACAAAAAGAAGAGATCAAATAAAGCATTTTTAAGGCCATTAGCTAGAGAGTGAACTTAGGCTTATGTATAAAGCCTAACTGTTGTATATTGTTGTGTGATTTATCTTTGTTATTCATCATCTGCTCTACATGTTCACTATCATCACACACGCTAATCAACATTTTACATTATCTCTTTTGCTAATTGTTATGTTATTCCACAAAAGATTTTCAGTATCCTCACTCAACCTAGTTGACCCCACTTCTATGTTGTATTGTTAACCTCAACAACAATTGATTAAAGAGGCTATTGCATGCGATCGATTATCTAAATCCACCTCCTAATCATGACTACCCGCGACTTATTAATTAACAAAATAATGATCAATAATCACAGTGCACAACTTGTGTGGCAACACATTGAACCGTTCGGTAATTACAATCGATAAGCTCACTCAAATTCTAATGATTCAGAGGTTATTATATGCATCACACACAATTGGTCAAATTGGGCTCAAATTAAATGAAAATCCATCGTCCACGTGGTAAAGGAACATCACTAAGCATGGGCCAAACAATTCAAAACAAGAGTAAGGAGCGGGCTCAACACATCAACCAACACTTAAAAACAAAATCCTGATTTAGGCCTTAACCTTATGAAGGTGCCGGCTTTTAAGATATGTCCTAAGCTAGTCTAATGTGATTCAAGTTTAATGGGCTAGATATGGTTTTAAAGCTTAGGTTGTCTATTTTATTTCTCATGATAAATGCATTTGAAGTCTTAAAATTTCTTACGAGAGTGCAATTAAGTCTAAAAACTCTCAAAAAGTGCAATTAAATCCTAAAACTTATCACGAAGTGAAATTGAATCATAAAATTTTTAAAATGTGCAATCAAATTTCTAAAAATTGTCAAGTTGATCCCATTAAGTCTTTTCTTTGGTTGCATTTTTTGAAATTTTTAGGACTTTATTGTACTTTTGTAACAAGTTTTAAAATTTGATGGCACTTTTTAAATGTTGTAGGGAATATATTGCACTTTCGTGATAAGTTTTAGGACTTGATTGTAATTTTTGAACGTTTATGACTTAATTGTACTTTTATGATAAATTTTAGAACTTTAAGTGCACTTATCCCTTATTTCTCTAATTGACAACTTTCTGAGGTAAGGCCCACAATTTTCCAAAATTAAAGAGTAAGCCCAATTGATTAGACTAATCCCTGAACTAAAACTGGCACTTTATAAGCCCATTCTATCAAACCAACTTAAGCAATATGAAACTAATATGATTGGAAAGCTCTTGAAGTCCCCTAAAACTCCCTAGTTTATCACTTTGTGAAATTTTCATGTTAAGAATCTATCATCTTAAGATTTTTAAGATATGTCAGTTAGGCTACCTAATTTGGTTTAACTGATTTCAACCGAGATCATGGGGGGCTTAGCCTGGGAACATGATGTCCAATTTTGGCCCATAATACACCAAATGGAAGTCCCAGCCATTCTCTATATTTCATTAATAATTTTCCTTAATTTTGCCACTTACTAATTGAAATTTCCTCATTACTATAGAGAATTTCAATAAGAGAATTTCCTAATTACTGCACAGGACTCTAAATTAGAGAATTTCAATTAAGCCATTCATAAGCACTAAGTGTCCAAATCTTAAAACTAACTCTATTGAATCCAGTTTAAGCTTAATTGACCTCATTCAACGCTCAATTGACAACATTTAACATCATCAATTGATCAAACCTAAAGCATATGACAAATTCTGTGAAGAATCAACACATCATCAAATCGGTTTCTCTTAAAATGAACATACACACTTTTCATCAATCTCCTCCCCCACTCAAGCTCAAATTCAAGTTCAATTGAACCTTAGGAACTTCAGCTAGCAGGTAGTTTGATCCTATAGCAAGCCCTAAGGATCAAAGCAAGTTCTGTGAATTTCTAATATATAAAATCAATTTCTGGCAATTTTGTTAAAATTCCAACACGCTTCATTAAAGCTTAACAAGTTCACTCGATTTCTCTACAAATTCAACAAGCTTCAACCAAATTCTAACACATTCAAGACATAATAGAGGTATGGATTGAAGACACATTGAACTTCAAACATCATTTCAAAGAGAATCACCATATATCATTTGAGCTTGTATCTATTTCATGCATGGAGATAGTAGGCCACACCTAGAGCATGCAATTCCTAAACATCACAAGCTTATTTAAATCATATCAATCCACAAATCATGCTCATCATGCCTTATTCAAGATGTTCAGTTCATAGATTGAAGTTAAACCTCAATTCCTAAACTACAATTGTAAAAAAAAAAAAATGGAGAGGGAATTGTGTATTGAAGTGACTGTTTTCTTGTGAGCCCCTCCCAAAAAATCAAAGTGGCGTCCAATTGCTTGTTTTGGAAGGAAAGAAAGAGTTCTTTGTTTTTTTTTTTTTTGATAATCGAGGTGTCCGCGCGACCGGCAAGCGATGACTTAGCTATAAACCGGCGGTGATGCACGACTAGTCCTCGAGTGACGTTATTAAGCCCAATTTGACCAAAAAAAATTAAGTTGACTTTATCATAAAAGGTCAACCAATGATCATTAATGCTCTTCTAAGATTGATTGGCTCCTGAGGCTTTGTTGGTCAAAATTTTGGTAATCGGATCCAAAATCTCTAAACTGTATTGTTTTCGAAAAAAATAATCACAAAACAATGAAATTACGACATTTTCGATTGAACGTTGAATTTTGTCAAATTGATTAAAATGTCAATCGAAAAGTCTACTCTTCGACTTATTCATGAATGACCTATGAAATGTGATTTAAATGCTATGAACCTGTTCAATATGTGTGGATAGAGTGTAATGAATATAGAGTTGCATAAGTTGACTATTTTTTTTTAGTCGAGGATCAAAATCTATCACGATAAGAGATATTGAACTTTGAAATGATTTTTTTTTATAAATGTACGTTTGGGAGAAATTCAATGATTAATAATTGTCATCTTCAAAATATCATAGATGATTTTCTCAACATTGGTTAGTGGGCATTTAGCACGTTCTTGGTTGTTCCAAGCCTCCACTAGTCAGTTTTTTATTTTCCCTCATCTTATGTCATTTTAAGTTGCGTTTGGTCGTATGGATCTTTAGTCGAGATAGGACTTAATATGAGAAGAAATTAAAAATTTTGTTGTATCATATCCACTGTTTGGTAAATCGCAATAATAATGCTAGAAATTTTCGTATCCTATCTTGTTCATTGTTCGGTTTGAATGACATGTTAGTGTAAATGAATATGAAAAAGCACAAATGGAGACAGTAAGAATTTCTAATGATTCGCAGCTAAAGAAATCACAAATTCACAAATAGAGATGACTTCCATCGATCAATCCAAGATTATTGTACGATTTAAATCTTAAATATCAAATAAGCTCATTGCAGCATCCTAGAGTTATATCTTTGACTACGACAATAGATGTAAACGAGCACCAAGAAGATCAACGAGGTAAGTCAGCTAGCGAATGTTAAATCACGTAAGAGAGTGAAAACACAATCATTCATCTTCACACTTCTGAAAAATATAGTGCTTCGTCTCTCTCCCCACTTTTGTGAAGCTTCAACGTGAACTAGAGAGCTAGAGGGAAAAGAAGTTTCGACTCTTTTGATACTTTCGTAAACTTTTGATGTGAGCTAAAGAATTGCGAAAGAGAAAGAGTTTCAACTCTCCCGCCATTTTCGTGGAGCTTTGACTTGAATCAAAAAATTATGAAGGAGAACGAGACGAAGAGTGTAGGTATTTTTAAAATCTTATTGCCCTTGATTCCTCAAAAATTAGAAAGATCATCTTTAAATTTGAATTTGTTCCTTCAAAATATGGGTTCTTTTACTTTATTTTTATTTATTTATTATTTTCCCTTTCTTTTTTTAATTCTTTTTTTATTTCCTTCCATCATTCCTTAATCCTATTTTATTAAACAATCAACTATACTAATATACCTAAAATATGTAGTAAATATACATATTAAATATATAAAAAAGAATATATTATAGAATAGAAAGAAATTCACATTTATATAGGAATAAATTAAAACAAAAATTGTTTTTATTTTGAATTTTTTTATAATAGAATTTAATTATTATTTTAATTTTATTAATTTAAAAAGTTTGTTATTTGAAATAAATAGCTTTTATATCATGGATATAAGAAATCATATTCATCTTTATCCTACCTCCTCATGAGATATTTTTATCTAGACTATATCTCCCTTATATCCCATGTCATTCTATTTATCCCATCTTGAATAGGGGCCAAGCATAAGATATGATGAATTTTATCTTATCTAGACTTTTATCCTGCCTACCAAGCATAACTTTATGATCTATTTGAGATTACTTTTACCGTAGAAGTATCGAGGATGTCCAGCATGGTTAAACACGTAATCTGAACATAATTTTTCAGGTAACTTTCGAGTCACCTCTAATTAACTGTTCACTTTGCAGGAATTCATGATGTGGCAAGGATTAGTCAAATCATCTCTCCACTTGAAGCTGTGATTTTTATATTTTTGCTTTTTATATGGCAGCATGTTAACAAATGATTATGTGTCGACTTAGAGTTTTCCTTCATAGGATAAAACATTATAAAAAAAAAGTAATTTTACTGCATTCCATGATAGAAATAGTATTCAATAGTTCCGTAAGTTATACTAGTCTAGGCTAAGTGTTCTAGTTCCAATATCTTTGCTTGTTTATTGATTTCATTCATTAAAATCTTGGATTGTTTAAGAAGGATATTTTATATATAAGAAAACATAGAAAAAAGAGTTCACTTGATTGCATTTAGCATTTTCCTATCTGGCCAGTCTCGCTAGCATTTACTAGTTTCAGTTTTTTTCTCCTAGAATATGAATGTCATTCACACCCATGCAATTAAATTATTATAATTGATTTATCATTATCGTTAGGGGTGAGGATCGTTCGGGTGGGTGGTTCCCACCATGGAACCGGGATCCGCCCATCGGTTCCATGCTTCGAGCGGTTTCCGGTTCCTTCATATACCCTTAATTATCATGCTCGTGTAGCTTTAGTTAGGGATTTCATGAATTAGCATCATCTTTGCACATTTAAAGAAGTTGCATCGTTATTTTCCATTTTTTAGAT
The DNA here is from genome assembly GCA_031216235.1 of Syzygium jambos. NCBI lineage: Eukaryota > Viridiplantae > Streptophyta > Magnoliopsida > Myrtales > Myrtaceae > Syzygium > Syzygium jambos. Next base: position 14,145,274 of record CM062227.1, read on the forward strand.
ATCATAAATTAGGAAAGACATTGAAAATACATGTTTGCATAGATTCGATTTAAGACACGTTTCCTAATATGAATTCTCAAAATAAATGTTTCATTCGGGATCACACACAACTAGACTAAAACAATACGCCCATCTTCTTAAGCAGAAGAACGAGTTAAACGGGCGAGAATCTAGGCCCACCCAATTAAATGCTTGGCCCCAAGGCTCGCGGATCAGGCCCGTTCAGGATAGAGCGGGCCCAATAGGCCCAATGGATTCTCTCTTCTCTGCTTTTACCTCCTCAACCATTGGGCCTATTGGGCCCAATGGTTGAGGACCGTTTTGGTAATTTTACCTTCCCTCTCCTCTGCTTTTCGGGGAAGCTACGCGCACCGCCTCTTCAAGCCTTCCCGACGGATTCGATGAGAAACGGTTAAGCTTTCCGTTCAAGCTAGGATGTCCGGATCGACGGCGATGGAGTCCGAGAAGTCCAAAGCCGTGATCGGCGTCGTGCGAGCGTCCAGGCCTCTCTTCCGGAGCCGGCACGACCGCCTCGCTTTCGCCGTCCACGCGTCCTTCCTCGCCTCCGGCTACTCCCTCGCCGCCACCGGACCCGCCGCCTACGCCGCCGACGCTCTCTCCTCCTCCTCCTCCTCCTCCTCCTCCGCCGGTGAGTATGTTCGAGCGTCGTCCCGTTCTCGAAACGGATTTCTCTGACCGAAGAGCTTCGAATTTTTGGCTCCTGGTCGTTCCAGAGGAGGTCGGGATCGAGCGCTGGAACGAGGCCGATGACGAGTATGCGTTCGTGTACGTGAGTCCCGAGGACCCGAAGAAAGTTTTGGTGAAGTGTCTCGCGATGGACGACAAGCTGGCCGTGGATGCTTTGAAAGACGGGGCTGCTGAGCCTGTTCATCTCGAAATTGAGTATGCTGTACCACACTTTCGAGCATCTTCTGTTTGATTCTTCGCTTTTCGGTTCTAAATTCTTGATTGCTCGATGTTTTCCATCGCCGACCGGCAGTATCGATGAGTTCATTGTGGAGGATGGAGCCGCGAGTTACTCTGGTCAGTTCAAAAATCTGGATAAGTTGGTGAAGAGTTTGGATACGGAGATATTGTCGAAGTTGGATGGCTCATCGAGGCCTAGTTCGTCGACGAATGCTGTCGGGTAATTTGGTTTGTTTTATGTATTATGCCGATGGCGCCGTTTTGGTAATTTATTTTGCTTAGGAAGATAGTTCTTTTGACTGTGGATGAGATTGATAAGCAAGGGGAAAGGATGCACCTTTGCACGAGTGTATGAAAAAAATTTGGTTGCTGTGGAATTTTATCAAATTCCATCTCCGAATTTGACGCTATTTTGGCTCTAAAACGTAGCTCGAAATTTATGGAGTGCTGTCGGAGGGTCTTGCAGTATATTACCTAGTTGTCTGTGCTTTTCATTTTTTTGGTTATTTTCCAAGTTTGAACGTGTATGAATTCATTTGAGGATGACTGAAATGCAGTCCCATACTTGACTGAGCTCGATCATGGTGTTCGCATTTGTTTAAAAACAATAAATTTTTTTCTTTTACCACTTTTACTTGGCAATGAAGTTAGATGATTTGTGCATTGCATTTATACACCAGTCTAGACCATAAATGCTTATGCTTTGGGGATGCTTGTTTTAACTGCTCTTCTAAATTGTATGAGAGTGATCTGATGACTGAGAAGTCTGCCAAAGTTTTGTCAAGGGGGAAGACAATGTAGTGCTGTCAATCAAGAAAGTTGCCTGGGGAAATACTTTTTGAGTTCTTCCCTTGGCTCAAATCGAGAACATCCGGTTTGGTCTGGCTGTAGCCTTTTGACTTTAGCTATGCTTCTGACTCTATCTTGTCTTAGTTGGAGGGGTTCTATATGTAATCTTTTACTTGCTTAATATGTTCCGTGGAAATGGGGTACCGACTGAATTATAAAAGTAAATGACGATTTTGGTCTTTGAATATACTTCCTATGCCCGGCCAGAGAAGTTCATTCTGCAATTCTATGTGATTTACTCCTTCTCTTTTGTTGGAAATATGATTTTGCCATGGTATGATCATGTTCTATTTAACTTTTATGAACTTCTTGTCCGGGCACAAGCAAGTATTTTATAGTTATTTGACTTGAATCTCATTTGATGCAATTAAGCTGTCTGTGTGAATTGGGAGATAGGTCTTCAAAATCCTTTCCATTCTATGTTGTAGAGGACCTCGTTTACTCTGCATAATGATCTATATTCATACGTACTTGCATGTGTTGTATGGTGTGCTATAATCTCTTCTCCAATGAGAAATACTTGATAATGGTCTTATTGAGTATCCTGTGTTCCACATGAAAACGAACAATTGTTTAGAATGTGAGTTGGTTTCTAGTGATGAAGTCTATCAAATTGATCATTCACTTGTTCTGCTATTGTCATATAAGGCAGCGACACTATGGGCATTTAAGGTACAACGGTGGGTAAAATGAAGTTTTAGATGATTGCCTGCTTTAACATGATGCATGGCTAGATTTTGCATTGAGTCAGATTTTTCATCTTCATTTCTACGCTTTATATGTTAAAGGATGTCTTCTTCATATTCAGAAGAGAAAATAGTGAAGGATCGAGACAACATATCACTGAGCCTGGTCTTGCAGCTCGTGAACCTTGGAGTCCACAAGTTCATCCTTCAGGGTCTCTCTCTCTCTCTCTCTCTCTCTCTCTCTCTCTCTCTCTCTCTCTCTCTCTCTCTCTCTCTCTCTCTCTCTGTTTGTGTGCTCACGTGCAAAGATCCTGACAATCTTATCCAGTGTCTTTTAAACTGAGGGCAATGAAAGTACCTAATTACTGCTAGAATTTTGGTTTGACAGATGTGAAAGCTGAACTGCTAATGTTGACAAGTTCCTAAGGTTGTCCTATTTTGAAAATCTATTGCATCTAGAATGTTGCACACTGAAGTATTTAACATTGTCCCCTTGGAGTTGCTGTACAGCAACTCTAATTATTTTTGCTCTATGAGACTCTTGATAATAATTATCTTCTCCATTGCTCTTGTCAGCTATGGAACACAATAAAGGGGTGGGAAATGCCTACATTGTGATATGGCAGTTCTGGTGAATTCAATGTTGCTGGAACAGGATATAGCCAGAATAACTGAACAGGAGAGATGTAGAAAAAGCAAGTAACATAGAATGAATATGTATCAGTCTCTTATCAATATAACAAAATGTGGGAGGAGCTCTCTATACTGTGGATAACAAGAGTTTAAGGATCAGCATATATTCTGTTCTGTGATGTGTGGAAGATGAGAGTATTGCATGTTTAAATATGATATTCATGAATTGGTTCCGGGTGTGAAGTAGTAGTTGGATAGCCAGCTTAGAGCAGTATAATCCTCTTTGTCTATGAGACCTCTTTGTTTGGTTCATATAGGAAATATCTTGCTACTTCCAATTATATGCAAGTAGATTGTGTGAATTCTTATCTATCAAAATGTTTTTCGATAAGCCTACCTTCTCACTTATTTTGATATGTTGTACCATAATTTTTGCCTGAAAGGAAAAATGTTAGTGTTCTATTGTTGCTTCTTGCATTGAATGCTTTTTTCGTTTCTTTCCTCTCTCTCTCTCACGCTCTTTCTTTTTGTGCACAGAGTTGTATGTCCTGCTGTTTATCCTCTTGGTGGTAACGACCTTTTTCCTGGGCCTGGGGCCGGAATGTACCCAACCAGGTTCCTTGCTGATCTTTGCTTATCATACATTATTTTTAATGATTGGCGTTCCCTGATTGATTAGAGATTATTTTTCTTTAATTTTTAATGCAGGGGTGGTTATGGTAGCAGTGGGAGTATGCTTTTAGGTTTGTGTAGTTTCTTTGTAAATTAATCATTTATAGTTCTTTCACCATCACTGTTTTTCGAGAGGATAACAAGTGTAGCAATCTGAGCATACAGGACCCGGAGATCGCAGTTGGTTTGGTGGAGATGCTGGACACCCTGGTTTCCCCAGAGCCCAACCGTGAGTGTCTTCTCTCCCTGTCTCCCTGTCTCCCTCTCTTTGTGTGCGCACATGCCTGTTGACCTCCACTTGATCATTTGAAACAGAGGTGTCCCTCCGGGTGCTCATTTTGATCCATATGGTCCACCTGGTGTGCCTGGTTTTGAGCCTAGTCGATTTGTCAGGTAGTTATATCTTCTTTCCTTGACAACTGATTGACTTCTCTTATCTGGAGTCTGGTCTCACATACTCAATTCATTTGTGGCCAATAGACATTCTAATGTCTCCTGTTACTGGAGTTTGGTGTGGGAATTGATTGCGACGGATTAATAAAAAGAGAGAGACAAGGCCATGGAGCATAAACGCATGTTCAAATTTGTAATTTGAGGTTTTGCAGCGCTAAGAAAATCTTGTTTTTGGTCATTTGGCTAGGAGGGGAATAATAATGAAAGGAGCAAACTAATACACAGTTACAATCTTTAAGTGGTGATTCAGTTAAATGATAGCTTAAATATTTTTGTTGGGCGACACTGAGAGAGTCCTCATTTTGAATGAATCCAATGTTCGTATCAATTCTGATTGCGTGATGGAATGCCGATTCCATGTGGGCTTAGATTTTTTCTTTTGTTTTGAAATTTAAATTAGTCTTTTACATCTTTGCCAAACTTCATACCTACAGAAACCCGAGGAGACCTGGCGGCGGGACACACCCAGACTTGGAGCAGTTCCGGGACGGTTCGGATTTCTTCTGAATCTAACAGTTTGTAGATTCTAGCCTTTTCCTACGAGAAGACAAACCAAATGGAGGAGAGATGGAAGAGAGATGGCAAGAGTCAAATGTTGCTGCTCAGAAACATTCTCCTTTTCCCCCTTTCTTAGTCCTTGTAATCTGTCTTTCTGTCTGCCTGAGTCGAATGGTTCTGTATATTATTATGTCGATAAGTTTTTCATTGTGATGGTAACGGTTTAATTTGCGTTGCAACTTCGAATGTGAAAACTTGGCTCTGGCGCATCCTGCTGATCTCTTACCTGCGGCGGATGAGTTTTTTCTTCAATAGCCTTTGACATATGAAATTTTTCACGGTAAACAAATGTTGGTACTTAAATTTATATTTATATATACACACACATTTGCATAATCTTTTTTTAAAATTTGTATAATAGTTAAATTTTCACGGGAGAGCAAAAACTGATTTGTTAGTAAAATTTAGTTTGAAACCGGTCTGGTTTAAAACAAACAGCAATTGTAAGGGTGAGTAAAAGAATTGGACCGAACTAGACCAAAATGGCCGGTTCTGGGTGATTCTGTGGGAGTCAGTCTGGCTCCCTATTTTTAAATTTGAAATCGGTGAATATAGGTCCGATTTTTAGTTTTAGTTGTGGATTCACCCACTTGGATTACTCAGATCGGATTGAAATATCATTTTGCTAATGTCATGAGTCTATGGAGAGAGAGATAGAGAGGATAGGGAGAACGGCGGCCGCGGCTATGGAGATGGAGAAGGAAGGTGTTAAGAAATAGACGGATTCGAAAGTCAAATCTCCTCCAAGACGGACTCATCGACGTTGGCACCGGTTTTTCAGCCTCTGTGGCTATGGAGAAGGAGAAGATGAACGTGATCCTCATCGACAAATTCGGAGAATAAAGGAGCTATGGGTTGAGATGAGCGTGATTAAGGGATGGAAAGTGTACATCGACAGTGCATGTCGCCACCACACAAGTGTGTACTTATCACAAAAATTACTTCCTCCGTTAAGGACTGTAGATTTTTTGTAGTCTAGTTAAAACAGAAAAGGCCGAAAGAGGAGCCAGTATTTCACTATAGCTGCAAGAATGCGGAAGCACCATCGACTGAAACTGCCCAAATCAAACTGCTCCTACCCTGGGTGTATTACTTTGAACTTGCAGCAGCACTGATCTAGAACTCCAATTTTCCTAGTATGTAATAATTACTTGCGTTAATTTATCGTGTACATTTATAAATGCCCTTGCATATATTTTCAACTTCGCGACGAACTTGAGAGAGTCCGAACAAACTTGCAAGTCTGTCGCTCGCAACCAGAGCATGTACCACATGATCCAACAAAAATTAAGGGGCAGGGCGGGGCTGGGCTGGTCAGGTGAATCTAAACCCCTTGCTCTAAAGAAACATGTTGAGAATGCAGTTCCAAATGCAGAAAAGAGAAACGCCATCTCACGAGAAACATCTATCGGCGCGACTTTAGGATTCCAGACATGCACGGGCATGGCAATACGCTACTGAGTTGCAGAAAATTGATTACAAATCGAAAAGAGGCGCAACTGGTTAGCCAATGAGTCTGAACCCAGAACGGATATAAGAATAAAATTGGATTTATCAAAGTGTCCAGCAATAATATATAGCCTGGGGCGAACGCTGCTGCGATCGTATATGCAAACCTCAACTTATTTCATGAACTTTAGCCAAACGCACCACTTTCATTGAGGATGGAGAGCTCAAAACACCGGGTAATATCTCTTCTCTGCTCCATTATGCTGCTACTGAAAAGAAGAAACTCCTCAACGAGCCTTCGAATCGATTACCTTCTTCGCAAAGGAGGGCAAACAGAATGCCGCTGTATGAATCTGCAGAAGGTTTTTATTATGATGTCAGCATATGTAAGAATGACCACATTCTTTGGACGATGGACCAAAAAAACCAAATTGTACCTCTGAGTTGTAGAACTTCAGTGGCCGTTTAGTCTTGCTAAGAGTTCCATCGACGTCTATGGGATTCACTGGATGCTTGAAATCAACAGGTGGTCCCTCCGTTGAGCAAAGCATGAAACCGATCACCCCACTGAAAGATCATTACGGAGCTGTCTTAGTTCACAGAGTCATCAGCATCATAAACCGCCTCACACCTAGATCTTGTAGATATGAGAGCAACCATGAAGATCACAGGAATGAACAGTCGATATAATGCTTCTATTGAAAATACAAAAATTTGAGCTAAACTGCCTATATTTTGGAAAACAGAGCCCGTCAGTCCCTGCTTGGAACAAGGAAGATTCATGCTAAAAAGTAAAGCTGCATAAACTATTGACAAGTCCATCCCCCTGTACCAAACTCAAAACTCATAGAAAATGAGAGAAGCACGTGCCTGGGGTACGTAGGCACAGTGGTCCATGCATAGTTAACTGAGCCTTTGAATATCTGACGGCAATTCGAAACAATGTCCTCGATAATGTGCATGTGAAGCCATATACTTTCTGCCTGAGTGCACACAACTCCTCCTGGACGGAGAGCCCTCCCAACAGACTCAAAAAAGGGCTTCTCAAAAAGTTCTTGTGCAGGACCTGGACAACACCAATGGGGTGGTTGAAGGAGTTGGGTAAGGAAATGATAGAAAAGCCAGCCCAGAAGAAATATGTTAAGGAACTTCAGAAATATCCTTACCAATAGGATCTGAAGAATCAACTATAACCGCATCATAAGTTCCTTCAGGTACAGCTTTCAAGAAAGCGACTCCTGAACAATAAAGATGAAATGCCCCAACAGGTGAAAATGGAGTTGTGAAGAGACAAGAACCAAAAAGATGCAAAAGAAACAGAAGAAAAATTAGTAAATATACCGTCGCCAATGTGGAGGGTGACACGGGGATCGTCATAGCCAACTGCAACATCAGGAAAGAATTGTTTCGATACCTGCGAAGCAGAGGTGGAATGAACAAATATCTATACTTGAATCCCAAATGTGATTGATAAAACAGGCATAGGTGTTGCGAGTACATTAAATACTCTGAAGGTACACCCTATTATTTACGAAAAGAAATTCATACAGCAGATTCTCAAACTATTGTATGATCATTTAGGATATAGTCAAGGTGGACTGAGGAGAAAATAATGAATAATCTAGTCGGTTTTCAGTAAAACCTAAAAATTTGACCGATAGAACAATAATTAAGATGTCATCAGCTTCACTCACATCAACCACCATCTTGTCAATCTCACATATGTCAATTTGTTCGACAGAAGAGTGGCGAGACACTTCACGAAGAACTCCCCCGTCCCCTCCACCAATGACAAGTACCTGAAAAATGTGCATTGAATTTGAAGAATTAGAGGTGAGAACCAAACCAGAACTATTCCTTATTTCTAGGACCTGTTCACTAATTCATAGCAAGGAGGTGATATTGTTGTGATAGAGCTAGCATAGTAGCATCCAATTGTAAACTTATATATGCGTTGTCAACATTGCATGATTGTAAAGTTCAACCACCGCACCTGCTGCAGAAGCAACATACTCCATAGCATATATAGTCTCTTTCAAAGTCTTCATTGACAGTCTTCTTAATCTAAAGATATCCATTCAATCAAAATGACTAAAACTATCAATATTCTATTTATTTAAAATTTTTATTGCCTTCCACTAGTGAGGTAACTCCTCATGAGGAAAAGAAAAGTACATAGTTTACTAAAAGAAACCTTTATAATTGCTCAAAAATCTATCCACTTCGACTCAAGGTAAAAAGTTCTATGTCAAAATTACCAAATCAGCATATTCCCTTCCTTCAAAAAGTTCAAAGATCCCGGTTAATTAAACAAATAGTTCCTTTCCTAAAGAATCTACATTATCAATACATCTTCACACATGCACACATTACAGGAAGAGTAATAATTAAAAAGGAACACAGCTCAGTTTGCAAGAAAGGGCTATTGAAATAAGTTCCATAGTACTCCTACTTCAGTGAAATGCAATAACCAAGGAAAGAACGCAGCTAACCGTAAAAGAAGGTATTTGAGCTCTCAAAAAACACACAAAGCAATTCTAATTATATGTGCATATTTTCCAAGGCAAAAGTAGACAATAAAATGTTGCAGTTAAAATATATTCAGATATCATCATCAATTTCCATATCAATAAATGTATACTAAGCAAGTCAGTGTCCAACAATAACATGAATACCTTCTTTGGATTCGGAATTGAGCAGAGGGGAAGATGAGTTATCATTTCTTGATATGCACACTCATCTCTCTCAGTAAGCTGAATCACCCCATCCAAGACAAGAACTTTTCCGTAAGTTGACGACTGGAGGAGGAGAATCATGATTAAGTTCAATTAATGGTGTCATACAGAAGTTATTGTACATGACAAAATTATAATATATCGGCGAAGAGAAAATACCTGGAAAACCATAACATTCTGGTAGTCTGATTTTCCTTGGAATAAGATCTTATCCACCTTTAACGAATGTGCTTCCCCTGGATAATGTCAGAAATTTATTTTAAGCAGGGATAGACAAAAACAAGGAAAATTATATTGGAGTTAACATACTTCTCTAGCCTCAAGATAAGGATTTGCCAACAATTCCGTATTTACTATTTCCACGAAGATATTGATGTCCGTATCATGAAAAAGTTTGTAATAGCTATGAACGCTACATAATCTGAACCGTTAAAAAGTAAAGTTTCTCTTCCAAATTGCCAACTTACTAATAGAGCTTAACCGCTTAAAAAAGTATTGGGCAAACAACTGGCCCTCTAGTCTTTGGCAAAGGAAAAGGCAGAAGAGCCAAATGCAGGTCCTTAGGTAGCTCTAAAGAAAATAATACCCAAATGACAATCCCTAAGTTAATATAGACAAGGAAAAACTCTTCGAACTTATACCTAGAAAACTTTTAGAAAATAATTTACCGTCATTGAAATATGTTTCACTATTGAACAGATCATTTCTATATGTGCCTCGAAACCATTTTAAAAGTTTCATATTATTTTTCCTTAGTTAAAAACTAGAGCCAAGCAAACCAACAACAGAATAAAGAAGCAACAAAGTGACCAACCAACTTAGCATGACACCCATTAAAAAATAGATGGAGATACAAGTAAAGAGGAAATGCCCAGTAGAAACAACACAAAGAAGAAGTGCCGAAATCTAAACCTTTTACATTGAATGCCAGTCAAAGCACGTCACATGTCCGAAAGACGCGACCAATAGTAAAATATGTTTGAAATAGAGAGAAGAAAAGTCATCATGAAAAGCCAAAACCAAGTATAAAGTTAAGTATTTGCTCTTGTCTCCCCTATTTTTCACCTTTCCATGTTATCAAGAATAGAGGTTAACTTCAAGAAACATACACCAAGCTCAAACGGGCATAAGGAAACCCAGGCCATGCTGTATAACCAAGTTTCATAGGTTAAAACTACAATTTGTCTTTTCACAGTCATCAGCAGTTGTCATCCGATTATGTTCGTCATCAATGGGAGGTCTTAAACAAATATCTCGGCCTCTTTTGAGCATTTCAAGAATGAGAAACTAAACAAGAAAAAAGGTTGATGAAAAGGGAACAAACAGAATCCACAATATGCAGATTGTAGTGCTTCCAAACCTTTCTAGAAAAGTGAAAATTTTAAAAAAATTCAGAAAATTTTCATTTAAAATGCAAACTTTATCAAAGCAAAAGAACAAACGGCACCTAAAACACTTCATCCGACTACCCTTTGACAAAAAATAGTTAAAAAACGATAAGATATTTAACCAAGAATCACGCGAAATTGATACACACAGTAACAACTCAAACAATTGCGGGAAAAGCACAGCTGAAGAAGGCATTCTGGAACGCATTTGATATGCGCGATTTAACAGCGAGAATGATGGGGACTTCAGATTTCCTTGCGGAAAAGAATAGGCAAACAGCAAATCAAGCAACGGGGCGGATACTCGCAACGAAATCTACGTCAAAAGGACAATCAGTTCCAACAATTACATTAGAACAAGGTCGAATCCAAAGCGAGAAGAGGCCCCGTTTGCCCGCCCAGAAATCCAAACGGGCAAACGAGGGAGAGGCCCAAAAAAAAAAAGAAGAGGCTGCCCACGATTCCTCGACTCCAAAGCAACAAAGCAACGGCGCTCGGAGATTAGAAAGAAGAGAAGAGGGAAGGAAAAAAACACCGACCGGGCCACATTGGACTAATCTCAGAGAACCACCCGGGAATAACAGAGGACATGCAGTGGGCGTTGTTATCCGGGTCCGCCGCTTCGACCTCCATGGTCACGGTGGGCACTCCGTTCTCCTCGTCCTCCCTCGACCTCTTCACGGGCAAATCGGTGCAACCCACAACACCCTCTTCGGCCATAAGAAGAATACCGGGAGGGGCTGCCGTCTCTCTCTCTCTCTCTCTCTCTCTCTCTGCGTCCCCGGCTAAAACCCTTTTGAGTTTGTGGAGAGAAAAACCTAGTCGTACAGAAGAGGCTGCACCGCAGGATGTCGGGCGTCTCTCTCTCCTGGCTTTTATATATGCGTCCGTGTGTGTGAATGCAGCGGACGGCACATTTCGGTGGAGTCGGGCATCGTGCACGCACGCACGAATCTGCTTAGGAAAGACGCGTCCGCGTTCGTTTTGATGTGATCCGGGCCTCTCGGACTGTGTGCGAATCGATACGGTGAGTCCTCCCTTTTCCTTTTTCTGAGATAATCTCTCCATTCTTGATTCGAATTAGAAAATTACCCTTCCGCATTTTTGCCTGACTTTCTTCGAGAGCATTAAGATTGCGTTTGTTCTAAAAAATAATTTCTGTTCAAAAATAATTTTTTTACTCTATTTCGAAAATAATTTCTGAGCATTTAAAAGCGTTTGGTAAATATCTAAATATTTTAATAATATTTTAATATTTTAATATTTCTTTTTTTTTCTTCTCCTTCCTTGACTTGTAGCTGGCCATGATCGGCGACTGGCCACGGGCCAGGGCCAGCGAGGGCCATGGCAAGGGCGAGGGCCGCCCTCGCTAGCCTCTTTCAACCCTCACCTAAGTCGATGAGGGCCACCCTCGCCGGATCTGGCGAGGGCTGGACCCCTGTTCGAGGGTCGCTCTTGCCAGATCCAACGAGGGCGGCTCTCGCCAGCCATGGCCAGAGACCAACCACGGGCCAATGAAGGAGAAGAAGAAGAAAAAAAATTTTGTTTATGTTTTGATTCTTTTTTTTTTGTTCCCATAAATAAGAAGAAACTTTATTTTGATTCTTGATTTCGTTCCAAAATTATTCTTAGAAACAAAAAAATTACCAAACGAATTTCTGTTCTTTTTTTTGTTCTTAGGAATAAAAGAATAGAATCAAACACTGTTTGACCTGTTACCAAACAGCCCCTAAGGGTCCCAATTCTGATCCTGACTTTTTTTTTTTACCTAAGGAAAAAATAAAAACGCGAACCTTAGCTCCTGCCCCAATTCCAACTCGAACTTTTTTTTTTGTCTCATGTAAATGAGCATCAGTTTTAGGCTGGATACCTGTTGCGTCCCAAACTTTTTTTTGTCTCGTACAAAGTTTTTGACTTTTGGTCGGTATTGCTTCTGTCGAGTTTCCATCCGATGACAATGTTAAAGATTGAACGTGTATTTCCACATGTACTCGACGGAAATTTGAGTAGCGAATGAAAGTTTGTGCTTTTCTTATAAGACAAAAAAATTTTGGACAGAATTAGTGTTAGAATAATTAAGTATTAAACCACACCTTCATTTTACAATTTAAGTTTTTAGAACAGTTAGCAACGACCTCACAAAATCTCACAATTAAGACAAGACCTGAAGTTGGGGCTATTTTATGAAACGAAAAAAAAAAAAGATTCGAGCTAGAATTAGGACCCGAGTTATAATTTGTGCTTGTTTGGGCCAGAATACGGTTAAAATTGGGGTTTTTTTTTTAAAGGAAATTGAGCCCTATTTTTTATAGTTCAAAATGATCACGGCACCTTTTTCAAAATGCCCACGTTGGTCCTTCAATTGAATTTAGCCGTTGGAATCCTCGATTGGCTATCGGAGTGCCAAGTTGGCTAATCGGAGAACACGTGTCACGAGTCTATTTGCACACACGATGCTAATTTGGCTAATGGGATTTCATCAACGTAAAAATTCTTTTCAAAAAGAATTGGAGAGGAAGAGATGATCCACCGAACACCGAATTACAAGAAAGAAAAAGATTCGGCATAGCAAAAGGAAACATGCGAGATTTAAGCACCTCAGAAAAGATGCTTGTCGGCCAAAAAGAAAGGAGGTCACAGCAAGATGATGTGCAATCTCGCTGAAGAAAGGTGTGGAGAAAGGGGACATGCGAGTGACTTGATTGATTTTTGGTTCGAGAGTTAATTGAATAGAAGCGGAAATTGCCAAACTCCTTCCGAGCGTTGCCGGAGACCAGGAGCTTTGCCGTGAACACCGCCACATCTATATCGCCTTCTTTGCGGCGCCACTCATTTTATCTATCCTAGGGTTTCACCACGGCCGCGGGATTAGGAGCTCACATCAAATCTCGTGCTTGTGGTCCATGGGTGCTTGAGCTCTGGCCTCGTGGTTGCCATGGCCACAAGGTCATGGCCATCGTGGCCAACTCGAGCTTGAACTCTAGGCTGCGGCCATGGTGGTCATGAGAGGGTTGGGTTCAACTTCGTTCTTGTTTGGTTTTTGGTGGGGTTAGTCAAATTTAGTCTATTTTTCTGTTTAAGACCGGTAAAATTTCAACGGCCTCAAGCAAGTTCTGTCATCAAAATGATTCGAGAACGATTGGTGGCACTTTAACAAGTAAAGGGACACTCTAGAATAAAAAAGGTAGAGGGATGATTTTGCATTTCGGACACAAATAGAGGGACCCTAGAACATTACATCCTTTTTTTTTCCCTTTCTATAAGTAAGAAATGTGATGAGCAGTTAGCTCTCTAGATGTTACAATAAAGGTGTCATACCTGTTGTTAGAAGTTCGGTTTGAGTCACTACCTGATCCATCCATAACATACAAGTATATCGAAAGTTAGAGGTAACAAATGCTAAGGTACAAGCTGATTAGAAATTCGATCACGATATAGTTAAAGAGCAATGATTCCATAGGTGACCGCGAAAGCCTCTTTATTGCTGAGCTACTATACGCCATTCATAAGTCCCTTATTCTTTTATTTGCATCTTATCTTATTTTATTTAAATATTTTTTGCATCATTGTGTCTTTTCAAAAGACTGTATGTATTCAAATTAGAAGCTTATAATCAAATTGTATTGTTTTCTAACAGTGTCTGTTAAAAGTATTGCTTTTTTCATCTTGCACTCAGATATTATCTTACAAAAAAATAAATGAAAATTTTCTTCTCTTTTTGATCGGTGGAACATGTCAAATCTTTCAACTTGTATAAATATTGAAACGTATAATTACATACGCCTTTAAATCATTTTAAACCCTAACATCTTGTTATTTCCAAATTTTTATATAAATGTAAATCATATTCTTTCTTTCAAGGTATCCCCAACAAACTTGGATTCTTTTAGTATGTGTACCAATCCAAATAATATTTGGATAATTATATTCCCAAGAAAAGATAATATTTGTATAGAGAAATATCACTCTTGGTATCGGTCTCCTCCTGTGCATGCGCGAAAATATTGATGATGTCACTTTATGCTTGGGAGGTGGGAAAATCAATAAGAATTCAGTGGATCTATAGTTATAAGTTCTTTTTTTTCTAATTCAGTAGAAACCGCTAAAGTATCCCACGTTGCTTTATGCAAGATTTATATGCTATTTATATGCATTTTGATCATTCCACCTACAAGTTTAAGTTTATGGATTGAATGATTCTAATATGGTATTGAAATAAGGCTCCGTTAGTTTCACGAAAAATGAATAATTTGGAAAACATGCTCATAAAATCAATCGCTCATATCAGTTGAAATAATTAACCAATGAAAAAAAATTTCATTATTGATGACAATTTTTATCTAAACATTTTTGTAAAGGATAAAAAAGCTTTTCGTTCATTCAATTTTTCCATGTGACACAAGCGATCACTTTTTGGAAAATTTTTTCCAAATTATTCATTTTCCATGAAACAAACAGAGGATTTTCCTAAAACCGATCCCTTGTATTGCTTATAAAAAATAATGATTAAAAATTATTTTCATTGCCCACGAAAATTTTTGGACATAAATTTTTATCGATAATGAAAATATTTTTCATTTAGTAATTTTTTCGAGTGATCACTTTTTTTGAAAATTTTTTTTCAAATCGTTCAATTTCCGCAAAACAACATATCCTAAGCTCTTCCCCATTTTATTTCATTTATGCGGCCTCCCGTTCGTCAAATTACACTCAGTTTCTAAATGAGATTTATGTGCTCTTTAAATTAACATGAGCTCCTATCATTCGAATTTTTGGATTGAACCGTTCTAGCAAACAGATCTATGAATATTAAAATATGAGCGATACGCAATATTACAAGATAAGTGAAGATGTGGATGACAACAAATTGTTCGAAAACGGACAATTGAACGAGAAAAATGAATAGATTGGGAAGAGAGATGCTTGGGCAAAGTACAATATAAAATGATAGGGCTCTCGATTAGGATTCCGGATGGGTGAGGCTTGTCTTTATTGTAATAAAAAAGGATTTTGTTGCACTTTTTTTCTGTCAAAGTTGCCTTTTTTTTTTCTGAGCGTCGGTTTAGGCTTTCGGTCACTTTCTTATATTATTTTCTCGACCCCTTTTTCTAAATAAATTGCCTTTTGGGATGTACGGGCAGTCATCACGCATTGATTCGTTATTTCTTTAGAGTTTTTTTTTATTGTGAATATTGTATTGCCAGTCTAGTTGAACTGGCTGCGGTCCACGAGAACCTTTTTGAAAAGTGAATAAAGCGATGCGAATTTGGGCAGAAGAAACCAAAGTGATTTGAAAGAAAAAGGCCGAATTCCATTGACGAAAGGCATCGACCATGCTGCCATTAGGGTCAAAACCAGCACGCACTTTCACTTCGATCGCCTCATAAAAAGATTCTTGGACGTTTTGAAATTTGGGTTGAATCTGGCCTAACGGTAGTTGAGAGAGGATACTCAGTCCGAAGCAGCCCAGAGTTCCAGTGCCACACAGCTTTCTAACTTTGTTTTTTTCTTGTTTGTTTTGAGATTTGTATTGTGGAATTGATTAGTTGACCAACTAGGGTAAGGATGGAATTGATTATCCTTGATGAGCGTGGGGTCGATGGTGAGAGAGCTTTGATTTGAAAACTGATCAACAATTGGCTTAAATGAAGAAGACAGATGAACAATAAAATAGGAGAAAGAAAGAATAGAGAAAATTCATAAACTTACTCTAAATGACATGGTTTTGAGTAAATTTGTCCACATCAGATCGTCAGTTGTGACACTTAGGACAACTAACGATGACTGGACCGCCATATTAGTAATTTCAAGCAACAATTGGCCGGAAGGATTATGTTGGAATTTTACTACTATATTGAAGCAATTGAAAGGTTCATAACTACATGGGAATCTGTACAATTGATTTATGACTAAATTGATAATTTTCCCGATAAATACATAAATTAGTTTGCTAAGTCTGGCCACTTTGCACCTTGGGCATTTGTTATCTCATATGGAGAGACTTCCTAACTTTTGACACGCCGATGGGGCTGCAGTGATAGGTTCATATACCTACGATTGGACTGAGTAGCTATGACTTAAGCTGGATATTCTGTAAAGGGTGTGCGATCCTTGTAGTAACACTTAGAAGGGCTAGTTCCGCTGGTCTTTACCCGTTCGCAACTTCTACTACGATTACAGGACAATTGTCTTACCATTTTAAAATTGCTATTTTATTCACTACATATAAATAAAAGTAATATTAAAAAGAGTCACGTCAGCATTTTCAGTTAGTTGAATTGGACGGAACTAACAGAGGTACTTGATTCTATCAATTTGATAAGTATTAGAACTTGATTGCACTTTTCGATAACTTTATGATTCAATTGTACTTTCGCGATAAGTTTTAAAATCTCTGATGCGTTTATCTTTATATTTTATTAGGAGAAACGAGCTTTCAAGGAATGTGATTTGCACAAAAAGTTCAAGGTCGTAATCATTGCGCTGGATTTGCATATTCATGGTAGAGGCACGTGAAAGAGTGCTGATTCTATATCTTAAAAACACATCATTGTTCATAATTGTTGCACCTTAAGACAATCATTAACGAGAACCAATTGATCTGCCCGTGCGGCGTCCGCCTAATATCCATGGATAGTTTTCACACCAATGTGCTTAAACAATGGCGAACCGATGGCTTGGACTGGACCAAGACAGAAGTCTTACTAATATTTGACGAAGCATGTGACCCTTTTCTCGAACGAGTTACTTAATCACGAAATGAAAAATTTCGGACCTATGTGTAGGGGTGGCCTGGCGGGGGCAGCCATGCCCCCTTCCCCAGGCGGGTCCGCGCCATCGAGGGTCACGTGAGGAGGTTCAAGTTTAGACGCTAAAACTTCCTCGCGGAGACGGACCGCAGCCAGTGGTCCCGTGATAACGCGGGTCCGCCATGAAGGTTTTATCTAATTAGAGACATGTTAGGTTGTCTCCATGTTAGCGTTCGGAAATGTGAAAAGAGGATAGGAATCATTGAGTTCGAGACAAAAATCAACCGCACTATTTTTTCGCTCCACGTGAAAGAGCCTCCACTCATTGTTTTCCTCCAAATGAGTAGGAATAATTGAAAATTTACCAGGGCACCTCCCGATTTCAGGAAATTAACAATTATCGACGTGCGAAGTACTCATCGCAAAGTGACAAAAGCACCTTATTAGTGAGGCGATAGCGATGAAGAGGAGGTGGGAAGCCATTGTCCTTGTTCCTCCAATTTGATGTTGATTGCCAGTAAGAAAGGACGAACCATATCGTCGCGACTCTCCCGAAGTGAATCCCAAGAGAGCTTAACGGATTGCTTGGCGGGCGCGAATAACCGTCCTACGAGAGACGGCGCTTTCATCAAAATTAGGAAGTTCGGGATTAATTTGGAATGCGTACAATAATTTTAGAATTTAGCCGTGATAAAATTGGATCGGGAAGTCAAACTAGAACTGGGTTGGGGTGGTGATCAATCAAATAGCTGTTGGGGGGTAGGTGGTTTGTCCTACTTATTCAGAGGATTCAGACGAAAACTCTGACTTCCCCAGTTTCAAGCCTCTTTCCTTTACTCGAAAAAGGCGAATTCTCACTTTGCCACTCTATTATTTCCAGTGATGGGGTCTCCCACTAGTCCACATGCACTCATGCATGGTGTCGTTTGATCGTTCACATCACGGGACGGTTCCGGCCGAGGCCCACACAAACTCGCTCCTGCTTTGTTCACACACACTTCCTTTGGAACATCGGAGGTGAGAAGGTCGATCACAACTCTAGGGTTCCCGGGTGGGGCCTTTCCGTAAGGTGGCGGCGACACCTGGCGCCGGCGAAAGCCAAAGAAAGCAAAAAGTTGAAAATCCTTACGTGAGGGAGTAAAAGCATACAGATTGACATTGCACGTGTGAACCAAAGTTTAGCGTACGGGACAAATTCAGTTTCAGTCCTCAAACGTTTGGAGGGGATCTATCTGTGGTGCTTCCGGGAACCATGCCCCTTTGATGTTAGATGGTCGTAATTCAGTGCAAAATAACATAAATTGCAGACACCCGTGTTCATATAGTCATGAATTGCCAATGTCGTGAAGCACGTAGTTGTCCATCGTAGTCGTGATGGTTGTTTCGACCTTTGGCAAATCTGGGAGCTTCTTTTGGATTTGTTGTGTTTATGTTTGGTTTTTGTGAGTAAGATGCAGATTTTGAATTGAGGCATTATTCTTTTTTGGTGAAGGAGTTGATTCAATATGCAGGTTAGTATTTTCCTTGAAGACATCTTTCTAATGTATGTTGCTGTTCATGTGTTTGCATATGCAAATTCGTTGCCTTCGCTAAATTACCCCCGATCTCCATGATTTCCAGAAGAAGATTGAGATTAAGCTTGAGGTAGAGGACCCAAAACACAAAAACGAGGCATTCAGGGTTGCAGCTCTGGCAGATGAACGATGAATTGGTCTGACGCTCCACCTTTTGCTTTGCTGTTGATGGCTACCACAAGATGCTTTCGTTCATGGCTATTGCTGATTCTACTAGCTGATTTGGCTCCGGGTTGTGCGCTCTCAATACGCAATCGTTTCGCGCCTTCCACATATGCCGTAGAATCACCGAGGGAAGTCCAGAAGAAACCGAGGTATGCTTAAAATCGACTAGCCATTCCTCAATTCTCGATAGTCCAAGATTTGATATGTCGACTGGGCCGGGTAAAACCAGATGTTTGTCGCCTCGGGAGTAGAAGGACGTGCTCAATGGCCTCGTTGCTGATGGGCATAATTGCAGAAAGTATCAAGTACAATCCTCTTCTTAACACGGATTTTTCAGAGTAGACAGTGCATTTTGACAAATACTCCAAAAGAAAAGAAACCTGATTTTGGGTAGTGTTGGGGTCTGCCATACTCTAGTCCAAAAAGCTCGTGGTGCTTTGGAAAGAGGATGAAGCTGTATAAACATCTGGTTTTGCAAGATTCTCTCTGTTTTTACTGTACCCGCTCTACACGGAAAGAAAGTCCCAGATTTGGAGTTGGACCACACCAATTTTGTCTCTTCTATATGGCCTGAGAACCTAGAGGGACCGCAAGAATTTCATTGATAGTCTCTTCATAAAACATATCTAGTAGGATCTGTTCATTCCATGCGATCGCCTCCTTGTCTATTAATTCAGCAACTATGTGATGCTCTCCTCTGTTACGGTTAGCAGGCCCTTCAATCAGTCCCCTTTTGAGCTATTCATCCTCTCTTATAAAATTTCTCCTCATTTTCGACAACCCACCCGATCGAAGGCTATATTGTTTCGCGCCCCGTAAATGAACACTGTCAACCCCATGACGGTCGATTACCTTTCCCTACATGCCAGAAATCGCAATGAAGATAATATAAACCTTTCAAAGGTTGACCCTATAGAGCTGGGCTTTTGTAGTATCTTGCAAGCCTGCTTCCCCAATATAGCTTTATTGAACGTAGTTAGGTCCCTGAATATCAACCTGCCATTTTCTTTCTTGGATCTCAAAACATCCCATTTTCTCGGATGCATTCTTGCCTGTTTATCATTATTTGACCACAAAAAATTAGCAATCATCTACTTGGGCTTAACAGTACAACCTAGAAAGGAGGGGTTGAATAAGTTAAATGTGGATTATGAAAAATTCTTGCGGAATTTAAGTCGAACACCAGAAGCAAATTACGATGGATATATGCACAGGATGTTGATAAAAGATATCGTGTTTCGTTTTTTTTTTTGGTCGAAATAAAAGATATCGTGTGGTGCTGGTGCTAATGAGTAGTTGCTAACAATAATCAACCAAAGAATTAAAACGAACTGCAATTTATAATAGTTCAACTTTATCTTCAAACTTACATCCACTATCTAAATAATAGCGTCGATGCGGATTGGATTTCACTAGTAATCTTTAAAGCAAATTACGATCGGCAAGAGTTGTCCCTATCAACCAATAGATTATACTATTAGAACACAACCACTACTTTTACATTTGTATACTTGACCTTGTCACATTTACAAAGCAGCTTAAACCTTTCGCAAGATCTATCCGATGTAAAACAATGACACTTTCTTATTATAGACGAGAAAGATAACGTCCGGCGACAATAAGCTCAATTTTACTCACATCCAACCCTTTCAAGTTTTCTTGATCCTTCTTATATAGAAGTCTTCAATCATGTCGGTGAAACATTTGATGAGGATTGGAAGAGACGTTTGAGACTTGGTGGAAGTTCTTGCCGAAGTTACGATAACCCATACAATCATTACCCCCGACATCATCAGGTTTCCTAAAATGGCATCTGCTACATCTGTCACTTCACTAGTGTTCTGGCTTTCTCATAAAAAAGTTGTCAATCACTTTTTTTATTATTATTTCCCGTAGGGATTCTCAGCCTGTACCAAATATGTCCTTTGTATTCAATGGTCATCTTCAAATGAATACCTCACCAACATTGCAGGAGACTTGATATCAACACGGTCCAATACTCATTATCAGCATGTGCTCGGTATCACTAGTCTGTTGATGCTTTCCAGCAATTGCTCGAATGAAGTGACTTGCGATTGTATATCTAATGATCCTTCTGAATACATCCGCTTCCAAAGACTTCTCAAGGACAAAATACTGACTCTAGTATCTCTAAGTCACCATGAACTACTCGTCATATTGGAACTTGTTCTCCTATTGTCACAATCTTTGCCCTAGCCTTCACTGATCTCGTAGTAATCATTGATATCAACACAATTTATCTTGGTATTGACATATGCACTTATATTAGCACCAATGATAGTTTAGAATCATCAAAATTCCACAATTCCAGATTCACCCTAATATGAAGGTATCCCCATATACTTGCCCTTTTTTTTTCAATTTCAAGAACCCTCAGCTCTCTAGTCAGATTTCTTCTCAACCCCTAAGGGCAATATCTGCTAAAATTCATCTCTAACTTATTCAAGTCAATAACTTGACTCAAATCATATCAATACTGATTGAGGATCGTAGCTACGCTTTGGCATTCAATGATTTTCCCATCAGGGAAGAATATTGAATCATCCGCAAACAATAAATGAGAGAGTGTTGGACATGAACTATTCAGCTTAACCCCTTTAATGCTTCCATCTTCCTCTGCTTTCTTCATCAAGTGAGATAATACATTAGCTACTAGGATAAATAAATAAGGGGAAAGAGGGTTACCTTGTCTTATTACTATGATGGGATGAAAGTAGGGTGGTAGTTCACCATTAAGTTTTAAACCCAAAAGGACCGTCGAGACACTGCATCAACCGGTTGATCCATTTAGCACAGAACCCCATTTTAAGCATACTGGTCTCCGTGAAGTCTCATTCCACATGATCATAGGCGTTTTTTAATGTCTAGCTTGAGAACCGCATGAAATTTTGTCTTCCTTTTACGAATTCTCAGCTGATGGAGCACTTCCTAAACAATGAAGATGTCATCTTGGATATGCAGTCCACTCACAAATGCGCTTTACTCCATAGCAATCAATTCTGGCAACCAAGGATTAAGTTGGTTTGCTAGAATCTTTGAGATAATTTTATAAGCAAAATTACACGAACTGATAAGATGGAAGTGTTCCATCTTTTCAGGATGAGGAATCTTTGGGATAAGGGAGATGTGTGTTTGATTCAACTCTGGATTTAGTTGCCCTGAACTGAAGAATCTCTGCATTTCTTTGAGTACATCCCATTGAATATCTTTCCAATAAGATTGGTAAAATTGTCCATTCAAGTCATCAGGCCTTGGTGGTTTGGTGGTTCACAGTTGATGAACAACCATTGTAATCTCTTCTAATGAAACTTATGCAGTTATGCACCAGTTTATATAGTCCCCCACTAAACATGGATACTCCTCTAGAATGGGCTGAAGGTTGTGATGACCAGCTGAGCAGTATAATTTACTGAAGCAATCCACAGTCATTTGCTTCAACTGATTAGGATTTCTAATCCACTCCTCTTCATTAGCTTTCAACATAGAGTTTTATTTCTTTGTCTACGTTGGACGGTAGTGACGTGATAATATTTCGTATTTTTATCCCTCCATTTCAACCAGTTGATTCTAGATCTCATCCCTCAATACATCTCCTCCTGACACCATAAATTTTCAATTTTGCCTTCAGGAGCTGCACTCTTGTTCTATCATAACTCAGGTCTGGGCTGTTCGTGATGTTTTGAAGCTCATTCTTAAGAATATTGATTTTTCTTGGACCTTTAAAGACTTTGTTCCTACTCTATTGAGAGCTTTAGATACATTGCCCAATTCATTCAGTGAGGCAGCATTCTCCAAAGGGAATGGCCAAGTGTCCCTTACTACTATCCCACGCTCCTAATCATCAAGCTTGAACACCTCAAATTTTTACAAACTCTTCCTTTTAACTGGGTTAGGATAAAGAGATAGCATAGCAGGATTGTGCTATGACCAGAGCCTATAGCTGGTAGTACAGGCATTACGGAACAAAACTCGCCATTCAATAGTGCATAAGACTCTATCAAGTCTTTTTTTTTTAACATAATCATCTCCCTTCCAATTGTTTGTACTAGTAAATGCACTTCCCTTACTTTCCATATGTATTCATGATAAAGTATCAAGGAAATCCCGAAAGCCTTTAGTCTGTAGTTCTCGGCTAAACGTCTCTCCACTTTCTTCTAGTGAAAAAGTATTTCATTAAAATCTTCGATACAAATCCAAGGAGATGATCCTAGAAGTCATTTGGTGCATGAACGCAAGTTAAGTGCATTCATTGTTTGCTCTTTTGAATCTTGTAGATCACATCAATAAAATGCACCGAACTTGATTTAACTGTTATCAGGACCTGATCAATCCAAAATAGTGCCAAACCCCCTGCAATGCTGATTGGGTTGACAACAAAATAATTCTGAAGCTGCATGCAAAGCTTTAACCAAATCAAAACCTCTTTTTTATTCTTAGTGTCCATGAGAAACACAAAAGTGGGCTTCCCTAAGCCACAAGAGCCCTGAGAGCTTGCAACGTCAGGGATTGCCTAAACCCTGACAATTTCAGCATATAAATTTCATTTATAACCCGATGTCTTATTAGAGCTAGCTATCAAAGCCCATTTTTCAATTTTAGCCACCATCTGGATTGGGGTATCCAAGAGTTGAGTTTCATCCAACGTGTGGGGACTAGGCATCTTCCGCTCATAAGGGCAATACCTTCCACCTTTCTTGTTAATAGCAGTTTTTGGCCTTCTGTGTTTTCTCTGCAGGGCATTCTCTGCTACAGGTTATGAAGGGAGCTCTACGAACTATGTGGGAGCCGAGAAATGCGGAGCGAGTGCTTCGGTCTTCTGACTATCAGAGGGAACTAAATTGCAATCACCTGTAAGTTTCCTTTTGCCTCTCTCCTCTAGCATATTGTTGGGCTGATGTTGGGGACTGCTGATATCCTGTTCTAGAGTATTATTTGGCTAGAATCCAAACGAGTTTCGGGGACCATTTCATCCTCTACATCCTCCACGCTTGTCCGTGTAAAACCTTCCAAAATGGACTATATTCATTTGCCTCAGCCTTCAGCCACGAATTAAAGAGGTAATCATTGTCCATGGAGAAGAAGTCTTTATCGTAAGGCACTTCCTCGCAGAATTTAACACCGCATCCAATTCTCCCGCATAATGAGGAAGCCGTTCAAATATGAAATCAATCCAAATCTTCTTTCCTTCATGGCTAGATACCATTCCAGATAGTAGAGGGGATGATAATTCTAAAGTGGCTCTCGCCTTCGTAACTTTATAGGATGCGAATCCTTTGGTTTCTATTCTCACCTCTGATACTTCTCCAATATGCTGAGGTTCTACTAACAGCTGCTTCGGAGATCCAGTCGAAAGGAAGGACGCCCATGAACATGCATTCAGCTTTCCATGCTTTTCTCATGGTGCTTAGAAAAGCTTGGAAGTTCACACTGGGGCTTGTATGAATTCAATCAAATTTGGTAAGGTGGCTTTCTGTTTCTTTCGAAGCAGCCCCATCCACAACAGCGATTTTGTTCCCTAACCACGTTCTTCCTAATCGCTCACACAGGGAAACCGTACGCATTTCCAGAATCATTCTCATCATCCATATTTACGTCAAAACGGAAAAACCAGCACAACGAGGGAATTGACGCCCACTCACCTCAGTGCACTCAGAATCTTGCAAGGTCAGCCCATCTGGATGGTCTTTCATTTTTCAATTTGTAGCTTCCAGAAAAATAAATTCTATGAGAAAAAATTATTGATTAATCTTTCGCCCCGTTCAGCACGGCAAAGAGACTTCTAAGCAGGAGGAGTCACACTTTCCATGGCAACACGAGTCATTTTGCAAAACACATCTAGCCTGTCAGTTGAGAAATCCAACCGCATAGCAGAAGATAGGCGCAACGCACACCATTTTTTTTCCAATCCATTCCAGTACAATGCAGATTCAATAATACACAGTGGCCATTTTGCCTGGCGGTCCAGAAAACCCAGTGCAGAAACAGGGCACCGCTCTAAGAAACTTGAAAACCCCAACCCCGGCCCAGAAAAAGGGCGACACACCTCCAAACTTCAATCCATTCCAGCACAATGCAGATTCGATACCAAATGGGCACTTTGTGTAGCAGCTGGAAGAGCTAACTCAGAAACAAGGCAATGCACCAGGAGTCTTTAATCCTTTCTATTTTGAAGACACATTACAAACCTACGCCATGGATGTAAGATTGAAGATAGTAGGGTTTAAGGGAAGATTAGGATTTTGTTTTGCCAAAATTTCTCCCACCACGAAATATCACCGAAAGAAGTTCTTCGGCTTTTAATTAAAGGAAGCCAGGGTCTTACGCTGACTCCGAATAGGAAATATCTAGGCGATTAAAGAAATCGACAACTTTATACACAATGGGGCTGTACATACACAAATTGCATCGGAATTCAATCGGCGATACAATCTAGAAAATATAGACTCGAGAAAGTAACCAAATGCAAACAACCTATGCTGAAAATCGACGACCCCGTTTGAAAACATGAACGACACTATGCCGGAATTTAATTCACAACACAGAACCCGTGATAGAGATTACACGCCGGAATTTAATCGACAACGTGAATTGGACACTACAACTAGAAAAATAAAATGCATTGCAGGAAAGTAAAGTACTAAAAGATAATTGATTTGTTTGATTTGTGCCGGAAGAGCTTTTAGTAGGCGGCCGATGAATTTATAATGATTCAGTGTTAAGTGCCTTCCGATAGTTTCCAGCAGTTGTCTTTCCTTAAGTGGTTTCCTCGATTGTCCTCGTGTCTCCCGAAAATTTGATGTCCATGTTCCCATGATGCTACAATTGTCTCCAAACAGTTGCTTATGGTTGCCGCTTGTTAACTGCCCAAGATCTTATTCTGATGGTTTTTACCTTTCCCATGAACTTATTTTTAGGTGATAACTGTTCCCTCCAAGAATGCAGACTCATTCTCTTTAATCTCAACTGCTTTGCTGATTTTGAACTTCATGATCATGCTACGATGTTCTCCGAGTAGATTTTTGCCGGAGATTCTATCATTCCGATTGCCTCTCTCAACCAATGACTATACTCTTGTGTCCTTATATTCCGAAGAACTATATCAATATCATGTTGTTCGCCCATCGTTAACATCTATATCAATGATCACTAAATATTTATTGTCAAATATCGACAACCGAATATGTATCATGTGTGCATACCGATGTCGATTCTTGAATGTCAATCTCTACTGTCGTCGACAAAGTGTCAAATGCATAATAATATTCATGTGTTACTCATGTGATTGTCCATGCCTATGTGCTAAGCCCGTGCTTGTCTGACTTGATTCTTTTTGGTGTAAACAGATTTACATTTTATTGTAGCTAGAACCAAAGGGTAGAGGAGACCTCTACAAACGAGAGAGTACTACTCATCGTGGACTTTGAATATTTTTTAACTAAGGTTAGGTTTCAAATAGCTGTTGGGGAGGCGGTCTGTCCTACTCATTGTGAGATTCAGACGAAAACTGACTTCCCGAGTTTCATGCCTCTTCCTTTGCTTGAAAAAGGTGAATTCTCACTTTGCCACTCTATTATTTCCGGTGATGGGTCTTCCATTTGTCCACATGCACTCATGCATGCTGTCGTTTGCTCGTTCACATCACGGGACGGTTCCAAGGCGGACACAGACTCGTTCCCGCTTTATTCACGCGCTTCTTTTGGGACATCGGAGGTGAGAAGGTCGATCACAACTCTAGGGTTCCCCGTTGGGGCCTTTCCGTAAGGTGGCGGCGACGCCTGGCGCCGTCGAAAAAAGAAAGGTTGAAACGATGGGAACTCCAAGAGCACAATCGTTACATGGAGGAGTAAAAGCATACGCATTTGCGTCACGTGTGAACCAAAAGTTAGTATGGTACAATTTCAGTTCCCGTCCTCATGAAGGGGATCTATCTATGGTGCCCTTCGATCGTAGATTGTTGTAATTCAGTATGAAATAACGTAAATTGCAGACACTCGTGTTCATATAGTCGTGAATTGCCAATGTCATGAAGCACGTTTTTGTTCCATCATGGTTGTTTGTGCGATTTGCTTAACGAGTGAGTTCATGTGAGCGTGTTCATTATAACATTTGTTTTGAACTTCGGCAAATCTGGGAGCTTCTTCTGGATTGTGGTGTTTAGGTTTGGTTTGTTGGAAATATAATGCGGAAACGACATAATCTTGCAAATTAAGTCAATGCGAAAATACTAGAGAAATAAACGAGGAACGATAAAGGACATCAGAGATTTACGTGATTCGGTCCGAATATCGGTACCTACATCCACGGGAAGAGCTAGCAACAAATAATCTACTATAATTAGAGAATCAGAATTACAAATCGCTCAAACGCTCGAGTGTTTTCCACACCTAGATTTAAGCCCAAACCCAAAGTGTTTACGAATAAATAATTTAATTGGACAATATAAACTCACAAAACAAATATGGATCTCTTCGTGCAGTCGAGCCTTGAGAACGTTTGTGCATTCTGTTTTCTTTGTTCTCGCGACTCTGAGGAGGACTTCCCTATACGGCGGCTCACTCTCATTGAAGAAGACACGTGCCCTTTTATTCCTCTCCAGAACAAACTCTTTTCGTCAGAACCAAAAAAACAAGAAAGTCCTTCTGATACAAATTAGCAAAACTTCGCATAACGTGAGCGGAGCTTCCCTTTTATTGTTTCTTTGCTCCATAAAATAAACCTTTAATATATTTATTAAAGGTGCCCCTATTTCGTCATTTAGTGTCCAATATGCCCTTTTTGCTGATGACGTCTACAGTACGTACCAGGAGAGGATTTCCTTTTGTGAACGATCTTCGATATTATCCTCAATAGAAAAGATATATTGATCCAAACAAGACACGTTTCGTAAATAGCTTAAACTCGAGTCATAATTTAATAATTCTCCACCTTGGCTCGACGTTTGTGGCCAAATTATAGTGCTCATCATACATGCTAGCTCTCCCAACGCCTCGACGGGCGCTCACTCTTCACAGACGCCAATTGTGCTCAAGCAGAGCTTGAGCTTCGCCAAAGGAACAGGCTTAGTCATCATGTCCGCTACGTTCTTCTCTATCGTAATCTTTTTAACAACAACTACACCCTTCGCTAAGACATCTCAGATGAAGTGGTACCTGATGTCGATATGCTTCGTTCGCTCGTGATAAACCGGATTATATGTTAGATATATCGTACCTTGGTTATCACAGTGTATATCAACACTATTATGATCTAACCCAAAGTCCGAGAGTAAACCTTTTAGCCATATTGCCTCTTTCGCTATAAAGGTCAGTGCCATGTACTCTACCTCAGTCGAAGACAAGGCAACGTGATCCTGTAAGGATGCCTTCCAACTAACTGCACTACCTACTAGCGTAAATATGTACCCTGCTAAAGACCTGCGTTCATCCAAGTCACCTACGTGATCCGAATCCACATAACCGGTGGTCTCACTGCCATTATTATCCCTTCGGCACACAATTCCAACGTTTGCTGTCCCCTTCAAATATCTAAGGATCTACTTCACAGCTTCCCAATGAGCTTTACCAGGTTGCTTCATATAACGACTAACAACGGTCACTGCTTGTGAAATATCAGGCCTAGTGCATACCATAGCATACATAATACTACCCACTGCACTAGAATAAGGAACACGGGACATATGCTCCTCCTCCTCCTTAGTCTGCAGTGATAACTTATCTGAAAGTTTAAAGTGCATCGCCAAAGGTGTACTTATAGATTTCGCTGACTGTATATTAAATCGTACAACAATCTTCTCAATATATTTCTTCTGAGAAAGACGTAAAATTCCTACAATCCTGTCATGCAAAATCTCCATATCCAAAATTTTCTTTGTAGCATCTAAATCTTTCATCTCAAATTTAGCACTCAATTGCCTCTTTAGCACAATAATATCATACATGCTCTTAGTTGCTATCAACATATCATCAATATATAGTAACAGATATATCAAAGACCCATCATCCAATCTCCTATAATAAACACAACTATCCATATGACTTTTAGAATAGTTCTGACCAGCCATAAAAGAATCGAAACGCTTATACCACTGTCTAGGAGACTGCTTCAGCCAATATAAAGATTTCTTCAATAAGCAAACATGATCTTCCTTATTCGGAATAGCAAATCGCTCTGGCTGCCTCATGTAAATCCGCTCCTCCAACTCACCATGAAGAAACGCTATTTTCACATCTAGCTGCTCCATCTTGAGATCTTGTGCAGCAATTAAGGCAAGTAAAACACGGATATAAGTATATCTTACCACAGGAGAGAACACCTCGTTGTAGTCAATGCCCTCCCGCTGTGTATACCTCTTCGCCACAAGTCTCGCCTTATATCTTGCCGCCTCGACACTGGGAATGCCCTCCTTCCGTTTAAAGACCCACTTGCTACCGACAATCTTCTGGCTCTTAGGTACTTTGACCAACTCCCATGTCTGATTCCGATGAAGTGATTCCATCTCTTCACTCATAGCCCCTAGCCATTGCGACGACTCAAAACTAGCCATCGCCTCAGAGTAAGACAAAGGCTCATCTGTCTCCACCTCGTCCCCTACAGTCAATGCATAAGCAATATCTATATAACTACAACGTACCGGTGGTTTAATTTGCTTTCTCTGTTTACCCACGGCTATAGTGTGCTGCGACTCTGCTGATTGTTCATTATCACTGACTTCAGGAACTGTGGCCTCATCTGCAATCTCAGCTTCTGTTACCTTCGAGGTCTCCGGAGTCTCCACCTAAATCTCCACTTCACTGCTGACACCACGATCTGTATGCTCTGCTGGTTGTGTCTCAAGACCCCTCCTTTGAAGCATTGCAGTCTCGTCGAAGATCATATTTTTGCTGATTAGAAAACCGGGTGATCTGGGATCAGTGCACCACAGTTGATAGCCTTTCACCCCATGTGCATAACTCAGAAATATGCACTTCTTCGCCCTCGGCTCAAGCTTACCATCACTTGCATGAGCATACGCAGGACATCTGAATACTCGTAATCCGGAGTAATCAACAGGTTTCCCCGACCATACTTCCTCAGGAGTCTTTCACTCTATAGCAGATGATGAAGATCGATTAACCAAGTAACATGCCATGTTCACTGCTTCGGCCCAAAATTCCTTGCCTATTCCTGCAAGCGAAAGCATGCTCCGAGCTCGCTCCAGTAAAGTTCTGTTCTTCCGTTCTGCAACGCCACTTTGCTGTGGTATCCTGGGCACTGTGCGGTGTCTCACAATCCCTTCTTTCTCGTAGAACTCGGTAAAATCTTTACCATAGAACTCCATGCCGTTATCGGTTCTCAGGCACTTAATCTGTTTATCTGACTGCTTCTCAATCAATGCCTTAAACTTCTTGAACCGATCAAACACATCAGATTTATGCTTCAGAAAGTAAACCCATGCCTTTCTAGAGTAGTCATTGATAAATGTCAACATATATCGGGCACCTCCTTTCGAAGGAACTGGAGATGGGCCCCAAATGTCTGAATGAATATACTCAACCGGTTGCTTGGTCGAATGAACAGCTGTTGTAAACTTAATCCGATGCTGCTTCCCAAAGATGCAGTGTTCACATAAGTCCAGCTTCCCTATCTTCTGACCCTTCAACAACCCCCTATCACTCAGCATCGTCATACTTGCCTCACTCATGTGCCCTAAACGCATATGCTATAACTGAGTCAAGTCAGAATCTGACTGATCTGATGAAACTGCAGCAGCTCCTGTCACGGTCTCTCTTAGTAGATGATAGAGAGAACTCACTTTCTTCCATTTCATCACTGTCATGGCACCTCGAGAGACCTTCAGCACTCCACCTTCAGCGGTGTACTTACACCTGATATCATCGAGTATCTCTAGAGAAATAAGGTTCTTCTTGAGCTCTGGTACATGCCTCACGTCTGTTAGTGTGCATACCACCCCATCTTGCATCCGAATCTGAACTGTTCCTATCCCCACAACATTGCAGGTTGCATTATTCCCCATCAGAACTTTACCATCATCTGCAGTCTGGTAAGTAGTAAACCAATTCCTATGAGGCATCATATGATAAAAACATCCCAAATCTAGCACCCATTCGTCTCCTAACGAACCGGTAGTCATATACAAGACGGCCTCTGCATCACTAGTGCTCTCCTCAGCAACGTTTGCCACACTACTCGTAGCATTCTACTTGTCACCTCTATTTCTTCGCTTCGGACAATCTCTCCTGATATGCCCCTCCTCGTGACACTCAAAGCACTTCACGCGTTCCTTAGACTTTCTATTACGTGACTTTGACCTGCTTTTACCTCTGCTGCTACTGGACCCTCGATATTGTTCTCTACCTCGAATCACTAGTCCTCGCGCTACATCTTGCACTAGACTGTCATCTCGCAACTTCCTCTGCCACTCTTTAGAGAACAATGTTGACTTTACCTCTTTCGAGGTAATCGTAGTACGCCCTTGGAGTAGTGAATCAGTAAAGTGCTCCCATGATTCCGATAAAGAAGCCAATAACATCATGCCATGTTCCTCATCATCAAGTATCTGACCGACGTTCTTCAAATCTATCAAGAGTTTATTAAATTCATTTAGGTGGGATATGATCGACGTACCTTTAGTATATCGAAATTGAAACATCCTCTTCAACATGTACAAGCGATTGTTCAAACCCTTCATTACATAGAGTGCTTGTAATTTTGCCCACAACGCTGCGGCATCCTTTTCCTCAACCACCTCTTTTAACACTTCATCCGATAAATTCAGCAGGATTATACTCTTTGCTCTCTCCATTAGCTCTGCTTTATCAGCCGCTTTCATTATAATAGGTAACCCATCTTCGCCATCTAATGCTTTGGCCAAATCTTGGATTGTCAATAGCGCACGCATCTTGACGCTCCGTAACCCAAAGTTGTTCCTCCCGTTAAACTTCTCAATCTCAACTTTCGCTCCAGACATAATTGCAATAGCAAAATTTCCATATAATAATCAGACAAGCAAAAGCCCCAAATCACAATCCAGAAAATCCAACCCTCAAGCTCTAATATCAATTGTTGGAAATATAACGCGGAAACGACAGGATCTTACAAATTAAGTCAATGCGAAAATACCAGAGAAATAAACAAGGAACGATGAAGGACACCAGAGATTTACGTGATTCAGTCAGAATATCGGTACCTACATCCACGGGGAGAGCCAGCAACAAATAATCCACTATAATCAGAGAATCAGAGTTACAAATCGCTCAAATTCTCGAGTATTTTCCACACCTAGATTTAAGCCCAAACCCAAAGTGCTTATGAATAAACAATTTAATTGGACAATATAAACTCACAGAACAAATTTGGTTCTCTTCGTGCGGCCGAGCCTTGAGAACGTTTGTGCATTCTGTTTTCTTTGTTCTCGCAACTCTGAGGAGGACTTCCCTATATGGCGGCTCACTCTCATCGAAGAAGACGCGTGCCCTTTTATTCCTCTCCAGAACAAACCCTTTTTGTCAGAACCAAAAAAACAAGAAAGTCCTTCTGATACAAATTAGCAAAACTTCACATAACATGAGCAGAACTTCCCTTTTGTTGTTTCTTTGCTCCATAAAATAAACCTTTAATATATTTATTAAAGGTGCCCTTATTTCGTCCTTTAGTGTCCAATATGCCCTTTTTGCTGAAGACGTCTACAGTACATACCAGGAGAGGATTTCCTTTCGTGAACGATTTTCGATATTATCCCCAATAGAAAAGATATATTTATCCAAACAAGACACGTTTCGTAAATAGCTTAAACTCGAGTCATAATTTAACACGATTTTTGTGAGTAAGATGCAGATTTTGAGTTGAGGCATACTTCTTTTTTGGTGAAGGGGTTCATTCCATGTTAAGGTTAGTATATTTACTAGCACTGACATCTTATATTTTCATGTCATTGGATATACACATTTGTTGCTTTTGTTAAATCAGCCCTTTTCTCCATGATTTCCAGAAGAAGATTGAGATTTAAGCTTGAGATGAAGGACCCGAAACCCAAACCGAAGGCATTCAGCAGCAGATGAACGATGTTATTCCATTGGGGAACTAAAAGGACCTGGTTGAAATTCTTGTTTAAGTTTAGGGACCCAATCGCTCATTCAACGATTTTGGGAATTAAATTGTATTATGCACACAAGTCCTAGGACTCTACTAGTTTACACAGTCTTCATTGTGGAATTAAAAAATGACTTGATCTTCTGGGCTTGCTTTACGAAAATCTTTTAGCTGGAAATGTCTCGTATACGAAAATACCAATCCATTCGCCAGAAATTGGGGACTGCTCCTTTTACGCATTAGGGACGGTTAATCCCGTGCTATTGCTATGTTTAGGGAAAGGTGCAGCCGTCCATAATGGAAGTTAGAAAGTAATGGCAAAATTCCAATGAGAGCCCTTAGGGATAGTAGCCCCGTCCCTGAATCATATCTTTAGGGATGGCCCTAGCCGTCCCGATTAGCAAGGGTATCAGTGGGTTGGATCGGGTCGGGCATTTTTGACAGTCCAAAACAACGGGCTCCATAAAGCAATCACCATTTCTCTTTAGCAGTGAGGGTACAAGCGACAACGGGCAGTGGGCTAAAAGCCGTCATTAATGGTCATTAGGGACGGGTTTTCTTGACTTTTAACGGACAATTTTGCCTGTCGCCTCTTCTCACTTGTTTAGTAGTGTTCAGCTATCCATCTATAAACATGATGAGTAAACCAGTTGGGACCTAAAAGATTGGCCTGACTTATTACCCTAAAAAGTTATTTGTTTACAATCGTTCATGCCGGCCAAGTTCTGCCCGAGTCTAGATGGGTCGGGTTGAGCTTATAGACGAATAGCCTCGCCCAAGCCCCACCTGAAAGTCGTCTTTCGATCTGTGCGGTCCGGGCAGACTTGTGAATCACTAGTAGGCTCGCTGTATATCAATTTGGTACTCACTATAATTCGAGTTTGATCACTCCGGTATATACACAATATTCATGGAGGCTGATGTAATAATGGTTTCCTGATTCAAACACCTTATAACATTCACCGACTTTATTCCCCTTAACGCTGAACAATTCATGGAAAACGATAGTAACAGGCAAATCATTTGAAGTTTCTAGCATACGACTGATTCAACAATACGAGGACATATCGGAAATTTTTATTTCTAAGAAAAAAATGGGATAATTACAAAAAAAAAATATTAAACCTATTGCAATTATTTCAATTAAGGCCTAAAATCTTTTTTTTGAGCCAATTGAGTCATAAACCTTTTGGATTTGTGCCAATTTAGTCCATCCAGCCAATTTTGACTTGAAATCGATGATATGGATGCCGGCCATACTACAAGGCGCAGCCGGCTGTCCTACGTGGTGTTGCGACGACCAGCTAGAGGAAGAAGGAAAGAGAAAAAACAAAGAGAAAGAAAAGAGAAAAAGGAAAAAGAAAAGAAAATTTTAAAAAAATCAAAAAAATATTAAAATATTATTAAAAATTATTCACGTTAGTGCTGGCCGGGCAATGTAGGATGGCCAACGTTCATGTCAATAATTTCTAGCCAAAATTGATTGGATGGAATGAATTGAAACAAATACAAAAGGTTTATAACTCAATTGGCCAAAACAAAATTAGGATTGAATTGACACAATTGCAAAAGGTTTTGCATTTTTTTGTAATTCTCCCAAAAAAAATCGATGGGATGAAAAGCTAGAAAACATTACATTACGGTTCCATTTGTATCGCTTGAAATAATTAGTTAATATTCGATCAAAATAAATAAAAAATTAGTTAATAAAAAATTAATTCATTATTGATAACAATTTATGTCTAAACATTTCGTGGATAATGAAAATATTTTTGATTCATTCGTATTTGTGAGGGATACAAGTGATTGTTTTTAAAAATATATTTTCCAAATCGTTTTTTTTTTTTTTGGTAAGGATATTTTCCAAATCGTTCATTTTGAGTGAAATAAACAAAACAAACAGAGCCTACGTTTGAGACAATCATGCTAGCATAAAAGATGTCGAAGGTCAAAACACAAAATCAAAGATACAACGAATCCGAACGGCCAAACCACTTTCGACAGCAATTTTATTTTGGTCGATAGAAAGACCCCATTCAAATATTAGAATAATACTCGAGGGCTACATAGAAGGCTTTCAAGCCTTGCAAATTCCACATAACTTACTCGCTCTAAATTATCAATGGTTAATAACACGAAAAATCCCAAACCGGTACACTTGTAATAAATTTACCCCAAACTAATTTTTTGATCACAAAAAATCTCAAACCGGTACACTTATAACAAATTTACCTCCATTAGTTTTCGTTAAATTTGATTAATATCACGAAAAATTACAAACTGGTACACATGTGATAAACAGAGGGTAAAAACCTTAAATTAGTACACTTGTCAATTGCCACATGTCATCCAATTCAACAATTTAACAATAAAATTTAACAAAAACTAGCGTAAGGTAAATTTGTCATAGATGTACAAGTTTGGGAATTTTGATGGCCAAAAAATTAATTTGGATAAATTTATAATATAGATATATATTAATTTGGAGTTTTTAGTGGCAGTGCAACTTTGTACGACTAAGAATGACCTGGAGAAGGCAGCTAGCCAAGAACTCACCACCACGAAAGAACAACGAAAAAAAGATCTGGTCGTGAACCCAAACCCAACTTTGCACTTCTCAGTATCAATTGACCCAAGGTGACAAACTAAAGCATCAGATGGCTCCTTCCGTCGACGATAGTCACATTGTGATGCTACCTTTCATGGCTCATAGCCACCTCGTCCTGTTCCTCGCCCTCGCTAGGCAGATCCGGCGACGAAGCCGCTTTGCCGTCACCGTCACTCCTGTTAATGTACACCACCTTCGTTCCGCTGCCACGGGGGACCCCACGCTCGCTGCCGTCGATTTTGCGAAGCTTGCATTTTGCGCCTCCAACCATAGCCTGCCGTCTGACACACACAGCACCGAGAACATGCCACTGACCCAAATGACGGCTCTCTCCTACGCATCGCTGAGCTTGAGAGCTCAGCTGCAAAGCCTTGTCGTAGACATCACCTGCCGAGAGGGTGGGCGGCCACCTGTCTGCATAATCTCCGACATCTGTTTCGGCTGGGCGGTAGATGTGGCCAAGGCCTTCGGCACGAGGAACTATGGCTTCACCACTTGTGGAGCCTATGAGACCTTGGCGCGCTTGTCCTTGTGGCTCCACCTCCCACACCGTGGGACAGAGTCCAGTAAGTTTGTGGTACCGAGGTTCCCAGAACGATGCCTCTAATTCGACAAGTCACGCCTTGTGGTGATGATCGGGGAGGCGGATGGAGAGGACATGTGGTCCAGATTCCTTCGGTCTCAGTTCAAGCTCTCTCTCAGTTCAAGTGGGTGGCTGTGTAACACGTCCGAGGAATTTGAGCTGCTAGGAGTGGCAGCCCTGAGAAACCTGGTGAAGCTTCCGGTCTGGACCATCGGTCCCCTTCTTCCTGATGCGATTGTTAGGGACGACGACTCTTTAGGTTCCTTGAATTTCATCTCTAAACATTGACCTGAAAAGCCACTTGGGATCACCCCGGAGAGATGCATCGAGTTTTTCGACACGCAGCCTCCGGGCTTTGTTGTGTACGTCTGCTTCGGTTCCCAAAACACTATAAATATAAAGACTCAACATTTGTGAATGATTTTCATCACTATTTCATTTACATATTATACGCGTTTATAAAGAGAAGAAAAAATACAATTTTTGGCAGAGCAAAAATCAAGAAATGTCGGCTCATCTATAGTTGCAAAAATCAAGGAATGCCAACTCATCTATAGTTGGTAAGCTAATTTAAAATTCAAAAGATATAAAAAAGATTTCATATCTTAACACGCCCTCGCAAGATGTGTTGGAAATATGAGATAAATTGGTGGGTGAATGAATGAGAAATTGATGCTCAAAGAACACTCTTGAGTTGGAAGTGGGAAATGGAAAAACACTAGTCCCACATTGGAAAAGAAAGAAGGTTATGCAGTGCTTTATATACAGTTACCCTCATTTGAAGCGGCAACTATCATAGCACAAACACTATGCCTCGTGTGCAGAGGGGTGCAAATCCGACGCCCAATAAGCTGAAATTTGAGCGTGAGCGCACGTCCCATGTACACGATTGCAGGACCGAAAAATGGGCCTTGCGACGAGCCATATTTTT
Organism: Syzygium jambos; assembly: GCA_031216235.1. Classification (NCBI taxonomy): domain Eukaryota; kingdom Viridiplantae; phylum Streptophyta; class Magnoliopsida; order Myrtales; family Myrtaceae; genus Syzygium; species Syzygium jambos. Next base: position 14,182,343 of record CM062227.1, read on the forward strand.
CCTTCTAATTTATTTTTTCAACTCAAATTGTTACGAATTTCATAACGTGTGGCAGATTTAATCAGTCGTTATTCTCATGCATATTGATTTTATAATGGCAGATTTAATCGTCCGTTATTCGTATTGATTTTGTAATGGCAGATTTAATCGTCAGTTATTCATACTGATTTTATAACGGCAAATTGAATCATCTGTTATTCGTATTGATTTTGTAACGATAGAATTAATCAGCCGTTATTATTCCCGAAATGCTCTCTCCTCTGTTCTATTTTTTATCGACATCATTCTTCCTCTGTTTTATATTCTATGCATTTGCGCTATTTTCGATAGTGTTCAGTTCCACAATTTGTTCAAGTTTGTCGAAAGCTTTGAAGTGCTGATCACTTCTTAGCCGTCAACCGTTGTATCTTGGGAGACAGACGTTCAGGAAACCTCAAACGCGTGCTGGAGGGAACGAATTTGTTTTAAGGAAACTGTGTCAAACACAGACCTCGGTATTCATTTGTATCGATTCCAACTTTGTTATTGCAATTTCATTTCTTTACAATTTTGTATTGTTTGTAATATTTATACTAATGCCGATTTGAATTTCGCAACAATCTTAAAACAGATTCGTGGTTTTAAAAATTCAAATGGCTACTGGAAACGAAGTTGTGGATGTGGCTGCTGACTAGGGGTGATCGATTTCAGGGTGGGTTGGGTCCAGACCTAGAACCTGAAACCAACCATGTTATAATCGATTCCCAATTTTTGGAACCTGAAATCGACTCTGTTTTCCCTAAATCCTGTTTTGGAACCGACCCTGTTTTTCTGGTCCGGTTTTAGGGTCTACCCGAGAACCTGTTTTTTTTTTCCTTTTTTCTGGTTTCATTTTTTTCTAGCAAAATAATATATGTAGTAATGAAACGCTTCAAAATAAAAGATGAATAATAAAAACTACTATCCACCAAAAGTAACAATCCCTAAAATGGGCAATTGAAATTACAATACATCAAAATCAACAATTCAAAAGCACTATATGGCAAGACATAATCTAATCGCATAAATCTTTAAGAGTCATATTTCCAGGAATCTATTCAATATGTTTAGCTCTTTATTTTGCGCCATGATCAGAGTACTCCTCACTTCTGTTTCCAAAAATCTGAAAGCTCCGATCCACACATCAGAATCTGATAAACAATTATCCCATGCCATAAGAATTAAAAAGAAGTGGACAAAAAGCTCCAGCATCCTTCCCTGCCTTATGAGAGGACAAAAAGCTCCAACTGAAAAGTAATGAATATACAAATTAGTGATTACTGATTAGGATATGGGATCTTAGTGATTGCCCACTCGAGGAAGAGTTATAGGTTTGCTGTCTTTTTCTTTTTGACTAAAATAGACCTAACATCATGACATATATCTAAACATATACACTGACCTTTTGGAGGCGGCCTGAATCCAGCTATGTTACCTTCAATGGGTTCAATCTCTAAGAAAAATCCTGAAATTCACACATAAAGAAAAATCAATAAGAAACCATGCTCTAAAGACAAATGCAAATATGCCTTTTAATGAAGTCTATTTACTCACCACAAAATCGGAGCTTCCACAAAAGAAAGTCTATTTACCAATGATAATGTCCTCGGTAAGACAATCCAAATCTAAAAACCCAAAAAGAGATTAAATAAAGTATTCACTCAATAGATAATATGTGAATGAATTACAAAATAGAAAGAAATTTAAACGACTTACCTGACTCAAACTTTTCCACATTCTCAATGCACTCTTCAACATTAATTGGCACGCGAACAGCTCTCAACCAATCTTGAGTGTAAATCAAACCTTCCACCACTCTAGGAGTCAAAGAACTTCGAAAGCCGTCAAGCACACATCCCGATGTACTAAAAATCGACTCTGAAGCAACGGGAGTCACGGGAATTGACAAAACATCCCGAGCCATCAAAGATAAGATTTTATACTTTGACCCAGTACTCTTCCACCACATCAAAAGGTCAAGATTAATGACATCTTCACTTTCGGCTTTAAGATATCGATCAAGCTCAGATTTGTTTTCATCAAGCATTGTTTTATTCGCGTGAAGAAAGCTTTGTCGCCAAGCTTGGATGTCATCCTCATTGTCACATTCATTGTCATCAGTATTGACATTGGAGCCACTACTACTAGTACTCACACTTGAAGCACCAAAATTTTGCTTACTAGAACCAACAAGGGATTGCTCATAAAATTTATACAAACGCTCCAAGGCCAGCTTCACCTTATCATGCATCTCATCAATTTTTGCTTCATCATCATAAATTTATCTGTAACAGAACTTCACATAATTTAACTTTTTTGTGGGATCCAACGCAACCGTAATCAACACCATCATGTTTATTTTATCTAAACTCCCATAATATTTGTCAAACTTCTCCTTCATTTTTAAACCCATAGCTTTAAGCTTAAGGTCCAAAGAATTCACCGCATGATTCAAATATTTATACAAAAAAGCTATACCCTTAAAGTAATCATTTGAAGTAAAATATGAACTCCCCAACATCCGTTTGGTGGCATTATAAAACTGTCTCAGAAATTTAGAAAGAATGATGGCATTTTCCCAATCTTCATTTCGAGGAGGATCATTGTCAATCTCCCTTAAGAAAGATGAATTATCTTCTTCCATCCTTTCAAAAGCTTTCCTGAACTTTATGGCGGTGTCTAACATCAGGTAAGTGGAATTCCATCTAGTGGTAACATCAAGACAAACTGAACCCTTGTATGTGATTCTCCCATTCTCAATACAAGATTGAAATGTTTTGGCTCTTATTGGAGAACTCCTCACATACCTAACTATATTTCGGATACGTGCAATAGAATCACGCACCTCATTCAATCTATCTCAAACAATCAAGTTTAATATATGAACTGTGCACCTCATATGTAAAACATTACCATTCAAGATCAAAAGCCTTTCCCTTGAAAATTTTTCCTTCAAATAATCAATGGCCACATCATTGGAACTAACATTATCCACGGTTATTGTGGACACCTTATTTTCTATTCCCCACTCATAAATGCACTTCTCTACCATTTTCCTAATCTCCCTACCCTTGTGACTATGCATCACCACAAAATTGATGATTCTTTTATGCAACTTCCAGTTTTCATCAATAAAATGTGCAGTGAGATATAAATAGTTCAAGTTCTGGATGGACCTCCACATATCAATTGTAAGTGCAATCCTAGAATTAAACTTACCAAAGTAAGCTTTCAAACAAGTTTTTTTTCACTCAGATACAACTTCATACTATCTCTAGCCACCGTAAATCGTGATAAATGTTGGAAAAGAGGCTGTAATTCAGTGACAAAATCACAAAAACCGACACGCTCAACCATGGAAAAAGGTTGTTCATTAATAATAATCATCCGAGCAAGCATGTGCCTAGAACGTTCTTGATCGAACTTCCACGTTGTTAAGACACTACCACCACTAGTATTTTCCCCTGCCTCGCCAACCACATCTTTGTTACGTGGTGCAAACAACATTTGCTTCTTATCTGCATGAGGATACTTTTTGCACTTTGTCAAGTGCTTCCGCATAGTAGATGTTCCATGATCAACAGAATAATTATACTCAGTCCCACAGTGAATGCACTTTACTCTCGTTGTTTTTTGTGTTTTCTCATCTATAATTCTCGAAAAATTATCCCAGGCATCCGACTGATTAGCTCGCTTTTTACCAAGAGGAGGACGGGAGTTAGATACACCCACCTTGTTTGTTACACTCACGGTCATAGAGTCCACTTCAGCAGCTCTTTGGAATAGCAATTTCATGAGCGGACTCGTTTCATTATATCCATCCACTTCAATTGATATTTCTTTGTCTTGATCCATCAACTAAAATCAAATTATACAACAATGTCAGGATTCTACTAAAAACAAATTATACAACAATGACAGGATTCTAGGATCAAATATCACTGTTCTTGTCTACGATGCTAAACTGATATGTGACGAATTATTCCCTTCCTGTTCATAAATTACAAGCAGCAACTAGCAAGCATAAAATGTTAGCGATCTGCATGCTAATAGGCACGAGTTCTTTTCTTTTGTTCCCGCAATTTGAGTAGATAAAGAGGATCCATCCTTCTCAAAGTTATGAATTAAACTAATGTATATATGCAAGTCTCATCTCTATTAAATAATAAGCTTAACAAAGCAACATAGATAACACTTTCTGTGTACAGACTCCTAACTGCAAATTAAGAGAAGATATAAGTTCACATTAGCCATTAACATATGTTTTAGTTCGCTCACAAAATTAGCTTTTAGCCAGGAATCAGTCTCATTGAGACTCAACTACGGTCACACTTTGCCAAGAAAAAATGTTTGCAGTGGCAACAAAAAAATATCATCATGTCTAAAAATTAACAAAGTCGGTCATGATGGAACCTGTGTCAGATGAGACAATGCTTCAAGGGAGTTTCGATCAAGCTGGATAGCTTTTAAATGTGCTTCTTCAGCCCTTTGATAGTCACCAATTGAACACAATGCCAAACCCTACGCAACAATATGTCAAATATCTCAACAATGTAACCTTTGTAACTCTGGCAGAATTTAACATACCCAGAATCAAATAATACAGATATTTCAAAAATAGGACAAACCAAATATGTATATGCAAATTTGTTCTCCTTATCGAGCTTGACACAAACAGATAAGTCTGCAACAGCAGCTTCAAAATCCTTGAACTTGAAATTGACGATTCCTGGGTAAATAAGATACTCATAATTACATGTCAACAGAAAAACTCGAACTCGAACGCAAAACCTCAAACTCGAACTCGAACATTTCCCCAACATGAGAATAGATTCGGAGCTCGAGCTCGAAACCATCTGACCTTGCAACAAAGACGAAGAAGAGAGATTGAGGGAACGGAGGACTCACGGATCGGTGAGAGCTGGACGGGGGAAGCGAACGTGATCTTGTGGCAAAGAGAGAACTGAGACAGAGGAGCGGCGAAGAGAGAAGTGATACAGGGGAGTGGCGAAGAGAGAAGAGAGGTAGGGCAACGTGATCTTCATTTAGGGTTTTTTTTACATTATTTTAAAACCGGTTCTAAAACCGATCTCGTTCGATTTTTACTTGGAACCAGAAATCGGACCGATTTTAACCGGTTCCAAAAAAATGGAACCGGTTCCCGAACCTGTTCTAACAAGAACCGGTACCCGGACCTATTTTTCAGGTGGGCCGGTCTGGTTGCACACCCCTACTGCTGACAACATCACCAAAGAATCCACCAATGGCTCAACTGTCCAACTGCCTCGCTCATCTTCTGTTCCTTCGGCGGTTTCTATCCACCATGGTGAGAAACCTGAAAAGTTCGACGGATCGAACTTTAAAAAGCGGCAGCAAAAGATGTTGTTTTATCTAACAACTTTGAATCTTGCGAGATTCTTGACTGAGGAAGCTCTTAAGTTATCCGATGGAGAAACGGATAAGCAAGCCTTCAACGCTATTGAAGCATGGAAGCACTATGACTTCCTGTGTATGAACTATGTCATGAATGGCTTACATGACTCATTTATACAATGTCTATTGTGCAAAAAAGATGGCAAAGGAGTTATAGGAAGCCTTGGACCGGAAATATAAAACAGAGGATGCCGGAGCAAAGAAATTTATTGTCGGTCGACTCCTTAACTATAAAATCGTGGATTTTAAGACTGTGATCAGTCAAGTGCAAGAAATTCAAGTGATCTTGCATGAAATTCAGGCTAAAGGAATGAACTTGAGTGAAACCTTCCAAGTGGCCGCTATTATTGAAAAGCTACCTCCTGGGTGGAGGGATTTCAAGAACTATCTCAAGCACAAGCGAAAGGAAATGAACCTGGAAGAGCTGATTGTTAGACTTCGAATCGAAGAAGACAATAGAGGATCTGAACGCAAAGGGTTCAATCCTAATACAGCTAAGGCAAATGTTATGGAGCTTAGACAAGGCCACAAGAACAAGAAGATTGCCAAGCCAAAGTTGGGACCAAAAGGAGGAGTTTCCAAGAACAAGTTTCAAGGAAAATGCTTCAACTGTGGCAAGATGGGGCATAGATATGTGGATTGCAGACTTCCGAAGAAGAAGAATTATAAGACAAATATGGTGAATGGCATTGCTCAAGACGTGTCAAACATAAACCTTTCTGCAATGATTTTTGAAGTAAATTTAATTGGGTCCAATCCGAAGGAATGGTGGATTAACACTGGTGTCACAAGGCACATATGCTCTAATAAGGACATGTTCACAAATCTTGAACCAATTAATGAGGAAAAGGTTTTTATGGGAAACTCTGCCTCTTCTGCTGTCAAAGGCCAAGGGGAGGTGTTGCTGAAGATGACCTCTAGAAAAGAGCTGACTTTAAACAATGTCCTATATGTGCCAGAAATCCGAAAGAACCTGGTTTCCGGGTCTCTATTGAACAAGCATGGATTTCGTATAATGTTTGAGTCAGATAAAGTTATTTTTTCTAAATTCGGAATGTATGTGGGGAAGGGATATGTAACTGATGGGTTTTTTAAGCTCAATGTAATGACAATTATCAATAAAGATAATAAGTCTTCCGTTTATTTGCTTGAGTCTTCCAATTAATGGCATGGTAGACTAGGACACATTAATTATGATACATTGTATAGATTATTTAACTTGGAACATATACCTTCATTTCAAATTGATTCAAAACATAAATGTAAAATTAGTGTTGAGGCAAAATTAATGAGATCATCATTTCAAACAATTGAAAGAAACACCGAACCCCTTGAATTAATTCATAGTGATGTTTGCGATTTGAAATTCATACAAACGAGAGGTGGTAATAAATATTTTATTACCTTTATCGATGATAACACTAAATACTGCTATGTGTATTTGCTTAAAAGCAAGATGAAGCCTTAGAGAAATTTATTCTCTATAAGAATGAAGTTGAAAATCAACTTAATAAGAGAATTAAAAGATTGAGAAGTAATAGAGGTGGCGAGTACTAAGTACCAATTGGTGAATTTTATGCACAACACGGAATTATACTTGAAATAACCGCGCCTTACTCTCCTCAATCAAATGGTGTTGCTGAACGTAAAAATCGCACATTGAAAGAAATGATGAACGAGATATTACTAAATTCAGGTTTGCTTCAAAATATGTGGGGAGAAGCTATATTGTCAAGCAATTACCTTTTAAATAAGATACCTCGAAAGAAAGAGGATAAAATCCCTTATGAGTTATGGAAAGGTAGGAGACCATCCTACAAACACTTACGAGTGTGGGGGTGTCTTGCAAAAGTGGCGGTTCCGACACCAAAGAAGACAAAGATAGGTCCTAAAACAGTGGACTGTATCTTTATAGGCTATTCATATAACAGTAATGCATATCGATTTCTTGTGCATGAATCTAAAATTCTAGATATATACAAGAATACGATCATGGAATCTAGGAATGTATTATTCTTTGAAAATGTATTTCCTTGTAAATCCAATGATGGATCAAGTTCATCTAAACGAAAGAATGAAACTATGAATGAAGAAAGTCATGATTCGGCTCATGAAATTCATGACTCAGATCATGAACTAGAACGAGACGTAGCAAAAGAGCAAGAGTGGAAAAATCTTTTGGAAATGATTTTCTAACTTATTTGTTAGAAATGGAGCCATTAAATTATGCAGAAGTTATGAATTCTTCTGAGGGACCTATATGGAAAGAAGCAATAAAAAGTAAAGTTGATTCTATTTTGCAGAATCATACTTGGGAGCTAGTGAATCTTCCTCCTGGTTGTAAGTCTTTAAAGTCCAAATGGATTTTTAAAAAGAAAATGAAAGCAGATGGCTCCATTGATAAGTATAAAGCCAGACTTGTGATCAAAGGATACAAATAATAAGAAGGCTTAGATTATTTTGATACTTATTCTCCTGTGACGAGAATAACCTCTATTAGGATGATAATTACAATTGCAGCATTGCGAAATCTAGAAGTACATTAAATGGATGTAAAAACAGCTTTCCTAAATGGTGATTTGGATGAAGAAATCTACATGGAACAACCTAAGGATTTTATAGTTCCAGGACAAGAAAGGAAAGTCTATAAATTGGAGAAATCATTGTATGGCCTAAAACAAGCACCAAAGCAGTGGCATGAAAAGTTTGATAATGTAATGATTACCAATGGTTTTAAGATCAATGAATGTGATAAATGTGTCTACATTAAAGAGACAATAAATGGCTATGTCATTTTGTGTCTTTACGTAGATGACATATTAATTGTTGGTAGTGATGATAAAATGATCAAATTTACCAAGTATATGTTGAATTCAAGATTTGACATGAAAGATATGGGACCCACTGATATGATTTTAGGAATTAAAATCACAAGAATGTCAGAAGGTCTTATTTTAAACCAGTCACACTATGTAGACAATATTCTTGAAATATTCAACATGAATGATTCTGGTATTGCTAGAACACCATTAGACAATAGTCTTTATCTGTCCAAGAATAAAGGAGAGGGTACTTCTCAAGTAAAGTACTCTAGAGTTGTTGGAAGTCTAATGTACTTAATGAGTTGTACTAAACCAGACATTGCCTATACGGTTAGTAAATTGAGTAAATATACGAGCAATCGGAGTGCTGACCATTGGAAAGCAATAGTGAGAGTATTTAGGTACTTACGATATACTCGGAATTATGGCTTGCATTATACCAGATACCCAGCTATTCTATAAGGATATAATGATGCGAACTGGATATTTGATATAAAAGACTCAAAATCTACTAGTGGGTATGTATTCACACTAGCAGGAGCAGCCGTATCTTAGAAATCCTGTAAACAAATTGTTATAGCTAGATCCACAATGGAATCTGAATTCATAACTTTAGATAAATGTGGTGAAGAGGCTGAATGGCTACGTCATTTCTTAGAGGATATTCCAAAATGGCAAAAACTTGTGTCACCAATAAGTATACATTGTGATAGTCAATCTACGATTGGAAGAGCACGAAGTATATGTATAATGGTAAGTCTAGACGTATACGTCGTAGACATAATACCATTAGACAACTACTCTCAACAGGAATTATCTCTATTGACTACGTAAAGTCAAGGGATAATATTGCGGATCCGCTAACCAAAGGATTAAACAAAGAGTTAGTTGAAAAATTGACAAGAGTAATGGGACTGAAGCCCATGAAAGAATAAGTTGGTATAAAGGAAACTCAACCTAATTGACTGGAGATTCCAAAATCTAGGTTCAAAGGGACAATCTAATTATATAAACTTAGTGATGTCACTGTGGGGGTTATCCCTAAAACCATTCTTATATAAAATATCAGTGATATTGTAAAGAAAAGGATAGCAATTTTGCTTTAATGATTCTTAAGTGGAGTAAACAAATTACTCAAAAATGAAGTAATCACCTATGTGAGAGAAAAGTGGGGCCGCTTCAAAGGAGAATTATTTAAGGGCTAAATTCTTTAGAAACTCTTGCAGAACCAGGTTGATATTCATGGCCAAAACGAACATAACTATAAGAACTGAACAAACATTTAGATGATTCTTGTGTGAAGTGTATGGTTCATTTACATAAAAAAGCTGGACAGTTCAAGGACATCATGTCTACTGGACAACTAGTAAAGTAAATATACTTTTACAAGGGAAGGTTCAAAGGGTAACTACCTATCCTATGCAGGTTTCAATTGTTGAACACTATCACAGAGTCAAAACTAAAACAATTTTCATTCATGTGGGGGATTATTGGAAATATGGGATATATTGATGGGTGAATGAATGAGAAATTGATGCTCAAAGAACACCCTTGAGTTGGAAGTGGGAAGTGAAAAAATACTAGTCCCACATTGGAAAAGAAAGAAGGCTATGGAGTGATTTATATACAGTTACACTCATTTGAAGTGGCAACTATCATAGCACAAACACTATGCCTCGCGCGCAGGCACAAGGGGGTGCAAATCCGACGCCCAACAAGCTGAAACTTAGACGCGAGCACACGTCCAGTGTACACGATTGCAGACCAAAAAGTGGGCCTCGCGACGAGCCCAACTTTGCCTTCTAATTTATTTTTTTAACTCAAACTATTACGAATTTCATAACGTGCAGCAGATTTAATCAGCTGTTATTCTCATACGTATTGATTTTATAACGGCAAATTTAATCGTTCGTTATTTGTATTGATTTTGTAATGGTAGATTTAATCGTTAGTTATTCATATTGATTTTATAACGGCAGATTTAATAGTCCGTTATTCGTATTGATTTTGTAACGACAGATTTAATCGGCCGTTATTATTTCCGAAATGCTTTCCCCTCTATTCTATTTTTTATCGAAATCATTCTTCCTCTATTTTATATTCTATGCATTTGCGCTGTTTTCGATAGTGTTCAATTCCACAATTTGTTCAAGTTCGTCAAAAGCTTTGAAGTGTTTATTACTTCTTAGCCGTCAACCGTTGTATCCTGAGAGATATATGTTCATGAAACCTCAAACGCGTGCCGGAGGAAACGAATATGTTTTAAGGAAACTGTGTCAAACACAGGCCTCGGTATTCATTTGTATCGATTCTAACTTTGTTATTGCAATTTCGTTTCTTTACAATTCTGTATTGTTTGTAATATTTATACTAATGCTGATTTGAATTTTCGCAACAAGATGAACGTTCCATCCGAAACACCCATCTTGTCTCGTAATTGTATTGTCCGCAGCCTTGATAACAGTTTTGTGAGAATGTCGGCAAGTTGATCATGAGTGGAAATATGGGAGACTCGCATCTTGCCGGCTTTAACAAATTCCAGAACGAAATGGTAATCTATCTCAATGTGTTTCATTTGGGAATGGAAGACGGGATTTGCATAAACATAAGTGGCGCCTATGTTGTCACAATACAAGCTTGGTACCGTGTCCATGTGAATGCCAAGTTATTGAAGCAAAGATTTTATCCAAATGAGTTCCGCAGAGGCCGTGGCAATAGCTTGGTATTCTGCTTTAGTAGATGACCATGCACCCGATCGTTGCTTCCGAGAACTCCAGTAGATAGGATTGGCCCCGATATAAATGACAAAACCCGAAGTAGATGTGTGATCATCAATGTTTCTTGCCCAATCTGTATCGATTTAGGCATGAAGCACAGGTTTTGTGTTGCGTCTCAAGTGTAATCCATGGAATAATGTTCCCTTCAGATAGCGTAAGAGCCGTTTTGCGGCTGTCCTGTGGGTTGTGGTCAGCTTATGCATGAATTGAGATAGCTTGTTTACCGCAAAACCAAGGTTCAAGCGAGTAATGTTGAGATATTAAAGTGCACCAATGAGGCTTCGAAATTCTGTAAAATCAACCGGTGGTTCTTTATCATGGACCGAAAGACATTGACCCGTGGCTAATGGTATCCCTACCTCTTTTGCGTCTCCCATTTTAAAGCTTGCAAGTAGCTCTCTTATGTATTTATGTTGAGAAAGAAGTAAGTCGGTCTTTGTAAGAATGACTTCAATTCCCATAAAGAAATTCAGTGATCCCATTAATTGAGAACCTATTAGAGAGAGTGATGATGAAGTCCGAAACAAAATTCTAGTCCCTTCCTATGATAATGAGGTCATTTACGTACACTAGAAAATAGGTTTGAATGCAACCATGAGAGTGAACTATCATTCTTTGAATTGACAAATGAATTTGCGAAAAGGAATGAACTTAGCTCATTATACCAAGCCCGCGAAGCCTGTTTTAACCCGTATATGGCTTTGTGAAGTTTGTAAATATGTGTTGGTTTTTCTAGGTCTTTAAAACCAGGCGGTTGCAATATAGAGACCTCATCTTGGAGAGTTCCTTGGAGGAAGGCATTGTTGACGTCCATTTGTCTCAATGTCAATTCACGCATTAGAGCCATTGATAAGACCACCCAAATGGTATTTTGTTTGATGACCGGGCTAAATGTATCGGTGTAATCAAGGCTCGGTTGTTGGTGAAAACCTTTGGCCACAAGACGTGCCTTATACCTCTCAATACTACTATCTGCACATCTTTTTATCTGATAAACCCAATTTGCAACCTACAACATTTAAAGATGGATCAAAAGGTATTAGTTCTCAAGTCACGTTGCGAATAAAAGCATTGATCTCAGCCGACATTGCTTCACACCATTGAAGATCGCACATAGCTTGTGTAATTCCCATTGGTTCTATAGTTGGTGGAAGTGGATGTTTGATGATGATGTGGTTGATTTTGTTGGGCTTGAAAATATTATTTTGAGATCTAGTGGTCATTTTGTGAGTTCATGTAGGTGGATTTATGGGTTTTGATGTTTGGTCATTGTTGATAGTGGCAAGTTGGGTTTTGGATGAGTTGGAAGGAGTAAAATTTTGGGTGCTTTTTGCATGTTGATTTGGGGAAATAGATGCGGATGCATTGGGTAATTTTCCAAGAGGTGGCATTTGTTGGGATTGATATGAAGTTTGGGAAGCCGATGGGGATGTAGCATAGGTTGGAATGCTGCTCTGAGGGCGCATTTGTGCAGGTGGTCCGGTGTTTGGCAGTAAGACTAGGAGAGAAAGAGTAGGTGGAAGAGGTGAACTTTGAGAGGATGACAAAACACTCTTAGAATTGATAAGTGTTTGGTATGGGAATGTGTTTTCTTCGAACACAACATGACTCGAGACATAGAGACGATTATTTTGGGAATCAAAACATTTGTATGCACTTTGTGACAACGAACACCCCAAGAATACACATTGTCGAGAACAAGGCATAAGTTTATTTGTGTTGTATGGACGTAACCATGGATAGCATAGACAACCACATGTGTGAAGATTTTATAATTGTGAGCCATTTGAAATAGTGAGTGCATGTCTAGAACGAGTGTTGGCAAACGATTAATTAGGTATGTGGTAGTTTGAAACGCATATGACCAAAAGAAGGGCGGTAGGTTTGCTTTGTGTAATAAGGCGAGCCTAGTTTCAACTATGTGTCGGTGTTTTCTTTCTACGGTTCCATTGTATTCCAGTGTGTGTGGCGGTGTGGTTAGATGGGAAATTCCGTGTTTTGCAAGAAAAGATTTCAGGTTTTGAAATTCTTTGCTGCCATCCGAGTATAAGTTTCATCTGGAGACAGAAAAAAATTTTTCAACCAAGCTTTTGAACTATTCAAAAATTTGGGTAACATCCGATTTTTTTCTTATAGGATAAAGCCAACTGTATTTCGTAAAGTGGTCAATAAATATAAGATAATAACGAAACCCATCGATTGAAGCAGTTGACACGAGACCCCAAATATCGGAAAAAATAACATCAAGCGGAAAATGACTCTCGAAAGTTGATACTCCAAACGAAAGTTGTGACTCTTATTGCACTGACACGCATCACATGATAACTTAGAACCTACGATTAACTCAAAGACAAACGAGTTGGAAAATTATTAAGAAATGACTTAGAATACGAAATGAAGGGTGACCTGGTCTATTGTGCCAAACCATTGGTTTTGTCCGCTCACTAACAAAAGCCATGAATTTTGGATGTGTGTTTGTGAGAGGCATCCGATACACACCATTGCTAAGCCCTCCTCGAAGCAGCGTCACCCTCGTGCGAAGGTCCTTCACCAAAATACAATTGGCAAAAAATTCGATAGATGAGTGGTTATTGTGACAAAATTGTGAGACAGAAATGAGGTCTTTTGCACTATGAGGTGTACATAAAACATTGGACAATTTAAGAGATTGGTTTGGGTAGGATAAACTAGTAGAACCAACGTGACTAATACACAAACCCGTGCCATCACCAATAACGATCTTGTCGAGGCCTTCGTACTCTGAGTGAGTGGTGAGAGATTGTTAAGGTTGCTTGTGACGATTCTGAGGTGACTTTCATGGCTAGAGAATGCAAAAGGTTGCTAAAAAAAATGCAGAATGGCCGAATCAAAAGGCTCTTAGGAGCATAATGCTCTAATACCATATAAAGGCTCAACGTTTGTGAATGATTTTCATCACTATTTCATTTACAGATTGTACATGTTTATAACGAGAAGAAAAAATACAACCTTTGGCAGAGAAAAATCAAGGAATACCAACTCATCTATAGTTGATAAGCTAATTTGAAATTCAAAAGATATCAAAAAGATTTCATATCTTAACAATAATCAAGTCCAACATGAACAAGCTTGTGATTGGGCTCGAAACGAGTAAAAGGCCGTTCATATGGGTCATGAGGCCACCCCTCGGGTTCGACATGGGGAGCAAGATGAGGGGCAAGTGGCTGGCACCCGAGTTCAAGGAGTGAGTCACAAGGGTAGAGAAGAAGAGGGGACTGCTGGTGAGGGACTAGACACCACAGTTGGAGATCCTGCGGCACGGGTTGACTGGGGTGTTCTTTAGCTATTGTATCTGGAACTCGACGATGGAGAGCCTGAGCCAGGGTGTGCTAATCATCAGGTGGCCGATGGCAACGAAGCAGGCGTACAACGCAAAGATGATGGTGGTGGAGATGGGAGTCTACATCGAGCTGACGAGGGGCGCAGCGGGCAAGGTAAGCCGGGAGAAGGTGAGAAGGGTGATTGACGTGGCGATGGATGCAAAGGGTGGGAAAAGGAAGGAGTTGAGAGAGAGAGAGCTATGGAGGTGAGGGAGAAGATCAAGAGGGCAATGAGAGAGGGAGAGGGGTCTTCAGTTAAAGTAATGGATGAGTTTATGAGGAATCTAGTGATGTCTTAATTGTCGTCTTCATTCAGTGCATGGAATGAGCAGAACGAATAATTAGTTGGCGATGCGGCCATCAATCTCTTTCGGTTGCTGCTTTTCTATCTCTTTAGTTGGCCGTTACTATCTAATTAACAGTGGAGTTGGAAAAGATGACCTTTGTTTTTGTGACACTCCCAATAAATTCATTCGACATGTTGTTCTCTTCCTAAATCACGATATTATCTATTTTAACCCTCCTACGTTAAGACTCGTGATTTTATACATTTTCTTGAGATCACCCAATCGGTTTGGAGTTTCAGCACTAAACAATATCATTATCTCAAAGAACATCTCTTGTGAGTTCATTCTAGTTTAAAATATATAATTCAAAAACGTTTTTCCCCTTTTCTTATGCAATTCAGTTCCTTGATATCCTTGTTGGGGCTAACAATACAACCTAGAGGGGAGTGAATAGGTTGTTTGAAAACTATAAAAAAATATTTACTGGATATAACAAGTTCAACTTCAAATATTGGCATAAACATATATGTTGTTGTTTAACAGATGAAGATGATTACGAACATGCAATGCTAATAATGAAGAGATAGAGAATATTACAAATAAAGATATAGTGATTCGGCTTTATCTCCAAGCCTACATCCACACTCAATACTAACAACCACAACAAGGCTTGAATCCACTAACAATCTTCAAGATAAGTTATAATCAGCAAGTACCGACTTTCCAATAGATCACAATATCAAGACTCATGTACTACTATCAATCTTGTACATTTACTTTTGTCACTAATTACAAACATTAGCACGACCCAAACATTGACATGAGAAGTTCACAGCTGATATTAACAAAAACAAAGCAAAAAAAGAACACTCAAAGCACATGGATCGTTTTATTCGTTTCCACCCAACCCAACTACTTTTTTTGGACTCAATATATAGTCATCTATCCTCATATGACTGTCCCCCATTGAAATCCTTAAGTAGTTGCCAGCAACAAGACGTTGCTAGAAATCGTCAAGCTGGTTCTCTAACGTCGGCAACGTCTCTCTAACAATGGCAATTTCCCAAAATAGTGTCAATGTTAGAGTTTGTCCTTGCTCATTATAGCCAAAACTGCTTCAGATCAACCCTGGTCATCGTTTTTAGATTCCAAGCCTTTGTAATAGCTATTTTCTTCTTGTCAATGTTCTAATCGGTTAATCAAGTGACAAGCACCTCCAGGATTAGATATCAGCACGATCCCTTACCATAATCAAGACGTGCAGATTTTTACTAGTTTGTTGATGTTGTCCACTAACAAACCATGTGGACGACTTTTAATTAATCATCTAATGATCCTCTTGAGTATCTCAGCTTCCAAAGATGTCACATTGATGATAAATTGACCATGATAACTCAAAGTCATCATGAACACCTCGTCATATTTGACTTATTCTCCTCCTTGCCAAGATCCTCATCCTTGTACCTAGTATTCGCTGAACTCACATAGGTTATTGATATCATCACAGTCTTCCATCTCATCTGTATAAAGTAGTTTCTCTTTGCCAACAATCCGTTGCTCCGATAATAATCTGCTTTACCTGATAATAATACTGATCTTTCCAAGCATATTGGAAGTTTCGAATCTACTAAGTTGTTCATCTTCATGGTCCTTATAAGCTTTATCAAATATCCTCGTTATAGGCTTGTTCTCGGCTTGTTCAACCTCAATCAAGGTCCTTCCAGATATTTGCCTTATCTGAAAATCCCTCCAACTTGTAGATATCTTCAACGCCCAAAATCTTGTTCACCTCGAATATTGGCAACGATCCTTTGATATTGGCAAAGCACTTTTGACCATGGTAGAGCACTCATGTGAAAATCATTTAGTGCCAATTATGACATCATCTATATTGTGGCTTGTGTGTGTATCACCTGATATTATTCAATCAATACACACATAATAGCCTTTGATTATCTTTGTTATCATTAAAATAACATAAGGAATCTTTTAACAGTCACCACATTGGTGATTTTCCCAACAACCCTTGTTTGGACCTTCTTGTTCCGGAGGGGTCACTTCCTACCCTTGTCGGATGTGTCACATGGTTTTGGTGGAATGTTTCATTTTGTCTGGCCATGAGCATGAGATTTATGTACGGTTTTGGTGGAATGTTTCATTTTGTCTAGCCATGAGATTTATATGAAAGGTTGGTGTGGAAAATCTTGAAAAAAATTAATCTTTTTGTGAGAGTGAATTTGAGGATAAACATAAAAAAATTTCACCTTAAACAGGGCTTTCTTATCTCACTCCCAAACAAAATCGTGTTGAGGATAGTGCTTTCGAATCAAACATCCTTTTCAACTCTTCTTAGTTCATTTAGATGGGGAAAACTGGAGAGTGAAGATCCAAGATTTGTGAGTAGCAAGTTTAGGACAAGCACATTTCCTATTTGGAAAATGACACAAATGATCCCTGAATTTTGGCCCAATGTACAATGTCGTCCATGAACTTTTAATTTGTTCAATGTGTCCCTGAACTTTTGGTAGATGTTCAATTTAGTCTCTGGACTATATGAAAATGTTTGATGTTGTCGTTGCACTTGAATCGATGGAAGGATAAGATTGGATGTTTTCATATAATCTGGAGACTAGATTATATGTACTACTTATCGTGAAAATGTGCAATGACTGAACATTACAGAGCATAAGCACAAAAGAGCTTTCGGTTGTTTCAATAAGGTTATTGAGTGCCAGGTAAAATTGTTCTTTGAGGCTTCAATACATATGTTTATTTTTCTGAGAGGAAGTTGGACGTTTGTATGTGTTTTCCCTCTCAAATTCGTGATTATTATTTTGTAGGCCAAGTTCATAAATTTATAGTAGAATGGGGGTTCTTATATTACAAAGATTTTACTGGATCCTTGATTGATGCTTATACAAAATGTGGGAGTGTCCAAACTGCTCATCCTGTATACAGGAGTATGGCAGAAAAGGATTTAATATCTCACACTGCCCTTGTTAATGTGCATATGCTCGGGAAGGTAAATATGGAAATGATGTTCTTAAATGTCTTGAAGGAATTAATATGTATGCAATCGGAAGTTGATGACATTACACTCTGCTCTATACTTCATATGTGCGCTGATATAGCATCATTGTTGTTGGGACGACAAGTACATTGTCCTTGTTCTGAAACGTTTATCCAGTAAAGATGTGGCCATTGGAAACGCTCTAGTTGACATGTACGGGAAATGTGGCGAGATCAAAGATGGTATTCGTGCTCTTGCTGAGATACAAGTGCAAAATGTCATATCATGGGCTTCTTTGTTTGCTGCCGATGGGAGGCATGGCTTCGGAAACGAGGCGGTTGCTCTTTATAGGCAGATGGAATCTAAAGGGCTGAAGCCAAATGATGTTACATTGCTATCTCTCCTCTTTGCTTGCAGCCATAGTGGATTGACCAGTGAAGGATGGGATTGCTTTACTAACATGATCAGTGAATACAGTATCGTTCCAAGAGCAGAACGTTTTTCCTGTTCGGTAGATCTATCTGCACGTAAGTGGTTTACGGTGTGTACTTAGTTGCATCCGGGTCTGTTGAAGGTATGACAAATTTTCCCATTATTCATGGCAATGGTGACGGTTGGCAACATAATTGTGGACAAATTGATGTACAATGTTGTTGGTTATGACATTTGTCGTACTGCATATCATGTCCACGGGTTGCTTCGAACTTCTAGTGTTCATGAAAGAATATATTCAAATGAGAGAAAATCCACTATTGGATACGTGTTTACCTTTGGTGGAGGTGCTGTAACTTGGAAATCAGCTACACATAAATTGCGGGAAAAATGACAGTCTTGCTAAATCTAAAATCGACTTGGTTGAATCGGATGACTGATGACGTAATTGCTGCAGTCATTCCCAAGCCAATATTGTGGCCAAGTGAGAGAATGGGCATTAAACTTTGTTCTCGCAATAGAGTTGAGTAGCTAAGAAACTTCCTAGCAAATATTCCATGTGAATGAAATCAACACCTTCGATGTCTATCTGTAAGACAGTTGTATATCGTCCTTAGACTGGAAATTACCCTTCACTGTCCTATCGTTATTACTAGGCGAAACCAAACGTCATGTTCGCATAACAAATATTTTGATAAATCTGAAACAAGCTAATTGCTTTTCTTAACTATACAAAAATGAGACGTAAAATGAATCCGAATGGTGCTTCATATATCAACAACCGATGTCGACAGCAATTGGACCGATGATATCTTACTTTACTCCGAATTTGATTTTATGTGGTCCTTGATGCAGTAGGTCTACAAAGTACTTTTTAAGTGACTATGGTGGACCCTCGCATGCACTCCATAGAAACAGCCAACACAAAATATATATGTTTGAGTGAAAGAATTTTTCGCAAATTAGTTTTCCGAGTTTTTAATCGTTTGGTTTGTTGAAAATGATAAGTTAACGGAAAATCATTTACGATCAAAACAAATATGCATACTTGAAAATCATTTCCTAATCTGAAAAAGGGAAAACGTTTTCCTAAAAAATGATTTACTGAAATGCAATTTCTTTTGTTATGAAGTTTTTTCCTAAACAAACACACCATAAAGTCCTTCTTTTAGATCGATTTACATGGAATCCTTACAAGAATGCATGGTGCGTTTGTTTCAAAGAAAGATCTTTTCAAGAATTAACTTTACGGACTTTCACATGTTTGGTTCGCTGGAAATCATTAGTCAATAGAAAATTATTTACGATTAAAGTAAATATCAACACTTAAAATTAGAACGAATTCCTCTTTCTAAATAGAGGAAATCATCTTGCCAACCATAATAAGTCTTTTCAGGCTTTGCTCACTTCTTCACCTTCTTTAATACCTGTTATACACTTTTTCAATATACCACGAGATAAATAAAAGCTAATCATTTCCAAATTTCTGATTTCCCTTCGCCATAAACTTCCATACTAAATAAACACACCTTGCTAGGCCAAAAAAAGAAAGAACACCTTACAGTTTTTATACCGCGATTTGACAGATTTTGCTAGCATAATAGTCTTTGGACAGTATAGAATGAGCCACAAATATTGAAGAAGCGGATCCCAAAATAATTTATAATTATTTATTTTTTAGTAAAAAATAGATTGTTATCCTCGCAGTAAATTAAAGATCGTCATTTAATTATTTTTCCCAAAAGAAGAAAGCAAAGAAATCATGACGATAAATTATCGATGGACCCACAAAATTAATGGCCATTATAACGATGATCAACGTGGCCTAAGCCTACAGAATATTCTTTCAACTCTAGGTGAAAATATCCACGTCCGCTTTGATTCTGCAACCGCAAGCGTTCGATTACAGTACGGCGCAACATCTATATCAGTGAGAATGAGCAGAAGGCAGCTAGCCAAGAACTCACCACCGCGAAAGAACAACGAAAGTTGAAGCAGAAGCATCAGATGGCTCCTTCCGACGACGGTGGTCACATCGTGATGCTACCTTTCATGGCTCACGGCCACCTGGTCCCGTTCCTCGCCCTCGCCAGGCGAATCCGGCGACGAAGCCGCTTTGCCATCACCATCGCCAGCACTCCTGTTAACGTACGCCGCCTTCGTTCCGCTGCCGTAGCAGACCCCACGCTTGCAGCCGTAGATTTCGCAGAGCTCGCCTTCCACGCCTCCGACCACGGCCTGCCGTCCGATGTGGAAAGCACCGAGAACATGCCACTGACCCAGATGGCGGCCCTCTGCTACGCGTCCCTGAGCTTGAGAGCTCCCCTGGAAAGCCTGGTCGCCTCCATCACCTGCCGGGAGGGTGGGCGGCCACCCGTCTGCATAATCTCCGACATTTTCTTCGGCTGGGCGGTGGATGTGGCCAAGGCCTTCGGGACGAGGAGCTACAGCATCACCACTTGCGGGGCCTATGGGACCGCGGCGTACGTGTCCTTGTGGCTCCACCTCCCACACCGTGTAACAGAGTCCTGCAAGTTCGTGGTACCGGGATTCCCAGAACGATGCCTCTTCGACAAGTCGCGCCTTGTGGCGATGATCCGGGAGGCAGATGGGGACGACTTGTGGTCCAGATACCTCCGGCCTCAGTTCGAGCTCACTCTCAATTCGAGCGGATGGTTGTGTAACACGTCCGAGGAATTTGAGCCGCTTGGAGCGGCCGCCCTGAGAAACCTGGTGAAGCTTCCGGTCTGGACCATCGGTCCCCTTCTTCCTGACGCGATTGTCAGGAACGACGACTCTTCAGGTTCCTTGAATTCCATCTCTGAACATCGACCTGAAAAGCCGCTTGGGATCACCCCGGAGAGATGCGTCGAGTTTCTCGACGCGCACCCTCCGAGCTCTGTTGTGTACGTCTGCTTCGGTTCCCAAAACACTATAACCGAGTCCAACATGAAGGAGCTCGCGGCTGGGCTCGAAGGGAGTGAAAGGCCGTTCATATGGGTCACGAGGCCGCCCCTCGGGTTTGACATGGGGAGCGAGATAAGGGACGAGTGGCTGCCACGAGGGTTCAAGGAGCGAGTCACAAGGGTAGAGAAGAAGAGGGGGTTGCTGGTGAGGGACTGGGCACCGCAGCTGGAGATCCTGCGGCACGGGTCGACCGGGGCGTTCCTTAGCCATTGTGGCTGGAACTCGACCATGGAAAGCCTGAGTCAGGGGGTGCCGATCATCGGTTGGCCGATGGCAGGGGAGCAGGCGTACAACGTGAAGATGATGGTGGAGGAGATGGGAGTCTGCGTCGAGCTAGCAAGGGGGGCAGCGGGCGACGTAAGCCGGGAGGAGGTGAGGAGGGCGATCGAGGCGACGATGGATGCAGAGAGGGGGAAAGGGAAGGAGTTGAGAGAGAGAGCCACGGAGGTGAGGGAGAAGATCAGGAGGGCAGTGAGAGAGGGAGAGGGGTCTTCAGATAAAGCAATGGATGAGTTTCTGAGGAATCTGGTGATGTCTTGATCATCGTCGTCGTCATTCGATGCATGGAATGAGCAGCACGGTGGGGTGGAAAAGATGACCTTTGTTTTCGTGACACTCCCAATAAATTCATTCGACGTGTTGTTCTCTTCTTTTCCTCCTAAATTGAGACTCGCGATTTTGCTCTTTTTCGGGAGATCACCCAACATGACAGTGCTCTCACCTGAGCATGTTATATTAGAGTTTCAGCGCTAAATAATATTATTATCGCAAAAAGCTTCTATTATGAGTTATTTTCAGTTTAACATTTACAATTCAAAAACGTTTTACCCCTGTTCCTATGCAATTCGGTTCCTTGATAACCTTCATAATTTAAGCCTGTCGGGAGCCGATCCTTGTTCGGACCTTCTCGCTCCAGAGTAATCCCTCCCTACCCTTGACGGATGTGTCGCTACAGTTTTGGTGGAATGTTCTGTTTGATCAAGCCATGAGATTTATATGAAAGGTGGGTGCGGAAAATCTTGAAAAAAATGGTGAATTTGAGGGTAAACATTAAATTTTTCTTCGCCTTAAACAGAGGTTCCTCATCTCAATCCCAAACAAAATCGTGTTGACGACAGCGCTTTCAAATTGTACATCCATTTCAGCTCTTTTTACTTCATTTAGAGGAGGTCAAACTGGTTAGGGAAGATCAGCGATTTGTGAGTAGCAAAGTTCAGGACAAGCACGTTACCAATCATCGGGGGAATCTGCGGGCAAAAGAGAACCGCGGCTAATTTCCTCTAGTCTGTCTTTCCTTTCTTTTCTAATTCTAGATGTTTTCTTGACCCAAAAACGAGGAAAAAGCCGAACCCGAACCCAAACCCAACCGACTCAACAAGTTTGATACAGGTTGGCTGAGTTTTTTGAGTCACGAGATTTTTTCTTGGCACTATAATGGTAAGGCTAGCAATTTGTGTTTACATGTCGCAATCATGATTTTGATTGGTGTCCAGCTCGTGTTAGTATAGCACTTCATAACTTCAATTCTATAAGCTAATTAAGACCTACTACAAAACCATGTAGGTTGTTCTCGAATTTTTTCTCTGTGGTTCGTAAGTTCGATCAATCTTTGATTATTCCACATTTCGTTCATCTAAATTCAGTCTATCCCGATTCTTGGAGCATAAAAAAAAACGCACTGCAATCCCTACTTTCACGAAATTCACTCCAATCGAGGAAATCACGTGAATTTTCATAAGAACGAGATCAAAGCACGATGGTTGAGAGTCGCATCTTGAAATTGGACCCTTGGATACTAGAGAATTGGGTACGGTTTGAAAGATCATGAAGAACATTACTCTAGTATGCCACTATGAAGATTTTACAAGCTTGCTTTCGCCGATTGAAACCCTGTCAAAGCGTGAATATAATCCTATTATGAACAGAACATTGTATTCTCATTTGTGGTACATGGCACTGAATTTGTGATACTCGGGTTCTTAATGCAGCCAAGGGTACCAAAAATCCGGTTCCGGGGCACCACAAAAACACAAGTAAATTGCTTCAAACAAGAGATGAGCAGGTCGGAACTAGAAGCTTTCCTCTACAGAGCCACTGGCCACCTAACACAGTCCGGTCAATGATTATACCGGATCTCCAAGTCACGGGACACGCTCTAAAACTCGCTGTAGTGCCTTTTTTATTCCGTCCTGATCGAGCAATGTCGTCAATTGTATTTCTTGCACCTAGTATAAAGCAGGATCGGTTATTTCACTCTGAGAGAGAGAGAGAGAGAGAGAGAGAGAGAGAGAGAGGGCGACATGGAAAACTCACCTGCCTCCCAGCGCGAGCAAGAAGGATAAATTTCTTGTCTGTTGGTGGTGCCTACGATGAAGAAAAAAGATGCAAGGTCAATCAAAGCTTATAGTCCCGGGATGAACACAAATTATCACCAAAGAGGAAGAACTCACGTTGGAGAGCCAGAGTTGGAGGTCTTGCGAAACCACCCGTTTCTCAAAACCTTGTCGATTTATTCTCACATCCTCTATGCTGAAAAGAGGGGGAAAATGAGATAGGAACCTGAGATAACAAAATATGCGATGGAATGCTCCAATACACACACACATATTTATAAAACAGTTATTGACCCAGATAAGTATCCTAGATTTTCACCCAAAGCAAAGCAACATAAGCCATTGCCAAAGATTCTTTGGGTCTCCATATCTACTCACGTAAGAAATGCAACTACGTGCACGTGCCCATCACAGTTCTGCTAATCATATAAGGATTGTGTGGTGGAAATTCATCCCAAAATATCTGTGCATCTTATTGAAATCTTTAACTGATTCCGGAGCCTAGATGCAAAGTACTATGGAGACTACAATAGTACCGAGTAAGTTTGACACGAAGTACATTGGGTTTTCATTTATTGACAAATTTAACTCAACTTTTGCCATTTTATACTCTACTAAAGTTTGAGAGATATTGGATCATACCCTTCCTCCCGTAGTAGTTCTTGAATAATTGTTTCAAGCCCAGGAAGAGGATCAATCTTGCTGCTGCTGTTCGTGCCTAAATCATCAGAATTAACTGAGCCATCCTGTAAAAGAATGGTAATTAGCAGAGGTCAATTAGAAAAACAAGAAGAGTATCAGGATCCTAACGAAAAAAACCAGCAACTTATAAACATAAAACCTGAGGAATCACTTTGTCCAGAGTTTCAAGAAGTGGATCCTCCTCTAACTGCTTCATTGACAGAGTAATCCTTGACTTTTCTCTGCACCAACTCAATCCAAACCACATAGCTGAAGGTCAGGGCCAGCCAATAATAGAGAGAGAGAGAGAGAGAGAGAGAGTATTGATAGTTGACTGAATTTTGAAATTTAAACTATTCCAGTTGATACAAAAAGTACATCACAGTTTTTCCAGCAACAATAAACATGATATAACTAAATTGAAGCCTGTGAACCTCCAATTCACGATCATGTCATAAATATGGTTGCTCATACAGTATCAACTATCACTAAACTTCATTTCAGCATTGAATGACTTTTCAATCAATAATTAATGAAGTTGAGCATTGAATGACTCTTCGATCTGGATATTCTCTTTTTCTACTTGACCTTGACTTGGCATATTAAAGAAACCCCAATATAAAATGGCTGCAAAACATTTGTAGGATAAGAAAGAGAACTTATTAGAAAGGTTTTTGGAATTGTAATTCAAAGGTCTTAGGGGTCATCAAAGCCAAAAGTGAGAATCAACACCCAATTTAGGTGCTTTGAAAGGATTCGTCATCCACAAACCGTGTCACAGTTGTCTGGAGTATCCCCCAGGATATGGCGACATATGCAAGTATTTTGCAGAAGACAACTCAGCATCAGAAGACAAAGGTAGTTCGATGATCAGAAGAACCCAGGAGAAGATTAGAAAAATAGGCTATCTTGTCTTGAAAAAAATCAAGAAATCTAGAATCATCAAGGAAATCAGAGGATCCTTGACACCGAACAAAAATCAAGGAGTCTTGATATACCAACGAATAATACTCAACTGATATCATTTTGGGATCTTGTAGCCTGTCTTTAGCCAAATCGGATTCATGATAACAAGTTTCAATTGTATATCTCAGTATACAAGTTTACCATCACAGCAGAATAGACAATGAGAGAGAATTTTCTGTTTCACAAGATATTATTCTTTGATTACTAGTCCAAGAATCCATATTTTCATCAACCACACCTATTCCATCAAAATGACAACCACTTCTAGCTTTTCTTTGAATGCTCCATCTGTCCAAAAGATTGCAAGTTCTATCCCGTTTTGATCAATTGAGATGCACGTGTGAGTTGTGATAGTAAAAATCCCATATCTAAGGCTCCGTTTGATTCGAGGAAAATGAATGATTTGGAAAATATTCCCTAAAAATGATTGATTTTATCGCTTACAAAAAAGAATGAACAAAAGATATTTTCATCGTCCACAAAAATGTTTAAACATAAATTTCTGTCAGTAATGAAAACATCTTTCATTGACTAACTATTGCAAATATGACAAGCGATACAAGCGATTATTTATAAGAACATGTTTTCCAAATCATTCATTTTCCATGAAACAAACGCAGCCCAAGAATTAGTGTGGTGTAGAGTAGCTAATATGTCCTAGTTGGAACATAACTATTGACTTAAACTTGGTGGGTCCAACTGTATATATTGAAGGATTCAAACTTGGGCTCTCTCTTGGTGATTACCATGGGTGAAGGTCTCGAAGTTTTGCTATGCTCCCAACAAATGGTATTAAAGCCAATGGCTAATTGGTGGCCCACGTCCAATGTGTATCTATGTTTAGTGAATATATCGAGAAAGGAATCTTGTGACCAATATGGTTTTCTGACAGCCTATATGGATCGGTCTGGCGAAAGAGATTGGGTTAATGTGGGCGTTCTGGTGTAGCAACGTGGTCCTGATAGCAGCCTATACGGTTCATTTTGCTGAAAAAGACTAGGGATGAAAGTAGGCGTTGATGCGGTCTTCACAATGCAACAAGTAAAGATTTAGATTGAGACATATAGATTTAGAAGGATATCTAAATTAGAAGGAATTGACCTAACACTGAGCTCATAGGTGAGAGGGAGACTGTCGACATGCACGTGTGAGTTGTGTTAGAATAATTTCACATCAAAGAATTAGTATAGTGTAAAGTAATTAACATGGCCTAATTCCCATAACTCATTGGTTTAAGCATTTAAGTAAACGTGAGTTCAACTGAAAATATTGACGAGCTCAAACTTAGGCTCTCCCTTGATAATCTCCCTAAGGAAGGTATCCGGTAGCCCACTCTCAATGTGTATCTATGTTTTATGAATATCTCAATAAAGGAATCTCGTGATCAATGCGGTTTTCAAGCAACCTTCATGATTCAGCCTGGTGAAAGAGACCTGGGTTAAAGGTAAGCATTGTAGTGTAGCAAATAGTCTCGATAGCAGCCGTCATGGTTTAGTTTGGCAAAAGAGACCAGGGATGAAGGTGGGTGCTATTATTGTGGCGCTCGTCACAAGGCAATAAGTGGAGATTTAAGTTGAGACATATTGATTCAAAATGATAACTCAATTAAGGAGCGCAAACCTAACAGTGAGCTTACATATGAATGGGAAATTGTTGAAATACACGCATGAATTGTATTAGAAAATTTACATATGGAGAATTGATCGGGTATGTGTTAGTTAATATGTTATAGTTGACCCATAACTCTTTGGCTTAAGCTTTTGAGTAAAGGTAGATTTAACTGGATATGTTTGACGAGCTTGGACTTGGGCTCTCTCTTGGTGATCTCCCAGTATGAAGTTATTGCTTAGGGGAAGTCTAGAAAAAGTCATAATAAATGAAACAGTCTCGAAGAGTGAGGTTTGGCAAGTTCAGTGTAGTACTTAAAAAAAATATGGTCTTACTTATAACAAACTTGGGCCTTTTTCTCATATTTACTAAGTCTCCCGAAAGAGTATGATTTATAAATGAATACACCTTGTAGTCTGTCTTTGACAGACAAAGAAGAATAGCAAAAGCAATTTTATACAGTTTCTTGCAGCCAACAGAATATCACATAATGTTTGGCCCCAAAAGACACCAGATATGCAATAGGACATACCAGGCAAAGCCTGAACTTTTATGGAAGCTCAAGGTCATCAGCTGGCAGTTCACAATTCAAGCTCAAACACGAGTAACATGACAGAAATAATCTAGTCTGGAATAGTAAAGGGAGGAAACCTGCAAAAGGTACATATAATAGAAACAGAGCAAACTCACCTATCAACATTGATGACTTTGACCCTCACTTCCTCACCTTCTCTTAGAATGTCTCTCACATCTTGAACTAAATCCCATGAAACCTCAGATACATGTACTAGTCCAGTAAGATGATACAATCCTGCACCAGATAATAATGAGTCAGCATTGAGCATCTGAATGTAAATGTAAGGAAAACAAAAGAAGGTAAAAAGTACCTACCGTCAGGAAATCTTAAGTGAACAAATGCACCATAATCCTCAGTGGAACCTACCCTGGCTTGAAAGATATCTCCTACATTAATCTGTTTAGAAAACTTAGACCAGACCGCTTCTTTTTCAGAAAATATTAATTTTCTGCTGTCTTCATCTGCTTGGATTACCTAGGAATTGAAACAAATTAAACCCAACCTCTCTCTTGAGAAGATCGTAGAAGGATATAAGGGCACTGCTGAAAGATTCCGTTGAACTATCAAACAGTTGTAGCAAGAACAGGGAAGGGAGAAGGTCGCAAAGGTAAGAAAATGAATAAACTGACCATTCTGACCAATTGACATATATCACAAAGTTGATAAGACACAAGTCTATCTCATTAAATGCAGCAATCTACACAAGAATTGACTTCACAACAAATCCAGATTTTACAAACTTCGAAGCAGTCCAGAGTTTCTCCTTGACCCAAAACAATTACCAAACGATGTTCTTTTTCTTCTCTGTGCAATTTTTAAGGGAAGAAAAGGGAGAGAATTCGAAGAACAGGAAAGCAAGTTGATGTAGTCAAGTAATAGGACTTCTTCATGGTTCAAGTTAAGATCTAATGCCTCCTTTTCTGGATGCTTGGGGCTGTCAGAAAAGAATATTGTTAAAGTGTCCCTCAGAGCTTGTTTATGGAGTTTCAATGGGCTTTTTATGTTCTCCCTTCGTCCAATAACTAAAGCGTTTGGATTGGCTTTATTAATATAGTATCAGAGCTAGGTGCAGCCTGGAGTTTGTTTTGTGCGTGTGGCTCCCCATTCATCAAGTTCACATGCAGCTTAGCCTGGTTTTCATGTGAGAGGAGTCATTACAATGTCCCGCATGGCTTGCCTATGGAATTTCAATAAGTTTTATATAAATGTAGTTTTCCTTTAGCTAAAAACTAAAGTTTTTTTGTCGGACTTTCTAACAGTACTAACATATTTGTAGAACAAATATTCTCTACATTTTAGATCTCAGTCTGCCCACAAGAACTCGTATCCTGTTAGAACCTAACCTCTGGAGCTATTTCACTTAAATGACAAACACAAGTTCTTCAAGACCATCACCTATGCAGCACAATTTACTAGCCAAACCTAACAGGGCCATATTTGGATTAACATCAATGAATTGTTTAAGAGACTATTCCAGGTGTACACACTATCCTTGATCAACGTAGCCAACAAGTGGACCACCCCCAAATTTAGGATAACAAGGCTACAAATCATTGCCATCTTGCGAAAGAAAAATGAACCATGCTTACCTACCAAGTTTTGAGAGTGTTTGGCTGATAAGGGCATTTTTGTCTATTTCCTTTATTATTTTATATATTGCAGCAATAAGGGTAAAATTGCAATTTTTGCCTTTTGACTTTATTATAAATAGATAGTTTGGGGTCACATAGACCTAACCTAGCACTCAATTCAGTTTTTTTGTCTCTCAACATAGTATCGAAGCTACATCTGAACTGAAACCCTAACCCTAATCTCTTCTCTGCGCAACCTTTCTTTTTTCCCTCTTTCTCACCTTTGCTCTCTCCCACCGCAGTTCCTTCTCATCTTCTCATTTGCTCTCTTTCACAGTGTAGGGCAAGACTAATGAGGTGATTCTTTAAATCTAGTGTCTACCCTAAACCTCACCTTTATGAGATAATCTAAAACTTCTCTACATTCGGTGATTCAATCTCTTCTGCGATTTTATGGATCTTCTTGTCTGAGATAGTTCCTGTCTTGCCACTAGCCTATAATTCTCTCATCTGTGAAGACCAAAGCAATGCAATTCGTGGACCACCATATTTTTTCTTTTAGATTCTTTTGACAATATCAGAACTATCGATTTTTGTCAAGTTTTCAAAACCTTGCAAAAATCAATTTTTTTCAGGAGTGTAAGTAATTATGATTTCTTGGTAGGATTGAATGTTGAATATGATCAAATACATGTCCAAGTCCTTAGCCGATCTCCATTCCCTACTCTAGAATAGTCCTATGCCCTAGTTAACTCTCAAGAAAGACAACAATGTTCTATCCCTCTACTATTGATCGATCTGCACTACAAATCACTGCTGGCACTATTGCCAAATCTGGTTCATCCTCTCGATTTAATGATGCCTCTTAAGGAGATTGTAAAGTGTGAACATTGTCATAGGCCATATCATACTATGGCTACATGCTAGAACTTACATGGAAAACCTGAGGAAAAAAGGGCACAAAGAAAGGCAAAAGATAAAGCAAACCATACTAAAACTGTTCCTACTACATCTAATATTGATATCGGTTTATCCGGTATTTTGACGTCTATTGAAAGCTTTTGCTGCTGCTGCCTCCTTCACGGTTGCCAATTCATCTTCCCTTTTGCTTCAAATCTAGCAACATCAAGTATCTTCTTTGGGGTTTAATACATCTGATCTTTCCGACTCATGGATCACTGATACAAGGACTACAGATCACATGACAGGTTCTTCTAGTCTCTTTCATCAATAAACACCTACTTCTGGCAAAGAAAAAGTTCGTGTAGCTGATAGAACCCTCTCTTCCATCGCTAGAAAAGGGTCTATCAATTATTCCTCCACTCTTGCCCTACCTTCTGTGTTACATTTTCCGCCATTCTCTACTAATATCCTTTCTATTAGTAGTTCGAGAATTAAATTGTAAAGTAACCTTTTTGTTCCTTCTTATTGTGTTTTCCAGGATCTGGTAACGGAGAAGGAGATTAGATGGTTGTCTTTATATGCTCGAGGGTAGTGGGGTTTCTACTTCTACTTCATCTTCTACGCCTCATCAAGTTGATTCGGCATTGATAAATCTTCATCCCCTTTAGGAAATTTAGAAAAAGTTTTTCCTAGTCTTCAACTAGTAATAAAGATGAGTTTTTATGAAGCTTGTGTTTTAGCTAAAAAAATTCATTCAATATATTCATCTTCAAATTATAAAAGTTTCCCTTTTCGTGGATTCATACTGATATGTGGGGTCTTTC
Source organism: Syzygium jambos (assembly GCA_031216235.1). NCBI lineage: Eukaryota > Viridiplantae > Streptophyta > Magnoliopsida > Myrtales > Myrtaceae > Syzygium > Syzygium jambos. The sequence continues at coordinate 14,212,911 of CM062227.1, forward strand.
CTGACGTACTTCTATTTCCGATCATTGATAGTTTGTCACTTTTATCGATTGTCATTCTCGTACAACTTGGGTTTACTTGTTGAAACATGAGAGTGATGTTTTTCCCTATTTTCAAATCTTTCACAATATGGTTCAAACTCAGTGCAACACCACTTTAAAAATTCTTCGCAATGACAATGGCACTAAGTACATTGCAGATCAATTTCAACGATATCTCTATGACCATGGCATTATTCATCAAACTAGTTGTTTTGATACCCAGCACAAAATGGTGTTGTCAAAAGAAAGAACCGACATTTGTTAGAAGTCGCCAGCCAGGTCTCTTATGTTTGCCCATCATGTCCCAGCTCAGTGTTGGAGTGATGCTATCTTAACTACTGCCTATTTAATCAATCGGATGCTGACTAGAATTCTTGATTCTTACGCACCTATTGATGTTTTACAAGGACCGTCGACTTTTATTCTTCCCCCAAAAATTTTTGGTTGTGTTTGCTATGCTCGTAATTCTTCCTCTAAGAGTAAGTTGGAATCCCGTGGTCTCCGCTGCATATTTCTTGGGTATTCATCTACTCAAAAACGTTACAAGTGCACTTTACCAAAAAAAAAAAACGTTACAAGTGCTATCATCCTCCTTCTAGGCACACTATTACATCTATGGATGTGATTTTCACGATTCTAATTCCTATTATTCTGCTCCACCTCTTCAAGGGGAGTGTCCTAGTGTAGAGGTATTGCCCATTCTAGATGTTCCTGAGAATATTACTTGCACTCCTCCAATAGTCTTTGATGGTTCTCCTCCTTCCCAAGAGGAGAACAATACGACACAATAAGAGGATAGTATAGTACCTCAGGGGAGATAACAGAGCCTCAGGGGGTGAACACACATGTTAGGCAAAAATATTGTTATCTTTCAAAGGCGGATTGATAGGAGGGAAAAAGGATAAGCCACCAACCAAGAATAAAGGACATCGGACACCAAGGCCTAAAGGAAACCCACCAGCTTTACAGGATGAGTTCCTCCACCCATTGTAACACATCAATGACTATGCTATGTCCATGCTTAATCATTGTAAGAAAAAACCATACCATGCTTGTTATATACTGCTTCAATGAGATCTTAATATGCAGTGCACCTTATCAAGATCAGATCAAATGAAGTTCATTTTCCTTTTGTTGAGTTTCACAGAATTGAAATTTCCCCAAGATGATAATGAATGTGGTCGACCATCGTATCTTGAACTGATTCTAGGCAGAGATATTGACAGGATAGAGTTAATTGCTCATCTATTTAGGTTGGAAGTATTGTAAGGAAGTTATCTCGGGTGTTGCAGGAGCTACTTCCCACTTTTAGAGGCAAAGTTTTAGTAAAAGCTATGATGGATCTTCCTGAGACTGTGTCAATGTAAAAATGTCCGCTGCTCTCACCAATCCCAGACTAAAGAAGCTGCTGCTGATTTAGTATGCGAAGAAGTATCTAGTTAGGTTGCTTCAACTTTGGTGCCAAAATCATAGCCTAAAAAGGTGAACTTCATTTCGTAGGACTGCACAAAATATTGAAACAAAAAAAGCAATTTATTCCTTGAGACAAGTACAACTGCAACGCTGATTATACTCTTCATGGAGCTGGTCTGCTTATTCCTGTATATTTCTATTTGCTAGATAGCAATAATCAATTGGGGACAGGCTTAGGAAGCCAATCTCAAAGACAAGGCCACATGGGGTGAGAACCTATCCTGTATGGCTTTGAAACAGGCTATAGAAAGTGAAGATGTCCAGAGGCAGAGGACCTATATTCTGAGAGAAGGAAAACTCAGAGCTTTGTTGATCATAGCACTAGATTCTCCATAGGGTATAACACGGGTCTCTCTCACTTGCATGAAAACTAATTTCAATTCAAGAGAAACATGAAAGACAATATTTTAGTTGATGCACTAAAGTCTATGCTACACTTGCATTTTGCTTAATATCCATCGGGTTTCTTTTGACTGATAGTTTAACTTGAACAAAATTATAAAATGATAAGTAAGGCTAAGAGCCATGAGATTTTTTAATCTTAGATCTTTTTTGGCCATCCTGGTGTTAGACTTCATTGCCTGGTGCTTGAGAAAAATCTTCTACTGATGACTGTTCAAAAGATTGTCGTAACAATGAAACGTCTGACACAAGCAAGTACAAGCAGGTTGTGACTGATCAGATTCGGCAATCAGCACAAAAATCATTATTTCTAGAATTGATCAGGAATGTACTCTATGTTGACACTATTCTAGACCTATTCTAGAGGAAGTTATTTGCAGTAAGCCACGAATAATAAAGAAATTGATCCACCAGCAATATGGTTAAGAGTCTAAAAGCAAACCATTATGATCAGGAATCCTACCTTCACAGGAACAACTGAGCCAATCAGACCTTTCGCAACCTCTTGGATATTCTTGTATGGTTCTACAATGAATATAAATACGGACAAATTGCGATCATGACAGCAAGCATATAATTGGGTGGAACTGGAACAAAGTACATTGAAACAAACGAAAAAAAAAAGATAATAGAAGAGTGGAATTAGTGCAAAATATTGATCTCAGGGGGTCACTGGCTTATTAGTCCCCAGATTTATTGATGAGAGAACTCCATTAATTTTCTTTGAAAAATTATGTTCTCACAAACCAGGGTTCAAAGTAAAGATATGCTTATGTGGCATACAACAATATTCAACTCATATATAAGAAAAGAGAGATATCATGCAAAGTTATTTTAAAGGGCCCTTCCAGAAATCAGGTTCTAAGCTTCCCTCTCCTAATTTCACAATGAATGTGGAACTTTTTAATCAATTATTTTTCGATCTCTAAGACTATATTGGTAGATTGGCATCTTGAAAGAAGGAAGTAACTACAATTCTTTGAACTTCTTGCCATTCATATCATGCATTTGTGATCGTTTCTTAGCTGCTAGATTTGCTGTACCTGCAACTAAAATTATCAAATGCCTGAGAGGATTTCATTTCATGAATCACAAAGATCTTAGGGCTGCAGAGATACAAAAGCTTAAAAAGGTATCTTCGTCTTACATATTTGATGGAACAAGATTAGGTTTTGCTCGTGACAAGTGTACTTTTTTTCTCCTAGATTCTGCTACTAGATTACAATAGGTACTTTCCATTTTTTCCCCCATATTCCCTTCATTATTCATGAATTGAAAAACGAATAGAAGCAAATCCACAGAGAATTTATCATTAAACATGTGAAAAACAAACAGAAAGGCTGATGATGAACAAAAAACTCATTAGATGAAAAATGCACAAAACTTAAGTAAACTGAGGACCTTTGCAAGAATGTGATGGGCTCAACTGTGGGAAGGGTAGAAAGCCAACAAGGGAATAAAACCGGACCAACAATCCCCCTCCATTGAATCCTTCAACTCTTCCAGTATAAATCAGTCCACTATCGTTATACGCCCTTGCTGCCTTCCAATCAGCAGACCACTACCTCTTTGCAGAAGCTAGGTATTAGATGATAATGATTAAGAGGATTTCAAAATAATAATATTTTATAAAACTTGAACATCTCATGAAGTTTCTATAAAGAAGCTTTTTAATACCAACAAGGCATATATTAAGTTGACCTAGGAGGTTAAATTCATTCAGAGCTATACAACAAATTCCCATGCAGCATGAAAGCAACCAGTCACTAAACCACCAGATAGGCATTATGAAAGCTTCTGCAGCAAGTCAAATATTGTAAAAAAGGTTTAGTAGACAATGCACTGCTTCTTTAAATTACATCAGACCTCTCAGGAGCCATGGTTCGTCAACAATGGGTAAAAGGTCAATGTTAGAAATGTGCAGTACTTTTTTCATTATACGGAATGACCAACACTTAATAATCTCTGGTCGCTTTGACCTAAACCAAAGATCTAAATAATAGGTCATAGTTGATCTAATAATTCTTTTGTGCAGATTTAATTTTCTAAATATTTATTTAATGATAATGTACTTTTGTTTGAGTTAAACAAATTATTAGCAAAAGTGCGTCATCACTAAATAGGAACATTATATGGTTGGTATAAAGACAAAATAGTGGAGAGTTATGGTCTTCCATGTCCTTGGCACTATTGGACGTCATACTCCTACAACCTTTACTTTCTATGCTGGTATTGGAAAGAACAGTAAGAGTATCATCATGGTGGAGATCCTCTGCAAATATGTGGGCGTAACATAACAAGTACTTGTGCTAGACAAGATTTGGCTGAAGAACACTTCTTGGAGTGATTGTGGCAATCTAAATGGGTGTTCTATTAAAACTCATCATGCTCCTATTATTTGAGACATTAGCATTTACTTTTCTCTTTTTGTGTGTACTTTGATGCTATCAATGGCAATGTTGGTTGTTTAGGGCCATGTCCAAACACAATGAATTGCATTCCTATTGGATGAGTTATATCAACGCTCTATATAAAGTTCATCTTTTCTTTTATAAAGAGACAAAATTTGAGCATTTTAACATTCGATTGCACTCGAGAAAACCTGCACAATTAAACTATATGAATAAAGCTCATGAAAGGGACAATTAGCAGACAAGACAATATCTCGTTTTCACGTGGGTCAATGGCAAGGCGTTCATGGACAGTACTGCAAATGGCAAGAGTTCATTGCTAACACCTATAAGTCCATCGACAAAATTATGGAAATAAATTTCTCAGAAAACTTGGAGATCATCTAACTGGTGAGTTACCGTTTTGAACCCAAAGTAATGGACATAAAATAAGACTCGGATGATTTTCGCAAGCACACGTGCTTATGCACATCGTCGAATTTCGTTTCAGGTTCTTGGCAACTTATCACTACCCTTCAAAGCTCATCTCATGAAACTGATGTAACCAATACTTTCAAATGAGCGCAAAGAACATCAACATCATTAAGCAAGAAAGCACATCAAATCCCAATCAAAACAGAAAAAGCACGAAGCCCATACAGCATCATTCATCCAAACAAGACAACAGAAAAGAGGAGAGAATCATCAAACAGCTAACACGCACCCGAGGTTGCTTAGCGGCATCCGGATATGGATCTTCATTAGCGGCATTGGCACTGGCCGTAGCGGCTTCTCCCTCGGCGTCCTTCGTCTGAGCATCGCCGGAGACGGACACAGAGCACCTGACGACGCCGTGAAAAGAAAAGGGTCTCTTGGAAACCGCATGCTTGAGGCAAATCTTGGGGAAACCGCCATTGGGGTGGTGGGCCGTGGAGGCAGGGGTCGCGTCGCCGGTGAAGAGCTGCGAGACCGCGAAAAGGGTGATCGACGATGATCCCGCCAGTCCCAGATTTGCAGTCAGGATCGGCATTCTCGTGGATTCAGGGGGAGAGCAGAGAGTTTCGAAGTTCTTGACGCTGCTCTGCTTTTTTGCTGGGGAAAAAATTCAGGGGAGCTTCGGATATTCATGGAAATTCCAAGTGTCGCATCTGCGCCCACATATCTGGTTTTGGCCCCATTCCCATTGCTGCCACCATCGGATTCAGTGACAGCGTCATTTCAATCCAATGGGATTTTCGATGTGCGTAGTACGTTCCTCACTTTGCATCCGTTCCTTTCTTGCTCTTTCCAAGCAAAGAGCGTGGAGCGGATAAGCAACCTTTCTCTCTGTCTCTCTAGCGCGCGCGAAACCGTAAATAGTGTTGAACAGCGATGGCAAGAATCGTGCACAGGGAAAAAGAAAGAAAGAGCGCAAAATTCACAAATTTTATGTATGGAAGGCAATCGAGTAGTAAAAATTCCACTTGGTTCAATCAATTGCAATCTAGTTTTCTGCACATTTTTATTCGGTCCAATAAAATAATCGATCTTTATTGAAAAATACAATTAAGTCATAAAATTATGTTGAAAAACGCAGCTCAGGACAATATCTCACCCAGGCCAGATATTATGAGGCCGTCGTGGCCTGGACGAGGGCCGGCCTCAACAAATTTGGTAAGGAGAGCCCTCGCCGGGGCACACTCTTGCCCAGGCAAGGGTCAGCTGAGAGGCTAGGTGGCCGGCTAAAGGCAGAAGAAAGAAAAAAAAAATTAGAAAAAAAAAGAAAGAAAAAATCAAAAAATATATATATTATTAAAAATTGTCCACGTCAACGGCAATGGTACGACGTAAGCCGACTAGCATCCACGTCAGCAATATCCGTTTAAAATTAAACGGAAAAATTGGATTGGCACAAAAACAAAAAGTGTATAACTCAATTGACATCATAAAAAAAATTTAGAACTAAATTGATACAAATGCATAAGATTTAGGACTTTTCCGACACTATTGCCCCAATAATTTCGTTGAAACCTTATTTCATTTGATTAAACGGACAATAGCAACTTGATTTTCTTGTGTTTTATGTCGACCGTGTGAATATGACCCATGGATGATTGCGGCGGATGGCATTAATTTTTTATTTTTTTTTTTGGTAACTCAGGGAACCCCCGCACGGCCGACAGCCGGGAAGTAAACCCTGAGGGCGACACGTGCTAGCCACCACACACGTGTCACCTGTTAAGTCACCCTGCGGCGCCCGGGATTCGAACACTTAACCTTTTGCGAGAGGAAGAGTGCGCGCTCCAGCAGCGCCACCCAGGCGAGTGGTATGCCATTAATTTATTGATCAATCCTTTTCCCATGATTTGGTATGCTCTTGCTTCACAGCAAATGGCGAACTGACGATAAATATCGGAAAATAATTCATCTCTGTTTTCTTCGCAGACTAATTGTACTTGTCTCTCCCTCAATTCTCAGATTGAGGTACGATGCATTTTCCTTTAATGTCTTCTGTTCTCTCCATAAAGTAAGAACACTTCATACTCTCATCTGTTAACGTTCCTGTAAACAGGGACATTGCCCAGGTCCTTATGTTGTAATACTTACTTTTATGCTTGTATAGCCATTATACTGTAAATTTACATACGAAGCTAAAGAATGGCAATAAACACGTGCACAAGCACATATCCATTTAACCGAAAAGTTTGATAATCCAAGTAAGTAGTACCGAACCGTAGAAATACCACGCCCTGTACCCTTGATGAATTTCTTTGGATGATCTTCGGTATTACTTTCCACCAAAATGCTGGAGTGGAGATCTCTTACTATGAAATGCTTGCTTCAGCATATTGTTTCGGTACCCGAGCAATAAGCGGTTCATAATCCTGCAGAAAATGAAGATGAAACCTTCAACAACTTCACATTGGCATAAATAGAGACAAATATTATGTCCATGTGTACTTCCCAACTTGACCAGAAGAATCCTTCCGATCAAATGACTTGTCAGCGTCGTGGACAAGTACCTTGTAGTTTTGACTGAATGCCAGATGGAACTTTGACTATGCTAACAAAGATACTCAGAGGTACTTTCTCTAGCAAGTCCAAGTTAAAGCATAGAGGAACAGTGTCCTATACACGGGAGGCAGTCAAATTGGTTCACTTATCTTCGGTTGAATTTACAATAACAAAAAAAACCATTCATTACCTAGATAATTTCAGCCTCATATAACTATTCGATGCCATGCACACAACTTATATGAGAACACTTTTTCATTGTCCAGTTTTGAAATTCTAGCATGGATACTACGCTAAGATCTGTGGAAAAAAAATTTGGCCGAATGAGCACCTCATAGCGGATGATATTTTTTACCTTTACAATGGCCTGGGCACAAAGCTTCCCGGAAAGGACAGCTCCTTCCATTGAAGCCAGATATTTTTGCTTTGTGTAATCACCAGCTAAATAGAACCCCTCAATGGGGGACTTTTGCAAGGGACGGCAAGGCTCACAATCTGGAATTGTTTTGTAAACAGACCTGAGAAAAGCAGTTATCCACAAGACAACGATGGGGTTACTATCAATATAAAGATGCAAAGCCAGCCATATGCGGTCAATGAACACCTGTAGCTGAAAGTATAACTAGGGAAAATAATCGAAAACCTCAAGAATTCATCTCAATACCTTGGCGTTTTAACAACATGGTACTTAACAATCTTCGCTTTGCTTTGATCTGCAGCTATTTCGTCTGGGAAAAGTTTAGACAGCTCCTTCATTGTGGCATCTATAATTTCTTCATCACTGCACGTAATCCATTCTTCTGCCGGTGCAAAAACCAACTCAAGCATGGATTGATTCGGGTTATAGTATTCCTGCAGATAAACAGACCGCAAATAAACATCACATATTTTTCAGCACATGATGCTATGAAGAAAGCTAATGCAGTCGTTGACTGCTTATAAACCTAGGAATGTATGCCATGCTCTCGATCAGTTTCAGATACAGAGAACATAACCTAACAGGTGTACAACAATGGTTAAACTGATATATACATCAAACTATGAAACTTAGTTAAAGTGGCAATATAGTTCATTAATGGAGATTTAGTAATCTTGCCAGATAATTCAACTTCAGTGGCAAACATTGCCAATCCTACAATCATGCCATTTGTGTTTTTTTTTTCTTCTTATTTTCTTGTGCATTATTACTGAATGAATTGATCTATATCAAACTTTGAAAGCTTAGTAATCTGGTATATACATCAAACTGCAAGCTTAGTTAAAGTGGTATAAAGTTCTTGCCAGATGTCAACCGTCACTATTAAAATGTGTGAAGATGGAAAAAGAACTGGATGTGGACGAAACACTCCATTTGCACTAATCAGTCAATGCTGACTAACAACTTTCAAACATCATCTTCAAAAGTGTCAACAGAACATACCTTGCATGTTACGGACATGTCGGCATACACACTGAGAAGGGGACTTCTGCATCACACGAAGAAGCTAAGTAAAAAGGGTGGAACTAAGAAGTGAGAACAACATAGCAAAGAAATCGAGACTCCAAGACAACATTAGCGGGTGCTTTTCCACTAAACGTGAGATGTCATCAAGCTAGAGAGGCAGAACCTGCTAAAGAGTAGATGATCATATGTGTTCTTCAGCTTCCTATCAAACCTACAGTAGAAACAACCCCATGATCAGACCAGCAGCAACAAACTCATTAGTGGCTTTTCAAAATTAATTAAAGCAAAAAAATGCCCAAGCATAGCACATTATAAGCAGCAAGAAACCGACCAATTTATCTATTGTCGTTCTTGAACAGAGTTAAGACGAAGAAAAAGCAGGCACACAAAGTTCAACATAAAAATCGCTTGAGTGCTGCACAGACCACAACTCTATGTCTTATAAGAGACAATCCACAGCATACGGAGGCAGACATTCAGACCTGCCATAATGCTGGTGTAAGGACAACCATAGAAAAATAATTCAAGGGTGTGGTAATAAAGTCAGCACACATGAATGGCACATATATTTAGGTCTACAGAGTGAGACAGAGAATAAGAAAAGAGTTTTCCTCGCATGGTCCAACATAAGGATCGCAAAGTCCAGCACTAACCATATATGGATATTGATGACTGGAACACCGACCAACTTCTCCAATCTTTTGAAGTATGGAATTTCCTTCCAGCTCTCAGGCAGTAGAAGTTTTAATATATCAACTGTCAAGAGAAAAAAAAATGTACTATTTTCATAGAGAACAGAAGGATGGTGAACATGTAAGGAAAAAAGCAGAACTTACAAGTATACCTGGAGTAGCAAACACAAAGGCATCCCCTTCAATGACATCACCATCATTTAGTATAAAGCTCTTTACTGTGCCATCAGCATTTAATTCAATTCTTCTTATTCGTGAATTGAGCCTGACATCACCTCCCAAAGACCGAATATGATCAACAATTGGCATGCAAAGTCTTTCTGGAGGATTACCATCTAAAAAGGCAATCTTTGAACCATGCTTCTCCTGTTAACATACAATTCCATGAGTTCCTGGGATCTGGTGACATACTATATTTATATTTCTTTCCAATGTGCATTGTGCTTACATTGGTGAATGATGAACTAGCTGTCTAATTCAACCCTTATAGTTTTGGATTAAAAGTCAAATTCTGCAGAGAAGATTAGAGTCGACAAAGAAATGACAGGCGGGGAAGCTGGTTTAGGTGGCAATTCGTAACGACAGAAAGGTTCCCAACCTCTGGTTTAGACACATGTCTTCTTAAGCACTCACGATCACTTGAAAAGTAGGACTTCAGGTCTCGTTTGAAGGGGTCCAGGTAATGGGTTAGCATAAAGTGGCTAAGAATGCATATGCCATACCATTTTCATGAACAACAGAGTAGTTCACACTGTTTATTCATCAACCTGCTAAATCCTGATACTGTGTAGAAGATTTACATGCATCCACATGCTATGCTAATAACATAGCCTTCCCAGTTGCCTTGTTTCCTTCACTTTCTTTGTACAAGGTATTAGCTTTGACCATTATGGTGCTGTAGTTGAAGAGGCGATACTTTCAAATGCTTAATCAGGATTATGAACAGTGTGATATATAGTCCCATACTCTCTCTATTAGACCAGCAGAAGTGCAACTGCATAACCCCTAGCACTAGTCTTAAGATGCTAGCCACCATAATTATTGGGCTTGCATGCAGAGCTCTTGGATCATTGATTCTCACTTTTCTCCAAGTAACTATCGTTTATCGTCATAGCTGTCGCATGTTGTACTATTTCAATGTATCAGAAAGATCTTTTCCTTTTTCTTCCTAATAAGCTTCTCATAGTCCAGCTATATATTCATCTGTTTTTTTTTTTTTGGTAAAGAATATATATTCATCTGTTAACATGTGATAATAACAGAAATGACATCACCCTCAATTATTACCTTCAATCTTCTACATTTAGACAATAATTTGGATCAACTTATTATTGTAACATTGATCGTTATAGTTTTCTAACTTCAGTGGTCTTGACATCCAGTAAGGTCATTTCAAGTTTGAAAGTACAGAATTCAACATTCTACATTAATAGGACATAATCATAGGGGCTTGGTTATGGACATGAGGCTAGGTCCTTTATGCTACGTTTTGGAGTTTGCTAGTTCCATCACAATGTAATGGGTACCACAAGATTGCAAGAATCCCATATGATGGTTCACTTCTTTTTCTTCACTGCTGGATCTGTTCCTCTGTATAAATAGGACCAAGGTCAGTACTGGGACTTGCAGGGTGTTATTTCGATGTAAATAGTCTTTGGTCAGCTAGAATGATGCTTTATATTTAAAGGGAACTAGGAAATGTTACATTATTACTCTGCAAACGAGTAAAATATTAATATGTTCCTCCAAGTTTAAAGCTTAAGTTATAATTATCTCAGTCATACTAATCCACGATTTTTGCTATAGGCTTTTCTTTGATTGGAGAATTTTACCGGATTAGCAAATCATTAAATTGAGTTTTTCTGGATTTACCATGTAGAGGATAATATAAGCACAAAGTAACATCTTACAATTCCATATAGCAGAACTAGAAATTTTGACAATAGTCTGTACACAGGATGAATTTATACAGCTAACAATGTCCTATCATCAGATTAAACCTAATTAAATCGACCCAGTATACTTAGGGTAGCTGTAATTCTTTATGAAAGATATACCTGTAACTTCACCACAACGTAGCCACTCTAAGTACTGCACAATTACTGCAGAGTAGGTATGAAAGAGTATGTGATATTCACACTCAAGCCTTCAAAAACACACGCGTTCTGTTATAGAAGTAGTCTCCATTCTTGAGCGTTGTCAAATAAGTAGCAATTTTTTGATGTGGAGTGCCTCTTCATGGTACACTAGCAATTTGGATCACAAAAGGCAACTTTCCAAATTCTGGTCTGATAATAGTTGCAAATGTCTCATAATTATTGTTATTTTGTCATATCTAGAAATGCATCTCCAAATGACTGCTCGTGGTTTCAGCTGTGCATATGACACACTAGTACATACATTACCCTATATTTAATAAAAAAAACAAAATATTAAACCACTAGACAATCAGAAAAATTTTGCACTTCCACGTTTTAGACAAAGGACATCATGGTATTTGATGATTATGCCAACTGGAATGGACGAAGAGAGCTTAGCGATTACATCAGTTATCCATTTAGATTAGCTGGCCAACACTTGCAACAGAGAAGCATGTAGTGAACATGGACACGTGGAGCAAATTAGGCCAGAAAAGCCAAGTATCCTCTATTCACATGCAGTTTACATTTGTAAAAGACGGATATCCAAGCAATAATACAATCGACCAAAGACCCACGAGCCCCTTATGCAAATTTAGTCATCTACATATAGCATGTATCTTTTTCTGGCTTTCCGTGCTTTCCTATCTACGTTCAGTCCAGAGAACTTAGGAAGTATAGGGCAGCAACCCAGCACATAACAGAAACTCTAGAAGATGCACCAAAACCATTATGATGATGCTAAAACCGACATCCAATGAAACAAAAAAGTAAGTTGACATGAATGACAAGGTGCCACGAGCTGAAAGTACCTGAAGAAACCGATTCAAAGCAATCAGAATACACTGCATAGAAAGTTCATCTGGATTGATAAAGTTCAGTGCCTTCGACATTGCAATAAACACCTCCTTGGTCACCCTATCAGGAACGCCCTAAAAAAACATAGTAGTCAGTCAGCTCTAAAGAAAGTGCAATCTTTATGCAGCAAATGCCTTGGTGATTTATAGAAATTATCCTGTAAGGGCTTTCTCTCCCATGTCAGCCAAGATAACTTAGAAGAACTAATCTTGGCATCCACGAGTTTCTACTATGATAAGCACGCCAAAGTGAGCCCAGGCATATAAAATTCCCCAAGCCATTAAATCATGAAATCTACAATTGCTCGTCACAACCTCAAACCAAGGCGAACAAAAAACATATTGATGACAAAATGAGTACCTGCTTTCTCATCCATTCTTGGACAGTAAAACTATCCTGGGCATTGACATAAGCCTGTCCACCCACCATTGCAGGCAAGAGCCCAATTGCGAACTTGATTTTCTCTGGCCAAGTCAGCATCTCATTATTCTTCAAAATCGCCAATATGCCTGCATTATACTGTCATTAAGTCCATGTCTTTGAAAGAGTTCAATCAGGATGCTGGAAAATAATGAGCAACTAACTGCAATCATGACCATGAAAGTCACTGATTATATTCCCAAAAAAAAAAAACAAAAGGAAAGAGCTACAAGCTGTAGATCACTGAGAAGAAACAGTTACAGCAATCTGAATTATCTGAGGTGTGTGGCCAAGGAGATGGGCATACAATCAATTTAAGTTGGCCCAGGCTTATTTATCTGAGGTGGGCTAACTTGTCATAAAGAAAAAGTTTACTCTACCGGATTGCAAGAAAAACCTTACTCCTTGTAGTGAAACAAATTGGTGCGTGATCTACTGTTTCCCAATCTATGCACTTCAAATAATGTAAAGGATTTTTTTTTTTTTCAGGATATGTGGCTTGTAAAATTTTGACTTAGCTGAGTTCAAAAACCCCAACCGAAAACTTTAAGCAACCAAAAAATTTGTAGCACTCTCTATTCACTTCCCAGCCATGCTTACCACGCATCATTACCTGACCAGCCAAGTGAACTACCCACTTATGAAAGCAAAAAAAAACAGCTCCACACCATTAATGTAGATTGCTTCAAAGGAAAAAATGATCCATCTAACTAAATGATTTTAATGACAACATACAAAAGATGTAAAATATAATAAAAACCCTGAAACTAAATATTTGATAATTAATGCATCGAATATTTGTGCAATGAAGCTATCAAATGAAGTATGCCCAGAGAATCAACTGTTGATATGCCATATCAATGTCATGGAATTGGCCTATGCTGCTGCATCCCAACTTCAATGACAAACAGTTATTATGGACAAGTTCCTACACTTAACACAACTCAGACATGTGAACATCATGTCCATACTAACCATTAAAAGGCGCGGGTAAAACTTCTGGGAAATCAAATCTACTGAATTCACCAGGTTTGTTTGGCATTGCAAATATCATGGAGTGCTCCTTCCACTGCAGCCGATCATCAATTCCAAGTTCACCAAACAAATTCTGCACATTTGGGTATGCCCCAACTTTCCAGTGGAAAATCAAACAATGAGAAAATAAGAATAGTAATTCTAATTCGCACCAGACCATTCAGATCAAGGTTCTGGTTTGTTTTGTATTCTTGAGTCATACTAACCAAACAGTCCCCCAGCATAATCAAGCAAAACTCAGATAACTGATCTGGACAAGGTCGACTTAATATAGCCAACAGAGCACTTTTGAGGAAGCATCTATCCAGATTTAATGTTCTACCTATAAAGTGCAAACTTACAGAAAATATGTAGGCCCGTCTCATACCAGTCTCCATCAGCATCTTTCCAAGCAGCCACCTAAAGATAAAGAATTTCCAATTAACCACCGAATACGATGCTAAAGATTCCTTCTCCCAAATTTTTTTTCTTGTAAAAAAAAATTGTTCTGATCAGAAAGCACTTGTCCTCTCTGCTACATTTGTTTGTCCAAAATTTTTATGGTTATTTTGGGCAGTATAAAAAAAGAAATCAGACTGGCGCCAAACTTATTAATCACTAATACAAATGTGGCATGGCACAGAAACCTTTCCACCAAGGACATCTCTCGCTTCCAGTACTAAAGGTTGGTGACCAGCATCTGCTAAGTACTTTGCTGTTGACAAGCCAGCCAAACCTGTAATTTACCTCCAAGAAAGAGTCAACTCTACCATCAGAAAAAGAGTAGCAGTCATCACGTACTGAAAGTAATTCTAAAATCAAAGCATACATCATGGTGAAACTATATTGTACTCTCTCGGACCATCTTCTCTAAAAAGGAAATGAAGAATCTGACTGCCTGTTGTTTCGTTAAAATTAGTTAGGATAGAGAGTGAAAGCAATAAACATGAGAATCCAACTTAACATGACACGCTCCCAACTTTGAATGTCTAATAACAAAGGAAAACAAGAGAACTCGAGTTTATCCTGATCAATACAAGACATACCCCCAAAACCTCTCCCCTTATAGTTACTCAAACCAAGAGAAACACTTGATGCTAGAATTTTATGAAAAGGCATTCCATCAAAGAAAGTATACGTAGAAATACTTCTCCCCTCCAACAACAGCACAGACAGCATCACTATTGGAGTGCAGCATTGCCACTTGCCAATAGTCATAAGAAATAAGTTCATCCTAATGTATGCCAATGTATTGATAAACAATAAAAATGTTCAAAACATATAAACCTACCACAGTAGGTAGCCATTCGTCGATGGACACAGCTTATAAGTTATAGCTGCGGTTCAGTAAATCGACTTCAACATGATATATAGCTCGGCAAACACCATCTTTTACGTAAATTAGCTTCACTAGTTGATCTACATACGACAGAGCAGCCACCGCAACCGGTGCCAATATCTTTAAACCAAGAGAACCATAAGCAAAAGTGAAGCGCGGTAGCGCGAATCGGCGACCCAATAAAATAAACCGCACAAAGATTTAACATTTCAGAGAGTTCCCAGAGTCGGGGAGTCTCACCTGCTCCGGCAATCACGACTTTCAACGGTTTCGCCGGGCGAGCAGCGGAACGGAACGAGGCGGACAATTGGGCCGCCTCTAGAAAATTAACGGTGTTCTCGAGCTCCGGCCTCGGGGAGTCAATGCACACCACCTGTTCGCCAACCGAAAAAAAAGCTATAACGCCGCGCCCCCATCTCTACAGACAGGATCAAAAGCAGAGCAAAAAGGGACGAAAGCAAGGAAAATTCACAAATTCACCTTGAAAGCACGCTCGTCGCTCTTGGGCCCCGAACGGACCGAACCCTCGACCGAAATCCTCAAGCTAGCCCCCATCGACTCGCCGCCGCGGAACGCGAGACCGCTCGCCGGATTCCTGCCGACGACAGCCCCGCGTCCGGCGGCCGACCCGCGGTGCCGGACCCTCGAATGGCCGATGCTTCTCAAGCTCGAACCCGCGGCAGAAATGCACGCGCACCCCGTCATCTTGAAACAGAGGAAGTTCAGCTAGAGACAGAGAGAGACGGAGAGACGGAGAGAAAGAGGAAGTGGGTTAGGAGGGTGGAGGGTGGAGGGCGGCGAGGATAATGGAAGTGGCGAGAGACGCACTGAGCCATCTTTTTGGGCAAATTATAGCGGCCGAGCTGCGTCTCTGTTGGTTTGCATACATGTAACATCGACGTCCATGGGAAAGTGGCGGAAGTTTTTAATGTCGTCGTTAAGAATATTCCGTGGAGAATGGTAACGGATTTTAGGACGGTCCATGACAAAAGAGCTTCTCTCCCTCTCTCTCTATCTCGATTCTAGGACAGTCCAAAACAAAGAGCTCCCCTCTCCCTCTCTCTCTCTCTTTCTCTCTCTACAGGAGACTAGGCAAGCAGTAAAACTTGGGTCTCCACTAGCCCCAGATGTCTTTGCTGTCATGTAAACTGTGCTAATAGAAATGTGAAGGATTCGTAACTTTTGGACTGATTCATCCAAATATCGAGATGTCAAAAAAGAGGGTACCCTGTCCTCCCACGGGAAGAAAGAGAATAACCGGAAAAGAATTGGAGGTGGAGAGACGGGTCCGGCCATCGGGATCTAAAACAAGGCATCGTAGACTCCTCACAGAAAAATGCCATGATTTGGTGAGGAAACGTTACCAAACCCAAGGATCTAAACCGGTCCTCGGTAAGTTGGTCCCATGAGCCCATGATCTCTTTGCTGTCACGTAAACTATGCTGGTAGAAAAGAGAAGGATTCACTCTGTCAAATTGAAGTTTGCCACTTGCACATCATCTTCCTCTCTCATCTTCACCTTATTTACTAAAACCTAATTCTTAAGAAAAATAGCATGTGAGGACAAAATTTGTTAAAATGACCCATAAGAATATTAAATTTCTAGAAAATACCATCAATTTAAGGAGAAAAGAGGGGAAAAAAATAGATTACTATTGAGTTCCACAAAATTTATAGCTATTGAATTGCAATTGCTACAAGACTATAGAAAAAGGTAAATGCATAGATTATCAATTCCGAAAAGCAAATTCGATATCTATATCTTGAAAAATCGCAACTCAGTCTGCATTAATCTTTCACGGTATTAAAAATATATATAAGATAAAATGGAATTAAAAATGAAGTTAGAAACTTGGGAATAAGTATTGATGCTAAATCGAGAAAATATTAAATTTTCCAAATTGATATACAAAGGAAAATTAAGTCTATTTATCAATTATATGTACTAACTAAGAGTAATTAAGCTTGTCTAAAGTGATTTTTTTATCCAAATCTTGTAGTGCACGCTCTTTGACTTTTTATTAATCTTAATCAACTAAGATTTTTATAATATATAAATGTTGACATGTACATTATAGGAAAAATGATAAAAATGGTCTCTGAATTTTAGCCCAATATATAATGTGATCCATGAACAAAATATACTATCGATCTTCTTTCTCGAGCTAGACGCGGGTGACTCAGCTACTTTATAGGCTTGGAGGTCAATTCAGATTTATCTAGTCATAATCTTTCTTGAGCAAAATATAGTATTGATCTCCTTTCTTAAGCTAGACTCATTAACAACAAGGTCAATACAACTCCTATTGAGACCAATTTCAAATTTGATGCCAAAGACTATGCACCTCTTTTGAATCCTACACTTTATCAACAGCTAGTCGACGGTCTTATG
Source organism: Syzygium jambos (assembly GCA_031216235.1). Lineage (NCBI taxonomy): Eukaryota > Viridiplantae > Streptophyta > Magnoliopsida > Myrtales > Myrtaceae > Syzygium > Syzygium jambos. The sequence goes on from CM062227.1 coordinate 14,230,506, forward strand.
TGTCTCGCTTTTACTCGACCCAACATCGTCAATATTGTTCATATTGTCAGTTAGTACATGACTTGCCCCATACGACTCATTTTACTACAGTCCTTCGAGTTCTTTACTACGTCATGGGTATGGTATTTCACGACCTTTACTTTTTTAATCATTCTACCTTGGAGTGGACAACTTATTCTTCTGCTAACTAGGCTAGTGACCTCCAGATCGTCACTCCGCTACAAGCTATTGTTTCTTTTTGAGCAACTCACTTATTTCATGATGTAGTAAAAACAAACTAGTGTCACTCGTTCTAGTGCAAAAACAGAATATCGAGCTCTTACTAATAAGACATCAAAATTATTATGGTTGCAATGGCTTCTAGAAAACATAGGAGTGCGTCATCATAATAAGATAGTCATTCATTATAACAATCGAGTGCCATTCAAATAGCAAATAATAATTTTTATCATGAACGTACCAACACATTGAAATAGACTGTCATTTCATCAAATATCACATTCTTCGTGACATTGTTTAACTTGTCCCACCTTCATCCATGGAACAAATTGCTTATATCTTCACCAAAACAAATCCACCCGGATGTTTTCTTAATCTTTTCTCCAAAGTTGAGTTGATTTCTTTCAACTCACCTAGAGTTTGCAGGATGATGTTAGAGAGAGAGAGAGAGAGAGAGAGAGGTGTAGATTACTATTTCTGAGATTAGGTTAATTGTAATTAAGTTTGATTGTCTTCTTACCCTAGATATATATATATATATATATATGGGATTTGTACTTTTCATTTGGTAACATACAAATACTACATTTCTCTTTTCCATCACAAATCTCAACTAATAAAATATTTCTTGAAAATATGTCAATAGGACCTCTGTGAAAAAAATTGTAGGTGTCAACACTTAGGGTCTGCATAGCAACGTTTTTGTTCCCAGAAATAATTTCTGATCAGAAATAGTTTTTTCTATTTCTATTTCTTATAACAGTTTCTGAGCAAAAAATAACGTTTAGTAACTACACAAAATTTATATTCCTGGAATAGAATAAGAATAGAAACGCGTTTAGGACACGAATGATCCGTTTCTATTCCATGGATGAGTTTCTCCCTTCTGGGCTACCGACAAAGGACGGCGGGTGGCGGTGGGGGCGAAGGACAGTGGTCGGCAGCGACAGAGGATGGCGACCGGCGGCGGGAGGCAGTGGAGCATGGCGGTCATCGGCGGAGCACGGTGACATCGGGCGGCAGTTACGGTAGCGGGGGGGCGGCGGCGGGAGGTGGTTGGTGGCAGAAGGTGGCCAGTGTCGGTTAATGGAGCACGGCGGCCAGTGGCAAAGGATGGCTGCCGATGGTGGGTGATCGTCGGCGTCGGGTGGCCAGGGGCAGAAGGTGGCCGGCGGCCGAGGGCAGCCAACGCCGGGTGGTGGCCGGCGTCGAGCAGTGGACCACAATGGCCGGCGGCGAAGGATGGCGACTGGTGGTGGGTGGCCGGCGGCGGCGGAGGACGACGACCGATGGTGGGTGATCGCCAGCGTCGGGTGGTTGGCGGGGGGAGGCGGCCAGCGCCGAGTGGCGGCCAGTGTCGGGTGATGGAGCACGGCGGCAACAGTGGAGGACGGTGGCAGGTGGCGACAAGCGTCGAGCGGCGAAGGACAGTGGTCAACGACAAGAGGCAGCCAACAGGCGGGGGGCGGCCGACGGGCGTTGGCTGGTGGGTGGCGGCGGAAGGCAGGCGGTAGGTGGCGGCGAAGGACGGCGAGAGGCGGTGGTGGGCGGGTTGCAGTCGATGGATTGTTTCTTGTTTTTGGAAGATTCTAGAAAAAATCGTTTCTTGTTTTTGTTCGAGAAACAAAAAAGTAGATTTTTTTTTGCGTCTTGTTTCTGTTCCAAATTTATTCCGTGATCACTTTTTTATTCCAAAAATAAAAAAGTAAATTTTTTTTACTAAACAGATTTTTATTTTTTTCTGTTCTGGAGAATAAAAGAAAAAAAATAAGAAACGTTACTAACAGACCCTTATTAATCCGGTGGGAATGTGCTCGTCGAACCGATTAACACGTGGATATGCTTGTTAGGCCTGGACAGTAAGTCTAGCCCTGTTGCCCCCAATCAATGTGTGATGTGACTAATCGTGCGGTGGGTAAAAGACAAATTGCGAGAGTAAGGTCTCGAGTTAAGCGAAGAAAACATGCACCTTTGTCCACTCAGCTTCGGTGCTTGGGTTGGCCAAGCTTGACTAACAGTCTAACAGTGGTTCCGACCTCTGTGAACTGTTCTCAATCCGCTCACAAGTCTTGTTTTCGCCTACCGCAGTTTCTGAATCTGTCGACGTTGATGGAAAGAAGGGCTTGTAATTTTGGTCTATCGTATGGCCAGCTATGCAGGGTTTTGTTCTATTCGCCGATTTGAAACTTCTGCGCGTGCCTTGGGGCTTTTCCTTTCCTTCTGGCTTTTCTACGCGTAATGCGATTCCTGTCTTTCGACTAACTTGGCTTGTCCTGTTTCTTGATTGAGTTTTGCAGATTTTTGCCGATATGACTACTCGGGCGCCTTTCTGCTGTTTTTACGCCAACATAAACAGAATCTTGCCCGTTCCAATTCATTCATTATATCTCTGAAGGATTGAAGAACGTGTAGTTAAAATTAGAGATAGTGTTTGAGTATATGAAGGTACCGATAATCAAAGGAGCAACAGTCCAAATTATCATAACTGTCGCTGTAAGCAGAAATTTTTTAGCCAAATTTCGCAGATTTAGATATCCCACCAGCAACCAATCTGTTAAGTTATTGCTTTAATTTTGTCCTTCGTTCATTCTATCGATTGTCAAACTCGAAACTTGAGACTAAAGCAACTCCACCAGGCTGATTGCCCAATTACCAATCGTAATGAGTGCGTGGGACGAGTGATTCCATATCTAGGGGTTTGATAGATTATGTGTATGGGCGGGTGTCTTCAGATGGGTTGGATAAGGAATGTTTACCACCAAAGCGTAAAAGCACAAGTCACCAGCTGATGATAAAGAACTGAAATAATGCCAGCTTACAACCAAGACGTAAAGGGTTACTCCTGGCCAAGGATAAAGAAATGTTTCATTCACCACCAACGATGTTGGATAAAGATTTGGATATAAATTCAATCAAATGACATATATTCATCAATTATGAGTTTCACTTGAGAACTCTCCTCTATTTATAGAGGAATTAAGACATAGAAAAGAGACAAACATTAAAGACATGGGAACTGCCCAAAAATTAAAGACGTTGGGGCTACCCAAATATTAAAAACATGAGAACTATGAAGTAATTAAAGTGCTAAGAACTAGAAATTTGACTCTTGGAACCTACATTAGAATTAAGACTCGTAAAACTTGGACTTAAAATTCATCAACATATATTCAAGGAAATTGCTCAAAATAACCTCCCATCGATATGTCTTTGAGAACTGCAACTATTTTGGTGAATTGGTAACTCAATACTTGATCAGCAAGGAAGAATCGACAACTCCTTAATAGATAACTTGGCCAATATCTACACATTGATAACTTCATTCATGACCCATCGAAGCAAATTATGACCAAAATCTGCCTTTGATTGAATGAACATTGATTGTGTTGGATTAGTTGATAATATCAAGTTGGAACTTCAGGATTATTCCATTGAATCGGATGCTTCCACGTCAAATCGTCCACCATGAGAGAGGTTGAGAGATCAGCATTGATGTTGGCCTAGTGGTACTGGACTATATTTCACAAGCATGAGGTCAAGGGTCAAGGGGTTGAAATCACGAATTATTGTGACTTGGGTGATGATAGGCGCGCTCACCAATAGTGATGGTGCGGAAGGGACAACCACAAGGTAAGCTCAAGAGGAAGACAGGAACTCGAAAAAACTGGGCTGTCGCGAATGAGTTATTTGTTTAAAGCCCAATCCAGGTTAACCCAATTCCCTCGTGTGTAAGCCTAAAATGTGCACACACCTCACAAAAGGGATGAGAAAAGCCTATTGGGCATTGACAAAAGCCCATGGAGAGAAAAATACGTTTAACAAGGGAAAATGATACCGATATTATTATAAATTTCGTACGATCCTCACTTTGGTGTCATAAATTTTTTTATCGATCATTTTTTTGGTCTGAAATCGATCACTTGAGTATCATAACTTTTAAAAACTTCCACTTAAATTATGTCAGCAATTTCTTTTACCTGAAAACCTGACACTGTATTAAAATTTATAGAACTTGGGGTGGATGTTTTCTGAAAGTTATAGTATTCAAGTAATCGACTAAAAAGTTGTGGCACTCAAATGGTCGATTGAAAAATTATGACGTTTAAGTAAGTGTTGTGTGAAAGGTATGATATTTATGGTGTCCTATTCATGTTTAGGAAATTCATATTGGTATTATCCCTTGAAAACCGCTTTAAAGCAATCAATAGAAAGAGATTGGCTAAGGACCACAAAAATTGAAGAAAGTTAGTCAATTATAGAAATTGAATTCTCGTAAGGAACAAATTGATAAAAAGAGAACTTAAAGGACAACAGTAAAAGTTTTACAAAATTTTCCAGAATTTAACGACTTTATTGGCCATATGGTAGATTTGTTTCAAGGGTATCAACTTTTTCGAGTTTTCAAGATACACTTAGATGTACAGGGTTAATTTGTTTAAGTGTTCAGTCATACCACGTAATAGTCATGGCAAAGTGTTATGGATCATTCATCTTCAACCACATGATATATCCTACTTGGTGGCACCCGTGTTATGTATCTCATTTTGATTGAATTATTACATAACAAGTCACTATCACATGATATAAATGTTTTGTAAAATACCTCCTCCCTCTCACATACTAATTTTTATGAAATTTAATATTATATTTGAAGCTTTTTTTTTTCCATTGAACTTTTTTTCCTTTACAACGGGCGTACCCACTTTGACCTTTCAACAATGTAAATACTAAAAAAATTTTAAAAACGATCTCATACAGAGTTGCACATTCACGCATTTTTTTATAAATTTTTTACATTGAGAAAATACTTTAAATTTTAACGGGGGAAATAAAAAAAATTACCTTTTGACTTTCCAGAAGCCCAGAAAAGTAAACCCTAAATTTTATGACACCATTAGGCCAAGTTACAATTGACTGAATATTGATAAAAATCCAAAAACACACACATGTTTGTGTGTGTTATTTGGCTGCCACTAAATCGCACAACTAATGTTTTCCAGATCCAAAGTATAATCTTACCAGACAAATAAACTAATGCGAGCTATTTTTTTGGTTTTTCCGCCGACAGAAAAAATAAGATAAAACTACAGAAACTTCAAAACATCTTGTCAGAAAAATAAGATAAATCTCTGACAAAACCCCAATTTAAAAAAATACCAATCATCAGAAAATTAAAAAAAAAAAACTTGGAGGTTCGCCAACCCCAATCATTCACCCTTCTGCAGTATAAATCATTATTAACTTCGAAATTATTATGGGGAACGCATTTTTTTTTCTTTTTTTTTGACATTTTGTGCGAAACCAAATTTATGATAGGACGAACAGAAAATCTGAAAATTTAGCCATGAACAGAAGAGCAGTTTGTCAGGCGCGATGTTTTTCAAAAGTGAGAGAAAATAATTTTAAAAAAGAGGGTTTAACTTAGGGGCTTCGAACCTTCTGCCAATGGGGATGCGACGCGTGTCCTCGGAAGGATCGAGTCGCCGGTCAAATGTTCGACAAGGTCTGCATGTGAATGTGTGCGTCAATGATTGAGGGTCAGGTGAGGATGAAGACGAAGAAAGCTCGTGCATAATAGACCTGTAATTTGATTAGAATTTTTTATTTATTTTTCAAGGAAAAAAAATAAGGAGAGGGAAAAATTATTATGGGTTTGATAAACTAATTTCCTCTGCCGACACTTGGAGAGGACTCTTTGGCAAATTCAACCTTGAGATTAAACATAAAAAGTTGGCCGGAGATGAAGGTGAAGAAGGGAAGACTATGGTTTATGAATTGCACCTACGACCTTCATGGCCATAGCCATGGATTTTCAAATCATGAGCATGATTACATACTTCGATCGGAGAAATATTCATTGCCTGAAATCTTATAAAATTAGGAGGGAATCGAACCTTTCGGTCTCTCTAGTTGGAGAGGATTTTGCTTTTGGTCCTCATACTTTTCAATTCTAGTTAGATTCTTTGCTGACAATTGAATCATTTCGTCGGAATTTCTGGTCAAAATTCAATTGAAACTATCGGTGGAGCAAGCAATATGGAGCAAATATCATCTATCGACAGAAATATAAAGAAAGTTAACGGCGAAAGAGATTGCGAAGCAAATTTGTAGGGTTTCGGTCCTTCCACTCGAATCGCTCCGCTCTACTAGCCCTAAGAGCCCAAAGTCAAAGCTGGAGTCAACTAGGGAAACCATTGAAACCTTCGATAGCATGTTACGAATGAGATGCCGCTCCACAAGGGGCTGAACTTTGCTCGAAATAGACTAAGTTGCCTCCGCAAACTTACCCGACACCTCTTCTACTTAGCCGAAAATGTCGATCCCCATTCGACTTCTCCGTCCATAGCGCGAGCATAATCCACCCAGTCCATAGCGCGAGCTTCCTCTACAAAGTGGTCCCTCCGAGACTAGATGATCGCGTCCCCCACTTGTTCACCGACATCAGAAAAGGGGCTTCCGACTCTAAAACTTCCACTTACTAAGTGGCACTTAGCATCTTCGTCCATTTGCAGATTAATGAAGCTTTCCACTAGCACGAACATCCTAACACGTTGTTAACATCATATGCATAGGAACTTATGTATGAGTAGAATAATTTGTCTGCACTATCATACCCACATATTATCTCTCACAAAATATTATTTCATCTTCAAATCACATAGGTAGTTCTCCCAACACAAATAATTAAGACCTTAGTATCTTTATATGCTATTCTTTTTAAGTACTTTTTTGGTCTTGGTTAGTTCATGTGCAGTTGTTAAAAAGCAAAAAGTGGACACAAGTAAATTCAAATAGATAATCCAAGAAATTGTAGTCGCCAGATTCTTCTAATATATTGGCCCTAATATTAAAAAGAGAAATCATGCAAAAAGACCCCAGATCGACGTGCTAAATCTATGTTCTCCCACGACCAAGTGCAAGTAATTTTGACTACATCATGCAACCTCATGTTACCATTGTTAATGGCAAACACTTTTAATGAAAATGCTATAATCTTTGAGTTGTGAGAGACTAGTGCTACTACACAAACAAGAAGACAGTTAAAGAAAATGGTTAATATCACGAAAAACCTGAAACCGGTACATCTGTAATAAATTTATCCAAAATAATTTTTTGACTATAAAAAACCCCAGATTAGTATATTTGTGACAAATTTACTCTTCGTTAGTTTTCGTTAAATTGGATCAATACCACGAAAAACTACAAACTAGTATAACTGTGACAAACGGAGGGCAAAAATCCAAATCGGTACACCGTCAACTGTTACGTGTCATCCAATTCAACAATTTGATGGTAAAATTTAACGAAAACTAAGGGATAGTAAATTTGGCACATGTGTATCAATTTAGGATTTTTGATATTAAAAAATTAATTTGGGGTAAATTTATTACGAGTGTATCAATTTAAACTTTTTCGTGATATTAAGAAAAAATGGTAAAGGTTGCTCCAAAAACTTCCAAAGAAGCATCTCGTATTATCAATGTCCATTGTCCTGGAAATTGTTTAAGGTTATTCACTGTCAGAGAGAGAGAGAGAGAGAGAGAGAGGTCTGAACTGGCTGTCTGAAACAGTAGTTGGTGGATCTTGTCGTTTCTATTATAAAACATTCGTTTAATCTCCTTAACTGCTCCACTCGAAGAACAGTAGAAATCAACGACAAAATAAACTAAGTTCGAAGCAGTGCATGCCATCAAAGGTTAAGACAAGACCGACGGTAAAGAAGCATCTGTTCTTCATAATTCACGGAAGGGACACAACAAAGATCAATCTGCTTTACGTTCGTGAGCAGAAGTGGGTAGCAGTTGTACCGTGCGTTGTTTGCATTGCAATCGCCAAAGCAGTTGACTTCGATGGGCAAATGAAATGATTCAGATTTGTCTCGAGCTCGATGGGTAACACCAGCGTGTTTGAATCTGATGAACAAAGAAACTAAACAGAACTCAAAAAGTGAAAATCCGTAATATCAATTCTGTCTTTGCGATTCGTTTTTCGTCTTTTGAAATTCATTCCGAAGAGATATGGAAAGATATGTTTATTTTCGACCGTGAGAAATGACCATTAAATAAATGCCAATTTAAAATCAGTTCCGTATTTGTCATTGTCTGCGAAAATTGGTTTTCTGAATAAAAATCCACTCTAAAAGGCCTCTATTGCATAAGATACGGTTGTATTCCAATTTAATTAATTAAGTACATTTTTTCCCACGCTGCCGTCCTTTTTTTTTCCTTTTTTTTTTTGGTCTAAAAAATTGGGATAGTCAAGAGTTATCAGACAAAAAGCCCAACGCAGGGGCATCAAAGCACAGCAAATCCCAGAAGGGGTTAGAGAGGATGGGCTAATCAAGATAGGGGTAAAGAATTTAAACGATGGGACGTACCTATCGAATCTGCAACTCTGCTTGCTGACTTTTATTTACCGACGTTTCAAATCCCTTGTATGTGTAAACATGGTAAAAGAACATGTGGTGCTTTTCAATGTGACGGTGGGAATCGGATTGCAAGTTTGTCAAGGAGGATTGCACAAACTGCAAGTTTTATAATTATCAATTCTCATTCTGACCACAAGGCCAGCTATTCCTGCCCCAAATATCGTAAGTTAGAATAAATAGACAAGATACGCTCCACATTTTTTTTTGGGGCCAAAGATTATAGTTTTAAGTCAAGCTGCAAATCATTTGACAAATCACGGTCGCGTGAGCAAGAAATTCCAGCTACAAAAAATGCCGTGAAGCACAATGAGGTGATTTGTTAATGTCTACCCTACAACTTGTGAGTTATCAACTCCATTTGTTAACTTTATTTCTAAAATCGAATGGGCAATTTTGTTCCAGATTAATACCACTAAAAATCTCAAACAATAACATTCGTGTCACATTTACACAAAACTAATTTTCATGTCACAAAAAATTTCGAACTGGTACACACATGTGACATTTATGCAAAACTATTTTGGTATCACACAAGATCGCGAATCAATAAAATTTTAGATTGAAGAATTTACTAAAATCTCCTAATTTTTCCCTAAGAGCTCCCTTATGTTTTTGAAAATCTGCTAAAATCTCTGATTTTGCTCTAATTTTTTCCAAGGATTTTGGTGTTTTAGGAGAGACAGGAGGAGCAAATTCAATCTTGTCATAATTCCAAGTCTCGGCTCATTTTCTTTAGATTTGATTTCCCAAAAACAACATCGTTAAGAAATCCATTTATGTTGAATTTCCACGTCAAATTCACATCACACGCCTATCATCCGAGCTGTTTGCCATGTGAAATCGTGTGGTTTCATGCCAGCAATTAACGAGGATGTTGGACGGAAATTAACCGATGATAAATTTGTCATGAATGTCTTAGTTTAAGATTTTTTTGTGACATGGGTATGCCGGCTTTGGGATTTTTTATGATATTAATCCTTTTTTCTAATACGATCATTTTTCTTTCGATTGTCAAGGCATATTATTTCGACTCATCACGACCATAGCCGGTGTAAATATTTTCAAAGAAAAATGTCTCTCCTGTTTCACATGATTACACATGATTATTGTCAAAATGAACATGATCACATCGGTTGAATCAACACTTAAATCCGGAAAGAAAACCTACCTACAATTTCACGGACTATGGCCTGCAAAATTTACGCATCATTGAACGGGCAAATTCTACATGTTTAAGTTATTCCCCGTTAGTTGAAGATTCCTCTTTCACTTGCAAGTCACATAATTTACTTAATTCTAGATAGAGTGCTGCATCTGTTGGAGTGTCCGATCAGTCGTCGCTTAACTTGTAAAAGCCAAAAAAATATGCTTTTGATATACGGCAAGTCATCGCTGGATGGAGCTCTCTGCACCACTTTCGATTCCCTTATTAAGAAAAAGAGTCGAACAGAGCTGGGGAAAAACAAAAACTAATTCGAAAGGCATTTCAAAGACAGCGTGCATCAAGTCCCGCCGAGGATTGGCGGTAATCCAACCAGCAGGCGGTTTCGCCTTCCAACATCATTTTCGAGATCTGGGTTCGAATCGTTACGCTCGCTCGTTCTTTCAGGATTGTCCTAGAAGCCCGATGTGTGATTACAATAAGAGAACTTCCGTTTAATAAGAATTAATCGCGTGTTCAAAGGGTTTTGAACGATAACACTTGCGAGGCAAAGAAAAGGAAAGAATGGTGGGGGAGGAGAGTTTTCTAATTCTTTGGCTCTAACTTTGCATGTGCTCATCCATCGCCAAAAGGTACGAACGTGGATTGTATAATCTGACCGACCAATCTAGAAGCTGACGACACAAGCCACGGTTAACATAGCTTCATTAGGGAACAATAATGACTTACTTGCGAATTCAAATTTTTGCATTCCTTTGTTTATACGTAAGCAAATTTATCTATTTTTGTGCAGCTAAAATTTTTGAATCGGGAGAATATTTTGCACACGTGCTTGCCACATGGCACTTAATTTTTACCTTTGTGATTACCATGTGGCGAGTCGCATAGCCAGTATGCGATTGAGACGCATCAACTTAGTAATTTGTCATCCTCAAAATTCTGTCGTTTATTAAACTTAAATTTCATAGTAAAGGAAAAGTGTCTTCTAATATATATTTTAAATGTATCTCTGATTCATAAAATAGATAAAGGTATGAAGATAAAATATGTGGAAAAATTCTTATATTCTTCTAAAGCATTTACTGCTTTTGACTCGTCTCATTGATTCTAAATTTGAAAAACTACAATTAAAGAGAAAGCACATTAGATAGATAATTTGTTAATTTAAATTGAAATTAAGTCACAAAGAGAAACATATCTTATTACATTAATAATACTCATATTTTGAAGGATGGCTTATATTATTACTTGGATAAATTTCACTTGACATTCACTAGATTAAAAATTACAATAAAAGCATAAAATTTACAACTTAAAATTGTAGTTATCTTGAATTTTTTGAAGCAAATTTGTTTAGGAAGAGATGAAAATGAAAATAAGTTTGAACAAAATCCACTATTTTGAATTTCCTATCTTGTTAGCACCACCGATGCATTTACATTCTGTCGCTCTCATTTTCCTCCCCCTATCTTTCCAAACAAAGCATTAATTTCCTATCTAGTAATTTTTTTTTTGGTAACTGAGATGTCTAGGCCAGCTTGTGCGCACCTCGACTATTCCTCGGGGGAGACTAGCACAGCAACTCATCGCCATAACCCCCACTTAGATCACAAGTACTCAGCTGGGGAATCGAACCTAGCCTATCTATTAATGTTCATCATTCTTCATGTCAACTTTCATTTCCCATGCGTAATATATAATAATACTTTTACTATACCGCATTGTACGTCTCAGTGTAGGTATACTATCATGTACTCTTCCTTTCTTGCATAACAACGTTTAAAATACTATACATAATCCTCTTAGGGTGTCTTTTTTTTTTATAATACAAGGCAAGAGGGTAGAGGCTCGACTATTTAGAGGTCCAAGAAACACTTTGCAAGTTTCGTGAACCGGTTAAGTTCGGATCTTTGGTCTATACTAATGACCTTGATACTAGGCTGTTTACATGCAACTGATGAGATTCAAACATGAGACCTTTAATTATTAAGCTGAAAATTTCCCCAAGTCTCAATCAATTTTGTCAACCCTAGGGAGTTTAAGTTTCCTTTTTTGAAAATGCATATGTTGACTAAATATGGCAATGAACGTGGGATCAGACAAAGTGGATATTATGTGACCATTTGCAAAACTGGAATTACGAGTGTTAATACTTCTCGGATAGTTTACAAGGTTAAGACAATAATCAAGTGCAACAATCAACGGTACATTTGACATCAATCCTGCTCGTTGATAGGTCTATCTATTGAAACTTTAAGGTCCGACGAAGATCTCATGTATAGTTAGCGTTTCAATTAAGGAATTACCCAATTGAAAATAACATTTAGTTTTAATTTGTTATGTTGTGCGACACACAATTTTTTTTTAAACATAACATATTGGTTTGCACATAATTCGCCATTATTTTGTAGAGTTCAAGTAATATTTTAGAAGCTCATATGAAAGTCATTAAGCAACTCTTTTTTTACTTGAAATAAACTAAAACAAATGCACCCTAGTGACCTCGATCTTTGAAATTTGGTAATCGAAATTGTTATCAAATCCCGAGTTGAGTGATCGAGAAGTAGAAGCTACATATTTTATCTAAAAAGGTTGGAGAAAGCGTGCATGAGAAGGCTTCGAGAAAATTTCAAATAAATGCTTGAAGTGTCCTCATTTTCTCAAATAAGGACCTTGACGGTAAAATTTAACGGAAACTAATGGAGATAAATTTGTCACGTATATACCATTTTTGAGTTTTTTATGGTCTAAAAATTACTTTTTGATAAATTTGTTACAGATATACCAGTTTGAGATTTTTTGTGATATTAACCCATTATTAATCGGGTTTTTACCTAAGAATTTTTTATCATATGCCAAATGGTTTCGTTACCATGAGCATCTTAAGAAATTAATCCCACTCACATGCATTGCTGGATGCTATGTAAAACTCATTTAATTTACAAAAAAATCAGTAGGCCTGGTCCATGAAAATGAAAAAAAGGCCCGGATGGAAATTATTCAGTTCGATCCACGCTGGTTTAGAAGAAAGCTTGAATTCATTTTATTTTTAAAAGTTCATAAAATATATTCATCATCGAATTTCCGAGTTCTAAATACAACAATTAATAATGAAGATAAGATTACGTTAAAATATGCAAATTTGATAAAAGAGAGCAAAGTCTCATGTTTGGACTTCAATGGAGCATAACTTTCAATTCGGGTGGAGTTACAAGACCCGTTGAGTATAACTCGGAAAGCTCATTTAAAGACTTGTTTCCATGGGGCCGAAGGTTGGAGGTGCTTGTGCGACACCCACGAATGATCTCTCTTGAGATATTGTTCATTTTGATTCATCTCCTACCAGTCTAATGATTTTATCCTTCCACTTACCTATAAGTATTTTTCCAGGGATCACACATATTGGTAAGTTCTCTCACCTGATAATTTCAATATCAAACAATGCTGCTACATCAAAAAAAAAACGCCTCTCATGAGTTAATTACAATTCAACATATATAATTTCTGAACACTCTCTCCCTGTTTGATGTATAATTTTAGTTCATTCTTGACTCATTCACTACCTCGATGCTTACTAGGAGTTGTGTTTCGTCCGAGCCCTCTTGCCCTAACAATTGACCGGATCGTCGCTAGTCCACTAGCTTCCGCATGGCTCATCGTCAAACCACGTACCAATTGAAGGGGGTCTCACTCTTGTACCATATAATAACACCCTTGGACTAACTTATTTAAATTATCATATGCTTTTTTGACATGTTTCGGGCCATTTCTCTATATTCGACCAGTTATTTTGCCCGTTTAATGTTCGATCATTTATTTTTTCCCCATATCATTATTTCCTATTTCAATAATTTAAACAATCAACAAGTTCAACTGAAGAATTGTGTGTTTTTTATACTATGCAATAGAAAATAGCAAATAGTTTTCATATACATTTCATTACAGATATAAAAATTCTGATAACAACTTAATATTCGGGTCCGCGCTAGGCCATTTCGGGGCTTCATTTGGCCCACAAAACAGAAAAATAAAACACGCCATGAGACGGGACTAGCCATTTGCGGCCTCGAAATTTCAGGCCGATCGAGGTTTTTCGGGCTTCGTGGTTTTTCATTCGAACCCTACAACACGATAAACTCGAAACCGACACCATCCAACGCATTGATAACAAGTTCTCAATAAATAAATATCATTTGCAATCGCATCGAAATATTTGATATTGCTCCAAGCGCCACCCGTCCCCACCCGCTCCCCGACCTTGCGAGAAGGAAAAGGAGGGCACGCACCATTAGCTACGCTAGCCTAGAATTAAGGCATCAATTTTGCCTGCTTAATCCAAACTCTAGTTTTTTTTTTTTGTTTTTGTCTCTTTTGAGCTCTAAGCAATATCTCGACCTTACTAGGTGAGATGAATCAAATTTTCACTCCCTTGAGGTATAAACAAAAACTCCCCCTTTCTTCCACATTTTTTTTTAAGTGAAAAAGTCAAACAAACACCATCTTTCTCTATCTTCCTCCCTTCACCACCACTTTCCACATCTCTATCTCTCTCCTCTCTCTCTCTCTCTCTCTCTATCTTTGTTTTTTTTTTCCTCACACAACCATTACCATCTCTCTCTCTCTCTCTCTCTCTCTCTCTCATTTGAGTGACACACAAGAACTCCAACACTATCATTGCTTGTCCTTGTCACCTATATTTTCTCTTTGCTCCCCCTCTCTATATGTCCCAGCACAATACCCAACCCCCACCCTCAATGGTCTTCTCCTTCTCCTTCTCCTTCTCCTTCTCCTTCTCCCTCAATCCTCTGCTTTAGCTGATACCCTTCTTTCTCTAGGCTCATAGCAATCCCCAGAAGAAGAAATGGAAGGAAGTTCCACTCCACTGACTCAGAATTCATCCTCCTTCGGCCTCGGAATGCACCCCAATGACCAGCTCCACAACTGCTTCTTCGTCGCCGGCTGGGAGGACTCCCTGGATCAGGGCGAACCCTTCGAGTCGTCCCTGAGCTCCATGGTGTCGTCCCCCATCGCGCCCCACGCCGGCAAGGACGACTCCGTCATGATCCGGGAGCTGATCGGGAGGCTCGGCAGCATCTGTGATTCCAGCCAGGCCTCCCCGGGGTCCTACAACAACAGCGCCACCAACACTTCCTGCTACAACACCCCGCTGAACTCGCCGCCCCAGCTCAGCCTCTCGATGGCGGATCAGCTCGTCCGCGGCGGCTTCCCGGCCCCTGGAGGCCATTTCCCGGGGCACCCGACTTTCATGCCGGTCATGGCCGATCCCGGGTTTGCCGAGAGGGCAGCGAGGTTCTCTTGCTTCGGCCCTAGGAATGTGAATGTCTCCAATCAAAACGGTGGCCTCGGGTTGAGTGCATCGGAATTCCCGGTGAAACAGGGCAATAAGCTCGATTCGGGGAGATTTTGCAGAGTTCCGAGCAGTCACTCACTGAAGACTAACGTCGGATCTCAAATCTGTGCACAAGGAGGGACTGAAAGAAGCTTCCTCCAGTCAGGAATCTCTGCTCCGACCCCTGAAAATGTAGAAATGGGGGATTCCCGCGAGGGGTCATCGATCTCCGAGCAGGTCACGCACGGAGAGATGCGTGCCAAGGGACAAATCAACGTGAATTCAAGGAAGAGGAAATCGATCCCGAAAGGAAAAGCGCGAGAATCGGTCGCTTCTCCACAATCTGCGAAAGATCCTGAGGTAAGATGATCCTGTTTCTTGAAGTTGTACTCTCCTTGGGAATGCTCTCTTTCACATGATCTTGTGATGGGAATTTACAGAGAGATTGCATTTTGCAGGTTGCGACAGAGAACGAAGAGCCGATCACGAAGAAAATCAAACCCACCGAGGCCGATGGCGACGAGAAAGACGCGGCGAACGGGAACCAGAAACAGAGGAATGAGGATTCGAAGCCTCCGGAGCCGCCCAAGGACTATATCCATGTGAGAGCAAGAAGGGGTCAAGCCACTGACAGCCATAGCCTTGCTGAAAGGGTACTAGCTTCATCTGTTCAGTCAGTTCCCCCTTTTACTGATCCTAGCTGACATTCAACCAATGATTGCTGATTCCATTTTGTCGCTCCTTTTCACTTTCCGATAGGTCAGGAGAGAGAAAATAAGTCAGAAGATGAAGGCTCTTCAGGATCTCGTGCCTGGCTGTAACAAGGTGCGCATTTCCACTTTCGTCTTGCTAATATATTTTTCCTAGGAATGCGAGAAAGGAGAATGTGACGGAGAAGCTTTTCGACCTTACGAATTTCAGGTGACCGGGAAAGCTATGATGCTCGATGAGATCATTAACTACGTGCAGTCCTTGCAACGTCAGGTCGAGGTATGTATAAAAACGTGACTCGGGCTCGACTCATCCAGATTTGTAACTGTAACATTCAAAAAGTCGGGTGCTTGATTCGGTTCGCTGCTCCTCGCAGGTTCTCTCCATGAAGTTGGCGACTCTGAACCCCAGGATGGATTTCAATCTGGAAGCTTTCCTGTCAAAAGAGGTAAGCTAAACAGGGCTGTCTCGCTACTAGTCGAATTGCGATGTTATCATTCATCGAAATTCAAACGAATCGACTTACACTGACACATTTTTAACTTGCAGATCTTGCACTCTCGAGACCCGTCACTGAATTCTCTCTATCCAATCGATTCGTCCGGATCCATGTCATATGGTTATGAGCCCCCACAAGGACTAATGCCGATGCCGAGTGTCGATTCCAACAACATGGATACCCAATTTCCAGTGAATCTTTTGAATTCCGGAATTCACATAAATGCCAGCTTGAACTTGCCTCTTGTGGCCAATTACGGCGAAGCACCCGCTCCGGTAATTGAAATTCAACACAAAAATTGATTTTATGTATTAAAGTTTGTAGGATCTCAAAATTATAGCGTCGCATTTATCTTCAGGCCCCAGCTCTATGGGAGGATGACCTTCAAAGTGTAGTCCAAATGGGTCTCGGCCAAAATGAGCCTCAGAGAATAGAACAAGGTACGTGGATCTATGAATTTGATGCAAATCGAGCTTTCATATATCGAAAAGGAAATCCAACTTTGTTATTGACACTTGATGCAAAATTTCAGGCTCCCTGGCCGCCGCTCAGATGAAAATCGAGTTGTAGTTCCCGGCGTTAACGAACGGTACGAGTCCTACAATTGACAAGGGGCCCTCAGAGAGAGAGAGAGAGAGAGAGAGCGAGAGAGGCCTATGTATGTACAGACATATTCTTGATTTCAGTAATTGCTTAGTCATTCTTTGAAGAATTCTTTCCAAGATTGTTGACACTAGAACTAATTGGGATCTTGTATCTGATACAGTCATTTGTTTCGGCCTCTAGTGTTACCTCGCCATTTCTATGATGCTGCAATTTGTTTATTCGGCGATTCGACCAGTAATTTTGTCGTCGGGCTTTCGCTTGCTCAACCGCAATACCAGCTTTGAGAAATCGCATTGTGTTTGTAAGCCTGAATAACGGTAATATTGGACAGATGCTGAACTTGACAATGATAACACATCCCGTGATTTGTGCTATCTGAATCAAAGTTTTCGCTCGAGTGTCTGACAAAATAAGATCATGAAACATCGGTAGTGCATGCATCTTCCAAGTCAAGGAAGAAAGATGAGATGTCTCGCAATAATTTCTCCTAAGGTCCACAAAGAGCATGCATCTATGGTCAAAGTCTGAATTACAATTTAGGTACAGTTTTTCTCTGCATTCTCATCAGCCGATCGGCCTCACGATGTGCGATGAATAAATTTTTCACGTGGTCTGCAATCCTTGTCTCGTCCGTCCTTCGAATAACTCTCCTCGACTCGACTTGACTCTGCTCGATCTTGACCGCGGGAAAGGCGGAGAAAATGAAGGAAGCAATCTAGCGATCAAACTTTTCTTCCTCCTCCCATCACCACCACCACCATCATCATGAAGGGTCTGATAAACTTCCAAATCCCCCCCCCCCCTCTATCTTTTTCGCCTACCTTCTCAGCAACCAAACAAGCACAGTGCCACTGAGAACGACGCCGCTTCTGTTCCCCCATCGAATTTTTTACTGGAAAGAAAAGATGGAAATCCACTACGGGGCCCCATGATGCGGATGACATAGCGCGAGAAAAGAAAGAGAAATATCCCGTAACTTGTGGGGAGATTTAGATTCGTTTGGCTTGGAAACCAGCTGGGTTTAGTAGGGACAAAATGGCGTCTTAAGTCCAATCCCATCCTGAGAATGACCGGTCACTCTTCTCTCTGTATTAGCTGGAATCCAAAGTGAGCTTTGAGGAAACTTTCTGCTGTCTTTGCGCTTTACCACGTACCTAATGACAGCGAAGGCCGTGTGTTCTTTATTCTTGCTCTACTCACCAGAACCTTTTTTGATGTTCAGGCTGCTACCGGAAAAGATGGCGTTGAAATTAGGGTTTTCTCTTCTTCTTTTTCCATTTTTGGAATAGTGAGTTTTTTCTTCCTCGGTGCAAATAAGTCCTAAATCTTGACTACAAAGCGTCGTCAAGTCCTCATCCATTGATGCAACTTAAGGTTGTTGACTAGACGAGTCCGAGTGCGATCGGAGCGATTCAAGATATCGTTTAGGTAAAAGTTTATTGCACCGGTCGAAATGTTTTAGAGTTTGATTGCATTCTCTCTATCTGTTTTAGGATTTTCAGCACACTTTTCTGATTTCAATTTTGGTATTTACTTCTATTAAAATCCTAGATAGATAAAGTTGCTTTCGATCAAAATACTCGGACACTCCACGTTAAAACAAGGTGATATTACATGTTTTGTTCTTATAGTTTTGGGGGTTTCGTGACAATACGAGTCATTCCGTTAATATTTTCAATAAAAATTCTCGGAAATTGCTTAGTCAGCACTGGCTATTGACACGGAACGCTTACACGTGCAAACTCCTAAAAGAAATTACACCCTTGCTCCTCGTACTTTTGGGAATGATCAATTTTGGTCCATGTGTGCCCAATTACTTTCATCATATTTCATCAACCATCGTATGAAAATGTGAAATCAAGACTAACTATTAATCAATAATTTCTACTCTTATAAATGTGCCCAATTTCAACTTTGCATTGAAGTAAATCTAATTTCCCAGAAGATGCTCGGCTTTTAGAAACCACGATTCTGATTACAAAGGGACCCAGATAATAAGCTTTGGTGGCTAATCCTAATAAGTCACCGGGTACAAATGAAGCTTCTTTGTTGGCATTATCAGGGCTTGGACACACCCTTGACAGTCCGAGCATTAAGAGCCTTAGTGACTCAAAAAAGGCGCAATGTAGTGTTTTTAACGGAAACGACAAAAATCTGGAAGCTCTGGTCTAAAGATTGAGAAGACGGCTGAAATTTCAAAACTGTTAATATGGTGAATCTTGGAGGAATTGGAGGGGCTTTGCTGCGGAGTGATTCAACGTCAATATCGGTGCCACAAATAATTTCTTGGATGTAAATTATCGGGATACTGAGGGAAGGAAGATTGTGAAATTATGGCGACAAGAGAAAATGTACCGGGGCTTAAGGTCGAGAATCAATCGGCTGAAATGGGGACATAAAAACACTAGGCATTTTCTTGCCACGACAATTCAAAGGCGCCAGAGAAATTGAATTTTTATACTGAAAAATACTGAACAATACATGGGCTGCCAATTGCTGTCCCCTTCTTATCGGGGAGGGCCAGCAAGCTCTTGCCAGGGTCAAGGCGAGGGCAGCTAGCCCTCGCCACAAGGAGGATCAAGGGGGAACGCTTGTCCTCGCTAGATCTAAGCGAATATTTATGCCTCTCCTTATAGTGTCGGATTCAAGTCTTGTTCGAAGCACTCCAAAAGTAATATCCTAAATGTACTACGCTATTTTGGGGAAGTGCACCATTAAGATCGCATGAGAGGGTGCTTACCGATTGAGATGCGCAAGAACTAATCCAAATATCACCTAACCGTGGTACCAAAAAATAAAGATGTACTTCTTTTCTTCTCAAAAGTGATGAGAGCTCTTGATCTTCTTCAATCAAAGTCCAGGTCCGCAAAATATTGTCAAAGCTTGTATATGATCTGCTACTAAGTATGCCGCTACTTTATTGATTTGGGTCAATCAAGTCCTAAAAGTTATTTCAATTGGTCACTTGTCTTTTTGTCATCAACGTTAATTTCGAGTGGACAAAAAATTTTACTTTGAAATTTTTTTGTTAATTTCCTTTGTACATGGACACATGACACTTATGTGATGCCACATATGCCACATTAGAAAAAACTAAGAGAAATGAAGACAAAGTGTCACGGTCAGAGGGGGCATTGTCCAATCAGTCCTAAACCTATTGGATATATGTCAATTTAGTCCTAAACTTTTAATTTTGCTAATTTAGTCTTAAACATTTTTGCAAACTTTCAATATAGTTGTTTCGGTCAATTTTCATCAGAAATCGTCGATGTGGCAATGTGTCATATAGGACGGCCACCAATGAAAAATTGACTAAAATGATTACATTGGAATTTGACGTAAAAGTTGAGGGGTTAAATTGAAAAGTTTACGACTAAACCGACATCTGTATAATATGTTTAGGACTAACTGAGTAATTTTTCCGGCTTAAGATTGCTTCATCACACGGGTGAGACTCTTCAAGCGTTGAAGGTATTTTTTGACGAAATGATGCTTAAACAACTATGAGTCGTCATCTTGATAATAGATTAAGATGAGGTAATGTCTACATGACAAATGAAATTGGCCGATGTAGATATTCCATGATTCGAGTAGGAGCTAGATAAGAAATATCAGTTTACATTAGAAATTGATGATTAAAAGTGACAAGAGTAGCTGTTGAGATTTTGTCAACGGAGGATGCCTAACTAAAGATCTGACAAAAGGGATGGAAACACTGACATAAGAGAAAAGTTCAACACCACAACACATGATTCAGACGGACGTGCGCTATTTCGACCAAAGGAACACAATTTGCGTCTCCGCCGTGGTCGTCTCCGATCACAGGTCACCTCCAAGCACAAGCGAAGGATGGCGCAGGATCAAGTGGCATAATCGGTCGTGGAGATTTGGATGTTCCCCAATCACTTGAACATGTTCCGCGATTCTTAGACACTGGTAAGTCGAACTTAGTTTAGAGAAATAAATCGTGACATCCCTAAATGAATTCACTGAGATATGATATATTTTGGCCGATCTAGTTCCGAGCCTCACAATTTAGTCCTTTGGCGTACAAATGAGCATTTTATCGGCAGGTTATCCATCCTGAGAGTACTCTCACATGAACACGCTTAACTTTGGAATTCCAAATATAAGTATTGCAATTACATCAAAAGGAGCATCCATGAGTTAATCCAAAAATGAACAATAAGGTATCAGAATGGGACCCCCTGCAGTAGGTGTGTGGTTCGGGACGAACCGCATGGGAGCCGATAGCCCTGCAACGACCCGGTACGATAAGGGCCGGGAGTGCTCACCCGGGTAAGAGGACTTGGACAAGGAGCAACTCCTGGTGGGTTTCTAGGATGGCGAAAGTGGCAAGAATAAATCAAATTGTACACCGAATAGGGAGAAAGTAATTATGGAATATATATTTGGTAATTGGAATTAACTCACGGATGGACATTTTGATGCAAAGGTATTGTTTAGCTTTAGATACCAAAACTTAAGCGTGCTAAGGTGAGAGCACTCCTAAGATGAATGACCTTCTAGGAAGGTGCCCACTTGTATGCCAAAGAACAAAATCGTGATGCCCGTTATGAGGGGCCAGAGCGAATAATATTTCAGTGAGTTAATCCAGGGATATCACACAAATGATGCGAATCTCGCTCCCTTTTCATTTAAACAAAGTATGGCAGATTTATGAGTTTCCTGTCGGAAAAAAGGAGCAAAAAAGCCAAACAAGACGACCTATCCTTCAATCTTTGTTCACCCTCCACTGCTTGGCATTCGGCAACACTTTCTAAGCACAATCCCGACTGCTTGCCAATACTTCTCCCCCGTAGGCAGAAAAAAAAGGAAAAAAATCACCAAAAATCTCAAACTTTGTCACCTGTGATACATTTATCCCGAATTTTTTTTTGACACCAAAAACCTCAAATTTTGCTTTTTGTGATACATTTACCCCAATGTATTTAGTCCATGGGCATTTTTATCTTTTTTGCTTTTTCTTTTTTATTTTCCTTTTCGGCAAGGGAGGCCCTCGCCGACGTTGGGTGAGGGTTGCCCTCGCCTGGGCGAGCGAGGGCGGCCCTCACCGACGCCGGGCGAGGGCCGCCCTCGCCAGATCCGGCGAGGGCCGCCCTCGACGGATCCGGCGAGGGTGACCCTCGCTCAATGCCGGCAAGGGTCGCCCTTGCTAGATCGGGCGAGGGCCACCCTCGCCGGCATCAGGCAAGGGCGGCCCTCGCCTAGGCGAGCGAGGGTTGCCCTTGTTCGACGCCAGCGAGAGCCCCCCTCGTCGGAAAGAAAAAAAAAGGAAAAAAAAAAGAAAAAGACAAAAACGCTCATGGACTAAATACATTGGGGTAAATGTGTCACAAAAAGTAAAGTTTTTGGTTTTTAGTGTCATAAAAAAAATTCGGGGTAAATGTGTCACAGGTGACAAAGTTTAGAGTTTTTGGCGATTTAAAAAAAAAAATGCTTGGGGTTCATGTGCTTGTCACTTTCAAAGCCCGTACCACCACATTAAATTGCCCTGGGCCTCAACTGCTTTGGAGGGTACACAGCAAACATCGCCTGCATAATTTAATATCATCCCCGTCGAACGCACACCGACGATGACAGAACGAGTGGCTAGGGCTTCGGGTGTTGCTGCCTTTGCTCCTTCCTTACATACCAAGCCTAAACAGAGAACAGCACGAGAGAGAGAGAGAGAGAGAGAGAGAGAGAGAGAGAGCAATTGGTCCACAAGGAGCTATCCAGGGCCAAGAATCATGTCAGAGAAGACAAACCGAGCAGCTTTTGTTCCGCGGTCTCCATGGCTTGACGGATTGCCAAGAAACAAGCGCTTGTGGGGGTGTCTGCTTCGGGCTCCTAAAGATGAACAGCCGAGTAGGCCAATGGGGACTTCTGCTTGGTGACCCCCCCCACCCCTCCCCACCCCCCCCAACTTGAGAGTTGCTTCTCGTCCACTCGACATCTCCAGGGCCGGGCCACAGACGTAAATGATCTCTCTAACTCCCAAGATCGCCACGATTGTCATTTACTGCTAGTGTCCACAGATGGGCCCTCCATATCCAATTGAAAGATCTTCTCAAAAAGCTCTGTTTGCAGATCCGAGTCCTGTCCATTGTATTTTGCCTCGACATTGCCCGGAGCTAGAATCCTATCAAACCCCAAATCTTTTTGTATTTTTATCTTCCCGTAGAAAAAATACCTTCTGAAAATTTTAAATTTCAAGTAATCTTAATATCTGAACGATAACCGAGATAAAACCTTTTAAAGATCTACTTTGATATTAAATACCCTCTTAACTTTTTCGTCTTGGGTTTTGATACAAATTGGATTTGTTATCATTTAATATAAGGAAAGTATTGAGTAAATTGTCTCTTTTCTACGGAAACTACTGCCATCACTTTTCTTTCTACGTTTTTGCAAGGCCGGTAGAGTAGATTAATGATCTTTTCGGCCTTCCAGTTTTGCCCTTGCTAACTACCATATTTTCCAATGTTTACCCTCATAACTTAGCTGCCTATTGAGCACTCAGCTCAGCAGCGCACCTGGGCTCTGCCGACGCCATCTCCGCCGCATTATATATGGACAGTGGACATCGCCGTTGCTATAGATCACTTCCAGATTTGTGTGGTTGTGTGTGTGTGAAAGAGACATAGATAATTATTGATCGGAAGAGATAAGTAATAGTGGTCGCAACCAAAACCCTAAGAAGAAATTTCGCCTGCAGCCATCGGCAGAATTTAGCTTGAGGTCACGCAGTGCCATTGGAATTTGTCCTTGAGTTGCACAACCTCGACCAGATCAGGTTTGAGATCGCAACCCCGACCAAATCTAGCCGGAGGTCATCTAGCCCTATAGCAACCCTTGATTGGGGTCTGGCGACCTCAGAGACGCACAGCCCTGCAAGGCGCTTGCCAACTTTCATGGCAGACAACGACGAACACAATGCCCACCAGAAACCAAGTTTAAGAAAACATATAGTATGCTATTTCACTGAAACTTTCCCAATCAGTATCCAAATTTGTAATGTAACAAGTCAAAGTTGCTTTCCCAGGATTTTTTTTCACTGAAATCACATAAAATCAAGGTCTCTAGTATCAAAGTAAAGTCTGGAAGTCGGAAGCATTTCAAACCCGGTGTGCACATCCCAAGTACAAGTTAGGGACCATATTCTAAGACCCTATCAGATAGTACTAAAGGCTCAGGCATTAATCCATACTAGGTAACTGGACTATTATCGATAATTTCAGAAAACGGACTATTTTGTCACAAGATGACCGACCTTGGACAAGTCGACTCTGATCGGGTCTAATGGGCTGTCAGACCCATGATCAACCCGCCGACACAAATTCCCCTGAAAAATATCCTTTCGGGATGTGAAGCATTCAAAAACTGTCGCCAGAGATCTCGAGCTTTGCACTTTTTCGCGCTTGGAACATGAAGGTTGTCTTCTTCAGACATTACCTGAACAACAGGGTCGTATGAAATGGACTTTTCCCTTACCTACGCATTCCTCTCTGACCATTTCCCAGAAACAAATTCATTCAGTTTCGCGATTATAGTTTCACAGTCTCACCAACAATCAGATAGAAAGAAGAAAACCCAGTCTGTATTTAGAAAATGTGGTTAGAGGAACTATATGTGGAACAATTAGGCATAAATTGATACCAGCTTCTGAGAATTTGGTAACTTCAACTCCAATAACAACCACTTATGAATCTTTTTTGAGATTGTACCCATTATCTCAAGTTTTGGATAGAACGAATCCATTGACACAAATAGTTCATGGAAGAAAATTGAGTTATTTGGGCCCTAAAGGATTAACAAGGCAAACTGCTAGTTTTCGAATTAGAGATATCCACCCTAATCACTATGTACCGTCACAGTATTCTCCTCCTATAGATGTACGGCATATAAATTGCAGATACGGTAAGGAATACCATGTTTTAGGGCAATACGTCGTCCAGGAGATTGACAGTTTTAACCTATATATTTCTGCAGAGGAAGTTCAAATTCCTGTTAAAAATTGACTTGAAATAGAGGCACGTTCTACACCAAACCAGTGTTCCACCCAAATTGCCATGCCTTTGAACTAGTGAACCTTCCAAACACGCCGTGACATTTTCACTAGCATATTGTTGCTGGAGTTTACATGGTTGATCCATATGATTATTGCAATTTTTCCTGTTACAACTAACCTTCCTTTTGGCACATTAGTAATTACCTTAAAACCCCATAAATATTACTTATTTTCGACAAAATGTGATGAACGTTAAATCCAAAATAATCCATGTCGTGCACGAACCAAGAGAGTTTCAAGTCGATAGTCATTTTATGTAGTGTGAATTTTAAAAGTACAGAGCTAGCTGATGCGGGTACATATTATTAAAACACGTCCAAACATACATCACCATAGGCTATTCACAGCATACGGTCCAGATATTAATTTTAACAAAACGCGATGATGGTCAAATCCAAAATACAGTATGTCATGCACAGCTCGCTGATTTGGTCCATATTATTAAAGCGGTTCCAAACATACATCACCATTAGCTATTCACGGCATACAATTTACGCTTTGCTATCTATCGTCGTAGGCGCTGCCCTATGCTTTGCCACCATGCCCTGCATCAGACCAAGAAGCAGCAACACTAGGACCACGAGTAGCAACAGAACCCGGCCAAACGCTAGATTCAGAAGTGACAGAGGACGTACCGCTGTTGTGGCATGCTCCAGTTTGTTCATCTTGGCAAACATATTTCCATAGAACTGAGCATCTCTCTTGTTATATTCCCTCACTTTCTCCTTCAGTATCTTGTACTCGAGTTTCACATCCCTAGCCCCAGTTAAGCACAAGTTCATCGACCACTACCACAAAATCTCCAATTAACAAACAAATGTAGCATCATTCATCCAGCAGAACTATCCTATAGGTTGATATAGTAACCTTCGAGAACCAAACACCATGCTATAGTGCTTTTTCATCTATGAGTTTCATCATGCTATTCAATTGGAGCAAAATGTTATTTTCTAAGTAAAGTGAGTACTCTGCAATGCAATGCATAGCTTGTGTTCCCATATTACCTTGTGTTGTGCATGCAACTAGTCACGTGCTTGTGAGGTGCACACCTGATCCTAGGACTAACGATACGATGGAAATTCCGTACCATCGACAGCTGATATTAAACAGAGAAGAGAAACACCTGTTGTTAGGTTCAATCTCTAATGCCTTTTTGATGTCCTGCTCTGCAAGATCCAAATCAACAAGTTGTATGTAAGCCTGAGCCCTCCGGTAGAGTGCCTTAACATTTCCACCGTCAGCTTCCAATACCTGTCAACATAAAAGGCCATTCACAAGACTTGTGAAGCAATTGACCAACAACTCACTGGAGAACCAGAGAGGGAAGTTCAAAGCTATCTAACTGCTGCACCTTAGTGCACAATTTCTCTGCCTCCTTGAAGTCTTTAAGTTTCAATTTGCAAGCTGCATTGTTAAGGTTGCAGGTGATCTTTAGGGTCTTTGCCTGCTGCTTCTCCTCGTCGCTAAATGATGAATCATATTCGATATACTTCACTGCCTGTTAAAGAAAGTCGATGCATGCACTTGAACTCATAAGAAACTTCTTACAGTTTCTCAGATACCAACTGTTGAATTCGCATCCATACCTTCTCATATCTCCTTGAAGCCCTTTCATATTTTCCAGCCTTAAACGAAGCGTTCCCCTCTTCCTTCTTCCTTGCTGCAGTATCAATCTTCTCCTGATTGTTCATCTCCCATGATTCTTTCTCCTGCAGAGAGAAAAACGAATGTACAATTAGAGGTTGTCCCTCCTCAACAAGAAGTTATAACGGTATCACTTCATCAGTTGAGATTCACACCAACCTTAACGAATGATAGCAGCTCGACCTCATAAGACACAGTGGAATTGGCAGGAATAACAGCCAGATCTTGCTGAGATTCGGTCAGGCCAAAGGCATACTCCGGCTGAATTGTCACCAATGCCACTTCACCTTTCTTCATGTTTTTGACAGCTCTGTCAAGTCCATCAATCACTTGTTCTGAATCAAGAGACGACATCAGCTATATGGAGAAGAGAGACAAGGACGACAAGACTGAAAATTAAGATGCAGAGCAGAGGAGAAAAGGTTTCACAATCTAAAATGGCAACACTATACCCTCGTCTATTTTGAACTCGAAAGGCTCCTCGTCTCCCTTCTTCACAAAGACCGTTCCATCATGCAGTTTACCGCACAGTCTCACTGGCAATTACGTTGGTAAGTTTAGAATTCATGTCCAACAAAGCCAGTAGGCTCAGAGCTTCGTAAAATGACCGGTCTCATGGATATTACCTTGAACCACTGCCCCGTCATTCGGGCGCTCATACCCCTCTCCTTCCTTCAAAGTTTTCTTCAAGACCTTCTTGTCTTTGGTTACATCAGAAACAGTCTTCCAAGAGACTAGCTCAAGCATAATTTGGAGGCTAGCATTAGGGGGAACAGCGACCTCATCCCCAGAGGCCGGTCTGCCAGTCTCCCCAAACGCATCTGTATAAGTTGAACAGTCAACATCATCCCCATATCCAAACTGAGCATAAAAGCGAGAAAAGTAATTGCCTTGAACTTACATTGTGGCATCACGGTCAGCAAAGCCTTCTCTCCTTTCTTCATTGTCTTTACGGCCTTAGCCAAAGCAGGGCAGAAATATCCTACAAGATGCCCAAAGTCAACATAAAAATTATGCTTCAAAGACTATCTTGGAAAGAAATTTTGCGCGAACAGAGAGTATACCATCTCCCACAGTGAACTCCACTCCATCTGATTTCGAAATGAGTGTCCCATCTTCGAGGCTTGCTTCATATTTAACTGATACAAATAGAACAGAAAATCAATACACGATATGTCACAAAACCACCTCCGCAATGGGGAAATTATGAGCTGACAGGGGGAATACCAAAAACCTCATCTAGGTCCTTGGGATTCTCCCACTTCTCTCCTTCCACAAGAACTTTCTTGAGTATCCCTCCATCCTTGGATATATCTTTCACACTAGTCCATGAGAGCAACTCCACATCAAATTGAAGAGTGGCATTAGGAGGAATGGTGGGAGGCGATCCCGATTCACCATAGGCTAGTTCCGAAGGGATGGTGAACATGGCATTCTCACCCTTCTTCATAGTCTTGATCCCTTCATCCCATCCCTTGATCACTTGACCTGGTCCAGCACAGTAAAATTTAGGTGTGTTAAAATTTCATTTCAGACTATTATAACACGTTATTCCTGGAACATTAAAAGAAAACATGAGTGTATAGAAGATCAGCATTAAGTCCAGTGAAGGTTTTAGAAGTTGTTTTCACTTTCAGTGGCCAACTGTAGAAGTCAATTGAAGTTTACTGGGGTGCAAACTGCACAAAGGTACAAAATGGCCACAAGCCTAATCAATAATTAACTCCATTGCAATGATACTTAATGCATTACCTTCAAGCTGCAAATGGACATTGACTTAATAAGCAGACAACCAACCCCAACCATGACAATTCAAATGGCTTTTTCAATAAAAGGAGCACCTTTTCTGCTTGTTTGTCTAGGCTTAGATATAGCTCAAATGGGAATCAGTTGCCTTTTGAAGATTGAGTGCATAGTGGCTTCAATAGAAGCAAATTGCCCTTAAAACGTTATTAAACACATTATGACATTGATAATCGTAGCAATCACCACTAAGTGAAAAAGAAGAAAAAATCTAGTTTTGTCTAAGAGGCACCAAAATCCCATCACAGGCCAACGATTAGTAAGGCCAGCATTGTCAGCCTTTTCTTTACACATTTCATTCACTATTGTTAGTCCTCTCATACCATAGAAACGAAAAGATCATATAGTACAAAACCATAATTTGCTTGCAACAAAATCTTACTGCAGTCATATGTCATCTTTCCTGTTTAATCTCACTATCAAACAGAAGGAAGGGACCGCCAAGTTAGAACTCTAAAGAATAGTATTTATATGCAAATTACACGAAACTAGAAGAAGAGACAATGGTATGACGATGGCACAATAATTTGATTAGATGGGATTTTATCATGTTCCAATGTCAATAATCAGCGGTTATTGAAAACATCCCAAAATCATTTGAATCATCAAAGTTCTTTATTTTTTTAGTTTCGAACTTGTAGAACGTTCATTGAACTAATTAGTTTGTCAACACCCGTGCTAGGTGTTTTCATCCCAGACATCCCGTTAGTCGTTTATTCATTAGTTGTCTGCTAGTACATTATTTTGCAAAGGAAAAAAAAGACTAATTGCTTGACTCTTCTGTGTAGTATTCATTCTCATTCGGCTCTTGGAATCACATCCAGCAAACAAAAAGAGCGCATCTTCTTAACGAAGAGTTCTAGTAAAGCACGTGAGGTCCTTCTACAGTCCCACAAGAGAAAAAGGGGATTGGATCCCACCTCGTTAACCATAGCTTTCCTTTGGGCATTTCGTAATTTTCTTTAGGCATTCTTCAGAGGACACAAGTGACTCATCCTCGTAATTTCTGTAGGTCATATAATCCGTAATATTCCACAAACATAGTAATCAACCTAAGTTCATAGTAAATTTATTTTCCTATCATTAGTGAATTATCTAATGAATTGTAGCTTCCCTTTGGCGTGCGTAACAGCTTTTCACTAATTTTTTGTAAAATATCCTTTCCTAACTTTCTTTTGGTCGTAAGTTATTCGAATCTCGTGGTTTATAGTATTCCGCAATAATAGTAATCTACCAAAATTCACACTAAATTTCCTGTGTTACTGTTAGCAAAATATTCAATTGATCGTAACATTCTTTTATACCCCGTATGGTTTTGCAACCAATGTGTCAGTAAGTTTCCTTAATCACCGTTACTTTTCTTAATCAAATGTAAGTTTAATCACCTTTGTGTTAAGCTCAGCAAGTAATCTCTAATGTAAATCCAAATCGAAATTTTCTCATGCGGCAAGAATTCAAAATTCGTTTCTTGGAAGAACCCACATGTAGCGTACGTAGAAAAGGAAAGAAACAAGTCCATATTTAGTCCTTCAACTAGTGCAGTTCTTGCAATTGGATCCTAAGAATGGTCCCGAGAGAGTGCGCACTCCCATAATGTCACCAATTCAATTCCACCCCCACGACATAGCTCGCGTGCATTCATCCATGTCAACGGAAGAAGCGATCAGTCCAGGTAAGAGCGAAATGCCGGAGAAGAGAAGAGCGTACCTCGACCGAGCTTGAACTTGAATGGCGTCCCGCGGTCGCGGCTCGAGTCGAACTTGGTCCCGTCGAGCAGCGTCCCCGTGTAATGAACTGCACAGAGAGGGAGACACCATCAGCACCGCACCACGAAAAAACCGAAAGCCAATCCCATCCGATCCCATCCCATCCCCATCAGCCGAACCGAGGAAAGCGAGACCGGACAGCACCTTCGACCTCGTCGCCGGAGCTCGGGGTCTCCCACCCTTCGCCTTCCCTGACGAGCTTCTTCCTGAGCCCCGCCTTCCCGATCTCCCTCTCCTCGCCGACCTTGAGGGCGGGGCTCGCCGGTTCATCCCCGGGGACGTCCATGCCCATGTCCATGTCCATGTCGCCGCCGCCGACGCCGCCGGAGGTGGGGAACTCGAAGTCGTCGTCCATGGCGGGCGGTGGCTTCGGACGCGCTCAGCAAACGGGGGAAAGCGGACGCCGGAATCCTCGAAATGGAGAGGTCCTTCGGCTTCTTCGCGACGCTGGCGAGCCATGGGAGCCGGGGAGGGAGGTGGGGTTTTATGGGAGAGCGAGGAGGCGTCTAGAGAGTTCCAACGTCGGAATTCGCGGGACAGTTCCAGAAGGATCGATCTCGCTCCGGAGAAGACGGGTCCCGAGTGGCCCGACTCAGTGAGTCGGGACTATCCCCCCGTGCCTTTTTTTTGGGCTCGAGTTTCGAGCGAGTCTCCCGCGGAGAAAAAGGAAAAAACCAGAAAGGCAATCTCCATGGCAACGAAAGGAATAATTAAGAGATAATAACACTGACGGTTAATTTATTCAATATAGTCTTTAAATTTTAGCTTAATATTTAATATGATCATTAAATTTTTAGTTTATGCAACGTGATCCCTGAATTTTTTTTCGTATATGTTCAATGTGGTTCCTGCTCATTAATTTATAAGCAGGGGGCCAGGGATTACATGGGACATTTTCGTATAATTGAGGGATTAAATTGAATATGTACCAGAAATTTAGAAATGATATTGAATAAATTAAAAGTTCATGAATCACATTGCACGTTGAACCAAAGTTCAAAGATAATTGTGTCATTTTCCCAATAATTAATAAGCATTCTTCATCGAGTAGGGAATTAGGACTCTGACCAAAAGAAGTAAAAAGTTCGAAAATTCGGATGGGGATCCCTAAAGTTAGGTGTGAAAATTCTATTCTATTCTATCTTTTCTGTTACTATTTTCTTGTTAGAAAATGTGCCCGTACATAAAAAGATTAATGTTGGCTAGTTAGAATTTTTCAATTATTTTCTTATCGAGAGCTCTTTTATTATAGTATTTCATTGATGTTGGCTTGCATTCGACAATTTGAACGAAGGATGTGATCAATAGTCATCAAGAAGCATCGATCCTCTTTGTCCAAAAAAATGAATTATCCATACATTTATATATATTTATGAAATTTAAGATAGCAATTTACAAAAGTCTCAGATCGAACATTCTTTTCTATCTCTTTAACTCGGTCGATATGCAATTCATCCTACATAAGTCGATTGAAGGCTCTCGTGCAATGAAATTTTTCGACAACCTATTTCATCGTTAGACTTTCGTCCTCCTCGCCCCCCGAATCCTAGATCTTCGCCGATTGAGTGAGTCAAATACGATTAATTTTGTCTACCGCGTACACATGAGTTTCCTTTCTTCCTTCGCGACGTGCCTACGCACAGCATGGTTTATTTCTTTCGATAGAAAGTTCTGTTTAGGTAAATTGTAATTTTTTTTGGGGGTAAGAAATTGATTATGGAAAATTATTATTATCTACTTCAATCACTTTCTCTTCTTTATTTTGGGCTACTGCCGGCCCCACCCGCCATTTCCCAGATTTTTTTTCTTCTCTCCTACCTTTACTAACTAAAGAACGTAAAAATCTTCTCCAGTTCCAATTAACCGATAAGAGTAATTAAATTAACATTCACGTGTATAAAAGTCTTGTGTGAAATTCCTAATCTTTTTGTATCGACTATCAAGGAAAGTGCCGGAAATAAATATAATACGTAAATTGCACGAGCTATCTCATAGACATGTTATTTTCCGATCCACGATTTCATCTAGGCCGGCCCTCGCGAAACGGTCTTCTCCGGTCGGATTTGCGCACTTTAAAGAAATGAGATCGTCCTTCACTTTTTCTCCAGAGGACCACCTTCCGATACTTAACTTAGAAAATGAAAAGTTCAAAGACGAAGGTAAAGTGGACTACAGTTTTAGGCCTTAACTGCATAACGAGCTCTTACCATGTATTTACTATTTTATAATCGATGTGTCTACAATGATACCATACCGGCCGGTTCAATCGGGAACAACTCGACCCTCCGCCATATTTCATACCCTCTGTCGTTTTTTAGTCAAAGCCGAACATATCTTTCATATCGGCGCTCGAAAAAACCGAAATATAAGAGAGTGGGATCAAAATTCAAATTGCCCCAATTACTTGATGACCAAAGGTCACAAAGGGCCCAAACATTGAATAGGGTTTTAAGATAGAAAGTGTGGATGTTAAAGACTCAATAGTTAAACAAAGAATAATGTCATCAATATTTGATCAAATAATTAAACAAAGAATAATGTCATCAATAGTGGACCGACCGAACTAGATACAACCCATCAATGCACGAGCGCGCGAACTCCGGTGCTTAAAAAGTGAAGATCCCTCGACATAACATTATACCAAACCGAGAGAAATATTAAAGTATCTCTGGCTAAAATTCTTTTTCTCCTACTTCAAAATCGATTATGAAATCAATCTCAAGTTCTCGCGTGCCACTCGATATATATATTATTTTCCTTATAGAATCGGTAATTACAACCGTTCTTGTTAATCGAAGAATTCACACGAGGAGCACCACCGGCACCCAATGCTACTCAAACCAATATTCGAATAAAAGATTCGAAAAAACATAAACGAAAATTTGCTTGTTAGAAAAAGCTATAAAGGGCTGCATCCTCGCGCCTAAATTCAAATTCATTCTCTCTCTCTCTGACTGAACGACGATGTTCTTCAGTGATTCGCAAGAACCAGATTCCGAGCTCGCAGACGAAGTCGAAGAAGAAGAAGAAGCTGAACACGAAGAAGATGAAGATGAAGGAGGAGGAACGGAGGATTCATGGCGGCCGCCTCCGGGCTCCTGCTCGCGAGGCCACGGGCCGTCGCTCAACCTCAGAACCCGGCAAGGCGGCGGCATCTGCTTGCGCTGCCTCTCCAACCTCCTCCTCGCCGCCGCCCCCACCGTCCACGTCTCCTACGCCCTCTCCCAGCTCTCCCGTGCCCTCTCGGACCCTCCCTTCCTCCGGTCCCTCCTCGCCTCCCGCGCCGCCCACCTCCTCCCCTCCCCTCTCGTCCGGGCGCTCTCGGCCTCCGACGACGAGCCGATCGCTCGCCAGATCATCGACCTGATGATCGTCCTTCTGTCGGATTCCGGCAGTGAATTGGGATTGGCCGGTGAGTTCGCGGCCAGGGTTTCGGACCTGCTCTGTTCTCGCGCGCTGGGGTGGAGTCGACGCCAGGTTCATGTGGTAAGGCGCGACTTCGCGACTTTAATGTTTGATGCTGTTCGGTTCTTTTGGCGCGTAATGACAGAATGATGAAAAGGAAGGGTAATTGTTCAATTTCAGTTCTCGTTGGTGAAATTTTGGATCCTTCTGTTCTGGTGAAACCATTTGCTAGTTTTTCAATTCACATCTCCCTTTCCTCTTTGTTCATCTGTGTGCGCGCGTTCCCACATGCGCGGGCATATGTGTGTGAAATTTTGGTCCCTTCTGTTTGTGGTGACTTGTTTTCCGGAAAGATAAGGTTGTTTCAATGTAAGTTGTTCTGCATTGGGCACTAGGGTAGCAATTGGACAGAATTTCGAGCTTCTTCTAATGTCATCTTGTCCCTCAATTGCAGCTCCACTGCTTTGGTATCCTTCTAAACCATGGGACGACCGATATTTATGTTTCGATTAAAGATAGACATGCCCTTGTTGTTCATCTTGTGGATGGTCTTCAACTGCCGAGGTAACAAGCAATATACGATGAGAGATCAGGACTCCATACATACTCTCACGCATACGATATTCAGACATCGCGAGTATTGTGCTCATTTTGTCTGTCCATGCAGTGATGATATCCAGGGGGAGATATTATTTGTGCTGTACAAGTTGTCGGCCCTCCAGCGGGAATTTGGGGATGGTGACAAAAGTGATCCTTTTGTTGCTTGTAGTCCCAAGCTCATACGTCTGTCGTTGGATGCCCTCTTGAAGACCCAAAGTGATGATGTTCGCCTGAACTGTGTAGGTTTGTCAACTTCTGTATTACTTGGAAGTGTGTTAAAATCGCTATGTTTCGGGTTGTGCCTATATGTGAGGTTTGGCAACTGGGAGAGATGCTTATCTATCATTAGATCGACAGTTTATCTTTTGGTTGAAACAATCCATTTGCATCATCGTCTATTTTAGCAGAATCCCAATACACGTGAACATTAATCACCCACCACTAACTTCGTTTTTCTTGGTTAGCACTTTTGTCGATGCTGGTTCAGAGAGGGTTTCTCAAAGATCCATATGATGATTATATGAGCAACTTGAGTTCTGTTGAAGCCGATAGTCTCGAACAAGTTACAGATGATTTATCAGATATCTCTCCCCTCTGCACCTTATTTTCAGAGGCCATCAAAGGTCCATTGCTTTCATCAGATGGCCAAGTCCAAATGAGCACACTAGAGTTAATTGCCTATTATTTAGGTGAACTAAATTCAGTGAAGCAGTTTCAACTTTTGGTGGAAGCAAATATTGCGGATTATGTATTCGAAATTCTCAGGTTATCAGGCAAGTAATCCTTTACTCGATGATTGCTATGTCATTTGTCATACACGAGAAAAAGGCATTAGCAATTGGCTTTCCTAATCATGAATTTGATGCCTATGGCCTTCTGGCAATGTTTATGTGGGTGAAAGTAGCCATTTGTTCATTTCGTGTACTTTATAAGTTCTTCTGATCAATATATTGGGAGATCCTCTAGAAACCCAAGCTAGATTGCTTGGTCGTTTCTTGTGAGAAAACAACACTCACGGTCTCTGGTATTTCCAGGTTCAAGAAAAGAATCATTTCAGAGTCTTGGGATATTTGAATGTCTTTTATCTTCTTTTATGAATTAACTAAAGTATACTTCCTTAAATACCTTAATCCTCTATAGTAGGAAATTCTCATTCTCGTGACAAAGGATTGATTTTGTTCATTGATAAATAGAATGCAAGGATCCTGTGGTCAGCTCTTGCCTTAGAGTTCTTGATCTCCTGTCAAGTGCTGGACAAGCTTTTACACAGAGACTTGCAGTTGGCTTTGCCTCTCTAATTCCTGTCTTTGCTTATGTTGCTGAAGTGCCTTTTCATCCCATTCAGCTTCAGCTACTGAAGCTCATTTTTAGCTGCATTTCTAACTGCCCCGGAGTGGCATCAACTTCACAAAGTGAACAACTAGCTGTTATTTTGGCAAGGATGCTTAGAAGATATAATGATGGTGAAACAGGCATGCTTTCAGAATCATTCATGCTGGTATGCTCTATCTTGATGAGTATGATGAATTCCCCATCTTCTCATGATGTCTTAAATCTAACAACATGCATTCAAGAGTCATCAAAAGATGCCATTTTAGCTTGTCTAAGTGCTACCAGAGAGCATACAGACCTGCTTCTGCATTCCTTGCTTCTACTGAAAGAGGCCTTTGCTTATGGTTATGGAGGTTACCCAGTTGACAACTCCAACAAGAATGGATTGCAACATTGTGTCATTGATATATGTAGAAAATGGCTATTGCCTTGGCTATGGACATCCATCAAAGGAGAAGAGGAGGAGGAGACTGTCCTGTGTGTTCTTGATATTTTTCATGCAATACTTATTCACAGCTATGATGACCAAACCAACGAATTTGCAGAGAACATGATCTCCAGTTCTTGGTTCACCTTCTCATTCAGCTGTTTAGCTTTATATCCAACAGAGAGGATGAAAAGCCGAATATATTTGATGATGAGTTCACTTGTTGAAGTTCTACTTGGAAATGATTGTGGGCAGAACATTAGGGATGCTGTGTCTTACCTTCCATCTGATCCAAATGATTTGCTGTTTCTGCTAGGGCAACAGAGCTCCCATAATCTGCAGCTATCCTTTTGTCAATCTGCGGCCCTGCAAATTTTGTATTGCAGTTCTTTGTTCGATGAAAGGTAATTGGCCTCCCTATCCTGAATTCTGGTATATGGGGATATGATGTGCGGTTTAATATGTCTAGTGATTATTAGTGTAGTACATAAATTCCTATATCGTACTTAACATAAGCATCTTTGGCAGGCTTGCAGCTGATAAAGTAGTGTTAGCTTCCATTGAACAATATATCCTCGTCAATGGGTGTGATCTAAGACGCACTTCTATGAGTTCATTGACTGTTGTTCAACTAGTTGCCCTATATAGTCTGTATAGGGGTCTTGCCAAGATGAGCTACCAAATGCCATATAGTCCAGAAGCTGAGAGGCTCTTTATACAACTAGTCACCAAAAGTGAATGGGATCTGCTGTCTACTAGAATTCACCCTACGTCGCTTAAATGGTTGTTTCAACAAGAGAAACTCTGTGAATCACTGTCTTGTCAGATCTTGAAGTTCTGCAGAATTAGTCCCACTTCTGACAACCCATTAATTGTCCATGGGAAAAAGGGTCGTGGTCTGGATGTGCAGTCGATTGCAGAATTGGTGGCAGCAGAAGACAATTACGCTGCAAAACTTTTTGTGTACATATTTGAAGAGGTTGTTATGGAAAATAACCAAGAGAATGACTTGACTTCAGTATTGAATCTCATGGCAGATGTCACACGTATCTTTCCTGAGGCTTCTAACAAATTATGCTTGAATGGAATAGCAAAGGCAATTCATAATTTCTATAACGATTCAAGCCCATCCTCAGAGGTATACACAGCCATGGCAATCTTCATTTTCAACATATTGAGTTCGGTTGATTCAGATGCTCTTGCTGACAATGAAACCTGGGTTGCAGTTGTTATGAAGGTGACTGTCTAGATAACTCCACCAAGTATAAGTTCTGCCCCAGATCTCACTATTAATGCAGGGTAGCTGATTCCATTTTGTTTCTTTTTCATATAGTTGATGGATCACTTGATTTACTCGGGTGACATAGGAAAGTGCTCCACTTGTTGCTTGATTCTTGGCATTTTGTGCTTGGTTTTGCACCACTCAACAAATGGAGCACTAGTGGAGGCTTCAAAAATCGTTCTTCTCAACACTTCATTGGCATCGACCTTGTCCAGTGCTATTCATGTGGCCTGTCCGAATGGACCAGCAATGAATAACATTGACGAGGGAACAAAGGCTGGAGAAACTTTGATACATGTGCTTTTATTGCACTATTTTGCTTTTAAAAGGTTAGCTGTCTGAACTTTTTAGTTTATCAAAGAAAAGGTTAGCTATTTGATTGGATGACCCAAATTGGAATTCATTCTTAATAAAAAGTACTGACACATACCTTTCTTAGCATGCATGCCGTTTTACCGAATGCAGTGGACTGGGATAATCTGATTGGTCAAACAACATGCATGGAGTCGCGTCCTTTCTTAAGCATCAAGTGCCATGACTTGTGCAGGCTGATGCATTTCGGACCTCCTCTTGTCAAGCTCGTCACTTCATACTGTCTGCTGGAGTTGTTTATTAGGTTATCCGAACAGAGAGACGGCAAGCATGAGGACCTATGCACGGATAAATACTGGATGTCACTGATGGCTGTATTTGAAGGCTTGCTTTTGTACAATGATACCAGAGTGGCGATAAACAGTAGCCTTTGCCTTGCAATGATCTTGAAGTGGGAAGAAGTAGCAGAAATATTCAACAGGAGAAGTATGTGGTGCAGATTGATTTTGGAAGAGTTGGTCATATCTCTGGCAGCTCCATCTTTAGCATCTAAATCTCCCACCAATCATCACAAGGCTGCTGTTATTGTATCTGTAGCACTGCTGAAGCTACCTAAAGTTCCAGAATGGATGTGGTCCGTGTTTAACGATACCTTCTTGACTGGTATACTTGGAAACCTCACAGGCAGTGACTTGAGTGCAGAGATTTTCCTCCTATTGCGTGAGCTGTTGAACTCTCAGCTCCTGTGTGCAGATCATGTGTGTAACCTAAACAGGCTGCTTCAGGTACTTTATTTCCTTTTCATCTTGCTCTGCTACTAGTGTTACTTTCCCCTTGGCATGTTCCCATGAGCTTGGCACTCACCTGCGTCTGAGTAGCTTCCTTATTTCCGGTCTTTACATTTTTCATCCTCTCCTCTGGATGGCTAGATTTACACAACTTGTGTGGACAGTGAAAGTTAATTTCAACTACTGTTTTAAGATTGCCAGGAAAGGTAATGCAGTACCCATAAGTTGATAAATCTTACATTATGCAGGAATGCAGGACTCACATATATGGTGAAAACATGAAAGATGAAAGCAAAGAGAAATGTCCAAAGAAGGTTATTGCTGTTGACGATGACATGGAAGCAACTATCGATTTTCTCATTGATCTGATTACATCTGATTCACAACCAGCAGAGGTTTATGGAGGACTTCAAATCAGCAACGAGAGATTGCTGGACGAGATAGAAATGTATTTCAGGTCAACAGCAGCAGATGATGGTACGAGAAACTCCTAGAGATCCGATTATACTGCAGTATCATCTCTTTTCAATATACAAAGATACTACATTAAAAGTTTCAAATGAAAGCACACCACCATCTATAAGTCACTACACATCTGAACTACAAAAACTCCTTGATAATAAAACCTTTGGAGGAGATACATAAAACATCCAGTGACCGGAGGATGAGTATGAATATCCTCAATGAAGGGGCAACTTATTCGGCCAAACCATCATCAAAGAAGATACCATGCAAAGGTGGATATGCGTGAATGTTCTTTTTATTTCTTATTTTTGGTCCCTCACTTTTCCTTTCTTTAGTCTTTTTTGTTACTGATAGCAATAACTGGGTTTTTATTGTCCAAACCAAAGCCTTCTCTTTCGTTCAAAACTGAGTCCTGATACCCCCTTTAGGGTTTAGATGTTGTGGTTCTATTCCAAATAATCATAATCATAATCATAGTATGCGTGCAGTATATACTTTACTATGCGAATTAAGCTCAATTACATGTCCTCAAAACTCCCTCAGTAGATGTTACTATGAGAACTCCCATGTTGGAGTTCTCACTTCATCTTTTGTAGATCACGTAGAGTGCAAATATGCATTAGGATTACATCCATCCAGGGGATAAACAATTCCTACAAAGTATCAGTCGATCTCGTTTATCTCGTAACCTCCTCCACAGTTGCCATTGTAGACATGAATTGTAATCTACATTGGATATGATCTTCGACCGTCCGAAACTTTGGCTGTCTCTAGCAAGAGGATAGATGATTCTGCATTAGGAATTGGTGGTTGGTAATTACAAACATGTCAAATTCTGGACATAATACATCGGTATAGTCTGTTTTGTTAGATTGACGATTTGTAACGGAAAACAGAAGAAAACCCCCTCGAATTCCTCGAAAAAGTTTTCCTTGACCCTTGCGAGCCAGCACAAAGCTACTGTTTCTTAACCAACTGAGTTTCACCATGACAGGAGATTGTACTGATGCAGTTGTGATTCCCATTCTTCCAACCTCCTTGTCCTGCTGTTTTCTGCTATTCCTACAGAAGCACATGTACATCTTGTTTCTGGGCGGCACGGTCTCGACTTGACTTTGTGCTCCTCTCTTCTCTTTCTTTTCAACTGTGAATTTGTGTCTCTACAGACCATTTCTCGTTCAGCGCCCGCTTTCTCTGTCTTTGCTCTCAAATTCAACGCCTTCAAAATGGTGTCTCCAATCTTTCTCCAACTACGCTTGCTTGATTTGACCTTCGCGCCGTCGTCTGGAGAGGATGCTTTGAATTGAGGCTGCTCTGCACAACTTGAATGAGGTTCTTTGGATTCACATGCTACTTTGGGCTTGTCCATGTTTCCTTGTACTGATCTTGGGGTGGAATGACCTATCCCTGCTTGTGGAATTACACGGAAGCGTGAGGATAAGAGCATAAACAATTGGAGAGATTGGATGGGCAAGGATCGACTTTGTCCATAGTGACAATCAAAATAATCCAAGAACTAGACAGATTTAAGTACACCTGACACTTCGATCGCCACTTAATTCAATATTTAATCAGCTTAGTCCTTGGATCCCCTAACGACTGTGGTTAGTGCCATTTATTACTAACAAATCTGATCGTTTAATCACGATTTCAAGCCTGATTTCATGTGCAATCAAGCTCTCTCGTGACGATCGCGACTGCCAATCAAAACTCGCGCAAAACCTCAGACTCCTTTATCTGTCGCCATTAACCATATGCACCAGTTGGTCCATTGCCATTGGCTACTGGTTTTACTTTTACCCACGTTTGGGACCCGATTCTTTGTCGTCGGGGACCGCTCGGAAACGATTCGACCATGCGAACATTCCTGAATAAATCATTGTATCTTGCATCTCGCAGTTGGAGCACTCTTTCATACATGTTCCTCAACTTATGAGCACAAACCAACTTTTTTGCGATCCATGTATCTGCATCACTATTGCTCCTAAGCGTCACATTCATTCTGCAACTCGAGTTGCATAAGGCGAACTACACGAACAAGACGCATAGCAAGTTCCGCTTTCGTCTCTCCATCTCACAATCCTAAACCCAGATCATATGGAGTTGGAAAAAAAATAAAGAGTATGAATCAAGCTCAATGGCCTTTGACACAACAGGCACGCAGACGTCCAAAAGAAAAACTCACCGCGATGTGCACAAAACTCTCCTCAGTAACCTCAGGAACTGCTGCTACCACTGATGACTGCTGCAATGGCGTGATCCGCTGATTCAAATTGTCTCATCAACCTCAGTTGTGACTGTAAGTGAACAATGGGGTCACAGGGTCTGTCCTTTCAGGAAATTTAAAGAGCAAGAAAAGATCCTTTGAGGTTGGAGTAAAGAAACGAAAAGATTTCTTTCCTATTAGGAGAGAAAGTTCCCCATGATCAACTTTTGCCTTTCCCTGAGGAAAATCGACCTGGAGGAGGATTTTTTTTCGTACATTTTCTGGAGCTAGCATATTTCCAAATATTGGAAATTAGTGTTTTTTTTTCCGGCGATTTCCTACAAAATTCTAAAAATTAAAATGATGGATCGACCGCATATCCCCTGCCATAGCCGCAACGACCATATGGTTTATATGGGGCTCGACCAAAAAAGGAGAAATTATCCAATCAGTCTCAAACCCATTGTACACATGTCAATTCAGTTATCCCTAGTAACAGGGTCCCTAGGTAGTCCAGTCTCCAAGACATTAAACAAGACGTCGTAGCTTCGGAAGGTAGAAACATCCTTTTTTGGTGAGGTAAACCTCACCAAAAACGTCAAAATGCTTGTTAAGCCTTTGCGCATGATTTGATGATCGCATACATTTGGATTGGCGACATGTTCATGCAACTGACATAACATCTCCGGTTGTTGGCCGGGGGAAAGACAAACAACTGCAATTAGTAATATGATTAATCCCGTTCGTGTGGATTAGGAACTGGATCATGACGGTCGATCTCCGAGTTGCGGTCTTGTTTCGCATAGTCGATTAAAGGTTTCGTAGGACTAACATTGATGGGAACAGAACAGGATTTTTCGGATGTTGTCTCTCTGTGCGGTAAGTGATAATAAATGGCAGTTAATTGTTTGGTGAACACGATATCGGAACGAGTTATAACTAAGACCTTTCTAATGCACGCAGACTGTGATCGCCACACAACACCCATCGTCAATCGGGGGCCTGCAACGGTGACCACCGTGTCTACATAGATTCGTGCATGAGAGAGATGATATCTCATGCAATCACGGCCATGAGGGTGGTTGCCTGAGAACAAGACCCCCTCGATCGGCACCGTGATCATTGCCGGCCCTCGTCCAGCCCCTCCTAAGCTTTTCCAGAAAATGGCAAACCCATCTATCCCAGCTTCTAGGTGGGGATGATCTTATCTAAGTCTAAATCTGGATTTATACCGGGTCCCATCCTAGGACTGCTCCAAATGCTACATGGGTATAAAATGACACGTGATCTTCAAGCAAACTTTGACTTTCCAGCCAAAACAGAATCGAACTTCGGAAACTGAGAGTGATCTCAATCTTATTGGAGAATAAAAAGGGAAGAATTTAGCTATAAATTGTGAAACAAAGAGACTTGAAAACACAAACTCGAACCGATAAGAAAGAGAAAATTGAAATGGGGAGATCGAGTACTCAGAGCTTTCACACGATCAAGATCAAGCATCAATAATCTGGTATCACGCTACGCAAAGAAAAGAAACTACACAGACCTCAAACTTTCAATGCACACGCACGAGGAAGAGCATATTGCCACCACACATTATGCACCGTCGAGCTTTCATGCTCCTCTAGTTCTCAGTTACCATACACACCAACTCGTGACATGTCTATCCATCGACATCATATACTAAGAACACATTTATCCATCAAGATTGACCAGAATGCAATATACAGTGATCCAGAAACAAGCTATACTCAACAGTAGCGTGCAAATTCGATGAAGTTTAATATAGCACTACACTTTCCTAGGACAATAACACAAGAAGCAATGCCTCGTGCAGATCCTTACTCAATGAGCTAACCTGTCGACATGTCTAATTCACGGAAGAGCAGCAAACAAAGTGTGCCCAGTACGGCCTTCCCTTGACCTTCCTCTTTTCTCTCTTGATGTCAGTCGGATATCTCGCAGGAGAGTTCCATTCTTGGTCCATTTCTTTCACGGCAGCCCCCGAATTGGCAGCTTTAGAAGAACCTAAAATCGAGCTCATTGCCGTCACCGATGCGATATTCTTATCATTATCTTTCGCTGCGTGGTCATCTTTCGCAACTATGGGAGCTGAACTCTCTTTCGGGCTCGCTGACTTCAGCTTGCTCTCTCGGTTAGCTTCCACCAAAAGGCTCTTCAGAGGGGAGTGTTGCTTCCCGGCACTCCAGTTAGTGACTTTGGCGATGATCTCTTCGTTCTTCTTCCTTCCTTGAGAATCATTCGTTGTATGTGGAAGGGACGGGAACCAACCAGCTTGCTCAGAGGCAGATTTTGATTGGTCATTGTTTTGCGCGGAAATTGCAGGATTCTGATTATTGGTAGGTTCGACCAGTGTCATGAAGGATGGTGGCTCAAAGATATCTGTTTTCTCCGAATTTTTTCCTCCTGACTCAATTTTTTTCAGCTTCAGGTTTGATTTTGCAGCATCTGTCATTGATTGGGGCTCTTTTGGTGGAAAAACATCAGGCTCCACGGCAACTGGTGGATCTGACTGAGTGGAAAGCACTGACCCATAATTCAAATAAAGAATAACAGTTAGGTAAGAACTAACTCGCAAAAGAAAGATTTTACTCTTCAGAAAAAATTAAGCAGGGTGCATGGCAAAGCTGAGCAAGAGCTTTAGCCTCAGAATGTACTTTCTTTTGTTTTTCCAAAATTGGAAAAGCAACAATAACTTGGAAATATGCCAAACATGAGCAATTCAAACAGAAACGCTGTCAAATCAATTGCCGACGAGCTGTGCACACCTGTTCCAGCGAGATTGCCAGAACCGAAGCGCATGCACATGCTTCCTGCTAGCATCTTTGTCAGAATTTCATTTATCAAGACAGCATTTGTTGCTAAAATGCCAACCAAAATATAGACATACGACCATATATTGAGAAGGTTCGATGTGCTGCCTCTAAAGATCACGAGAAAGCAATCGCTAATAACCAAATAGGATAACTTGATTTACTTGTTTACTGCCGAAACCCAAGTACAAAGTTCGCCCAATGTAGATCTCTAATTTGTATTGTAACATACACCATACCCACACACAACCGAAGCATTAGTAAAAAGCTTTTAAAAGGCTTGC
The DNA here is from genome assembly GCA_031216235.1 of Syzygium jambos. Lineage (NCBI taxonomy): Eukaryota > Viridiplantae > Streptophyta > Magnoliopsida > Myrtales > Myrtaceae > Syzygium > Syzygium jambos. Next base: position 14,274,703 of record CM062227.1, read on the forward strand.
TCATCGCATTTTAAAGATGTAGTAGATACCTGAAACAGATCCCCAGTTGCCTTCTAAGCTATCCGCTCGACTACTTGAATCTACCGATGCGTCATGTACAGATCCAGTAGCCTGCTGTTCAACAAATTTCTTGTCGCTTTCATCTTGCAAAGGAGAACTATGTCCAGGAACAATGATATCGCTGGTGACTGTATTTGCTATGGCAGTAGAAAGCAGATTATCTTTCCTGTAATGCTTTTCAGATGTAAGTTCCTTGATTCTGGTATCCCCGTCATGAGATAATTCATGCACCGATGTGCTGACTTCAGTATCACATGCTCCTTGTATTTCAACCTCGTCACTTTTTTCGCCTTCTTTTGCACCTTCTCGGGTATTCGATGTTCTGTTCATGATTTCTGACTTAGTTTCCCGCCGAGGAATGTTATTTTCTGCTGTATCCTCGCATCCCTGAAGGCTACCTGTGGAAGTGGATTCAGCTGCATTTTCTTTCGTTATGTTATTTCCCAGAACATGTCCTTCTGCAACATCCGTCCCCACAACATCAAGGTTTTCCTTCACATGGTTCCTCTGATCACGACAAACATCAACTTCACTGTTAATCATGTCATCTTGGACAATACTTTGTTTCACAGTTGATTCAGGAATTATTTGGCTCTCTACAAAGCTCTCGTCCATATTTCGTTTTATCTCGGCATGTCCAACAGTACGTGGTGTCTCAATTATAGCAATAACATTGTTAGTGCAATTGATTTCACCTGACATGCCACTCGTTTCACAAACTTCAGTATCCACCAGAGCAATCACCGCATTCAGGTCAGACGATGATTTCACATCATCTGCAGCAACTTCAATTTCCGATGAGCTATTAACTACGTCCTTTGGTTCCATCTTTTCGGTTTTCAAAGCCACATCGCTTTCCTCCACTGCAGTTGCTAATGCTTCTTTAGCTGTCTCTACTTCGTTGAGCCCTTGACTTTCACGAGTGTTGACGCTATCTTGATATAAAATCACATCGCTCTGAAGAGGTGCATCTTCGTCCACAGGCTTAAGAATCTCAAGTTCCCGTGCTGAACCGGTCTCTGAAATATATATGTCTGAAGAAACCTCTGCAACTTCCTCCTGTACTTTTAAGTTTGGACTGCAAAAACCCTCAGAAACAGGAACTGCGTCATCTTCCTTCTGGCCAATTGTTGGAACTGAACCTAAGTCATCAGTTTGCATAACTTTGATTCCTTTATGATCCTTAAAGTCTTCAATGAACTTCTCGGCATGTTCTATTATAGGTATATCTTTAGGTATAGTCAGCACATGGAAGTTTCCAGTCTCTCCCAAAGTTTTAGTATGACTGTCGACGGGATCTACAGGAATACTTAGCTCTAGTTCTTGTGCTTTGTCCGGTGTTTCCTGGGGCATATCAGCAGAAACATCCAGTTGCTCAGAAGACAAGTCTGGGGCAAGACCACTTGGAGATACCTCAGAGAACAAAATGTCACCGGACTTCCCCAAATGAAAGCCTCCATCACTTGGCATTACACAAGATATTTCTTTCTCATCTTTACATGGTACTTGAGAGCCTATTATTCCCTTATCGAACTTAACATCAGTCTCCAGTGAACTATTGTCTTCGGAAAATGCTTTTACTGTCTCCCCATCAGTCATTGTTTTAACTTCGGCCGATGACTCCATGGGAGCTTCAAATTGTAGAAGTGAGGAATCAGGTACAGATCCATTTCGTTTATCATTCAGCAAATCAGAGAATTTCTCAGCAGGTTGATCCTGCTCGGATATGGCAGGACTAGTAAACAGATCTTGAATGTTATTTTCACTGCTTAACTTCGCATTCGTAACCCCAGAAGCTGCAAATTTTTCCTCAGTGCTGCTGCCCGCCAAATGGGGATCTTGTGGAATAACTTCTGTCCATTGAAAATAATAAATGAGATTATGAACACAACTCCTTTAATATCAGAGAAACAAAGCGGAAAAGTAAAGCATGGTCAGGAGGATTCATTTGTATAACGGTTGAACCATCATAAAAAGCTCCTAAAGGAACAAGAGAAAATTCCAAAAGCTCCAGAAAAACACAGAAGGAAAAGTGCTAAAAACAAGGACTTTCGGCAAACTATATGTGTGCATAGCTCATACAGAGATAGCCCCAGTTTTGACCATATCCTGTTTGGCATCAACATGACACTAAAAGACAAGAATCTGTCGCAAGATCGGAAATTCAGGAGCCATAATAGATTTAGTAAGGAAGATAACCATCTAAATTCTTCCCCCAGCTAAATTCATCTACTCCAAGCTCTTCATTTATCAGCAGCCATGGAGCCTTGGAGGCAGAGACAGTAAGTCTATGTTTCTTTATTCTTCAAGAAGATAAAACGACCTATATATGGAAAGAGTATACTCAGAGGAAGGCAGGAGTATTAGCTTCCTTCAAAGATCCCTCATGACCCACTGATGTTTGCAAAACCCATAAACTCCAAAATGAAGTCTTTAATTCCAATCTAAAATCCCCCAAAACAAATTTACCGAGCTATCAAAAAGCAGAAATTCCCGATTTAAAAAAAATATCAACAAATCAGCTCGTATCAATTACAATTCCTCTACACCTAAAAGCCCACCTGTAGTTGGACTTTCACCCGAAACTTCCACAGTAGCATCATTGTCAGATATCTTTCTGGAAATGCAAACTGACTCATCACCATGCAAAAGACCTTCACTCTGTGTACTCAATCCACCATCCGGAAAGTTCATAACTGCATCTGAAAACACTTCCTCCTCCACGGAAATCGATCTTTCAGCAGTTGCACCTTTACCCAGTTCGACTTGACTTCCCTCTTCAACTTTTGGGCCTGGAGGAACAAATCATGTTCAAACACTGGTGCCTTTACTAAGGAAGGGTGTTCAAGAATTAGCATCTTCCCAGCACATTTATTCCTATGAAATTCCAAAACAGTTTTTCTTCTCACATTTAGTGGCAAAACGACACATCTAATTAGCTTTAACAAAGCAACACTTCCAAACAAAAAACTTGGCGTTTGAAGAAACAACTTCAACACCAAACCTTACCGTTCCTGTTTCCTGTAGTGAGCACTCTGGCTTCACGACATTGTAATCGTTGCATCTAATCACATATTTTCTGACCAATCACACACAACCTTGGATCCCACAAAAAGGGGAGGGGGAAAAAGACGGTAAACCACACCCGACCTCAATTAAGTCACGTCAACGAAGCCCAAAAGACACGGCAAGTGAGAACAAAGAGGCTCACTTGGGGTTTTGTGGTCGTCGTCAGAACGCTCGTCATCCGAAACATTCAAATGGGGGTTCTCATCAGAACCAACCACCTTATACCCTTCAAGCTTTCCACAGACCCGCCTGTGAGCGCGCCTGTGCTTAGCACTCGGGTGAGGGTTCGGAAAGGGCCATCCGCATTTGTGGCACAAATGCACGCCATGGCCCTCGTGCCCTGCAAAAACAGGAAGCCGAACAAGAATGAGAACAACAGAACCCTCAACAGCCCAGAACCAACCAAGAAAAAGCAGGATACGCGCCGTCTAAAAAACCCATTCCAGGGTCGAGACCCAAACCGGAAAAACAAGAAATGGGGACCAAAAATGGCGCATCTTGCAGCAAAAGGGAAAAGACCACGAAGCCAGGATGCCTCAAAGATCAAGACTTGGCCGAGCGGGACGGGGGGGGGGGGGGAAGAAGCACCGAGGCAGAGAACCTGAGGAAGAGTGATCCTTCCTTTGATCTTGACTCTCCATGTTTGCTGTTGCAAGTGAAGATGCAGCGAGAGAGAGAGAGAGAGAGATGGACTGTGGGAAACGGGAAGAAGAGTGGTAATCCAAGGACGACTTCGAGGGAGGAAAAGACAGGGCAAGAGTCAATATGTTTTTGGTCGTGCGGAGAAAAGTCGGTCAGAGAGAGAGCGAGAGACAGCGTGCGAACAGTCCCACATCGTTCATTCGGCAGGGGCGAAAGATAAAATGATATAGAGAGACAAGGACCGCAACGGAGGCGCACTTTAGCATACGGTCCCCCCCCCCCCGCTAGCGCATCGCTGCGACTTCGTTTGACTACATAAAACTCACGCCTTACTTATCTATTACATTATATATATATAATATGCGTATGCATTCGTAGATCAGATAGTTGTATCGACCTCCCTGAGTCAACCTTCGCATTTTGATGATGCAATTGCATATTTAACTCGTCGCATATTTTGTCTTCCTCTGCTCAGCTCGTGTTTGGTTGCAGTCGCCGAGCAAACATGACCACTCGGAACGCGGGTCGTGTCTTCCAATCTAATAAAGTCCGTGTGCTTTTCGGTGTTAGTTTCCGAGCTGACGTTTGCGCCTTATTTAGTTAATTCGAAATTTGCAACGCCGCTGGAGACTTCAGGACATGTTAGAGTCCATTCGCTTTTAACTCGGAATCGAACTCAACGATTTAATTCGCTACCGGGCATCCCCGATTGGACTTCTAATTACTAAATGAAACCACTGAGTTTTCAATGGCCACGACCTTACAGAAGCTTCCGTACCATAGCGAGTCACACTGATGTTCCGAAACTTGCCGTATTGCATCCCTTCCGCACGCGAATCTTTTGCCTTGCTCGACCAACATGCCCTTTCCTATATCGGGGTGGCGCGACAGCTGCATTTGGTTCCATCCCGAAAAGTAAGGGCCTCTTTGGTTCGGCTCCGGGGAGAATATCTTTGGCAGAATGCAAAGGCTTTTGAGTTAAAAAGGCTTTTCGAAATGCAAGTAGTATTTGGTAATGTATATTTTAAAAACACATTTGAAAACAACTTTGGCCCGAATCCCGTTTGGTAGAAATTATTTGTAAAAAGACTTTTGCTGATATTTAAAAAAAAAAAAAGGCTGGCCAACCGACCACCGCCGCTGGCCAGATTTGGTTGCCGGCCAACCGTCGACGGCCGGCCTCGCCTTACCTTAGGCGAGACTGCCTGAGGTCACGCGATCTCAAGTGAGTCTGGGTCACGCGACCTTAGGCGGCAATTGCCTGGGAGTCGCGTGATCCCGACGACCACCGCCTAGGGTCAACGGACCTTAGGCGTCACCTAGGTCGCTAGGGTCGCACGATCCCCAGGCGGTGGTAGCCGGAGCGCTAGCCTTCAGGCGGCGGTCACCGGCCGCCGAACCAGCTATTTGGGAAGATGATGAACAGTGCGCGATCAACAATGCTCGATTGCATTCCGAAAATGCAACTTTTCAAGGTTCCTCATGGACTCCATTAAGCCAAAGGCCCTTTTCAAGCTAATTGCATATCCTTAAAAGCATTCCAAAAAATTTGTCAAACAATTTTGTATCTGCTCAAGGGACTTTAGCGCTCCAAAGTAGTATTTAAATGCTGAACCGAACATGCCCTAAATCTTGTACCATATTTTGACCGGTGAGAAACATAGAGACTAAGATCAGTCTGGAGCGTTCAGTGGTACCTTAACAATCGATCCCCATCGTCCCACATCGTAATCGATGCCGTGATTCTCAAAGAAGATACCATACTGCACGAACGCTTCGAATAGCAACTTGCATAGAAAATTACGGCAAGAGTCAAACCTAGATAAATCCGGATTTTAGGGAGAGTCGGGGGGTAACTTTCTCCAGCTCAAGGGCTTTGCAAAATATAGCTTTTTTAAGGCAATCTTTCATCTGTACCATATAAGATCGCAACCGTATCATGGTGTCGGTGACCCTTACGATGTTCTTTTTACACTGGGGACCATGGAGGAGCCCCAGCGGTTAAATTTTCCAGGCAAAGATAGCGACGCCATAGCCCACGTCGTATAAATTGCGTCGCATCGTTTTCAAATTAATTTTGTGGGTATGAACAAGATTTGTAAAAGATTCATTTATCATGTGTAGGGCTCCGCGAAAATACCCCGCGGCCCCCCGAGAACCGGGATCGGGCCCGGTTTTCTCGGGGTCTAGCTGTCCCGGGTCGGGTTGCCGTGCTTCTAAAATGAACTTTCTGGTTCGGGCCAATCGGATCTTTAGAGGAAAACGCTTCGGTTCTCTTTATGATCCTTTTGCACCCTCCACTTCTTCTGGCTCTCCCTCACGGTCCGCCGCTCTCCGCCCTTAAGCTTGCTCGCGACTCGCCTGCCCACCGCCGTGCTACATCGACGGCTCCATCGCGGCGGTCAAGCACCGCCACAAGCTTTGGTGCGAGGGCTCGTTATTCTCTGATTAGAGGATGGATAGAATTTTTTGAAAGAGCAAGTTGGGTCGTGGATAATGACGCGAATGATATCCGAGTATTTTTAGTTAAAGCTTTCTTTGCCCTGGAGGTCGTCTAGGTTGCCCTTTGATTGAAGGGTGGTGGTTAAGCCCATCTAGCCATAAGTAACATTAAATAACTTTTAGCTATTACATACTAAGTAAATACTTAACATGCAAACCTCACTACTGCTGCTGCTATTATGGTAGTTAGGTGACTGCCTATGATTGTTGCACATACCAATTCTTTTACCTATACTGAAATTAACTTCTATTTTGTGCCAAAGTCAGCATTTTATTTATTTATTTTAACCGACCAAAAAAAAAAAGCATTTTATTTGTTTCGGCCAGAAAAGTAGCTTGTTTCGTTCAGGCAGTCTTTTTCTTTTTTTTAACGTAATCTTATTTGCATATTACCGGAAGAAAAAAGTCCTCGAAATTAGAAATAACATCCTCGGCTTCCCTTGCCATCTCGATTATTCTCGTTACATGTCAAAACTTCCAATCGTCCTCCTCATTTTGTGCATTGGATTTCGAGTTACATCTCTCGCCCATAAAAAAAAATCTACCTAGTTGTCATTTTCTTTTCAAAATTTCCAATCCTCGACATTGGGTTTTATTTTTTGGGTGAAAATTTCTGGTGTGCATAAGGGCAAAGAGATCTTTTCCAAAATTGGGTTATGCAAAACGCGGGTTTTGCAACATGAACAGAGAGAGAATGGTCAATATCCCCAAATAGAAAGTAACTATAATGCCTACTTGGGCCCTATAATACAAGGCCGATAGTTATTTTGCGAAGTCATTATCTCTTATTTTCCTTGGACAACTCTTATGTCTAGTCTCATTTTTATATTGTTTGAGAATATCACAACGTTTACAAAGCCCTAAATCTGTCAAAATGGATCATAAACTCATTTATTAACTCATATTTAGTGGGCTGAGTTATTGTATTAGCTAGTTTTATTTAGTAAATGGGTTATAAATTGGTTTGGAATAGTATAACCTAAATAATATGGGCACTAAATGGGTCCACAACTTATTTAAACCCATCTCATTTCTATGACTCTTGCCCTCACTTGATTTCACACTTGCTCACTCCATGTTTTCACCTCAATTTGGATATGAGTTTTCCTTGCTTGGGTTATTTATTAAAAGTGTTTTAGCAAATATGGATTGGGTATAGATTAGGGCTGTCAATAAAGCCCGGCCCGCCCGGGACCGGCCCGGACCGACCCGGCTCAGCCCTGAAATTTAGGACTTCTTCGGGGCGGGCCTCCTCTGGGTCCGGAATAGTTTTAAATTTTGGATATTATCTTTATTTCGGGCCGGATCAGTCCGGGCCGGGCTTTTATGATAGCCGGCCTATGACTTAAAAAACCCTAGCCCATCCTCATCCTCCTCTTCTCTTCCCTCTTCTTCTTCGCTACGCCTCTTCTTCTTCCTTCTCCTCCTTCACCATACCATCGCAGCCTCTCTCTCTCTCTCACCATGGCGGAGTAGGCCGAGTCAGAGGAGGACCGGTGCGGCTTTATGGCCAGGGCGTTGGCGGAAGCTACTGCTCATCGAGCTACGATCGATCGAAGAACACGCACGCATCTTTACGCGCAGCTCGAGCCAGAGGAGAGAGAGACAGAGAGAGAGATTACCTTAGATGTGGAGGCGCAGCAAGCTGGAGTCGTCGAGCCCATCGGTGGTGCCGGAGGAGGAGGCGGTCCCGGCGCTCCACGAGAGCGGGGTCGTGGGGCTATTCCTCGCTGAGTCGCCGCACCTCTTTGTCGGCGACGCGGCATTGCACCAGAACGAGGACCCTTCAATAGCGGCTGCCGGATCCCCCACCTCGGCAGTGCTGCAGGAGGGACGCCGCCACCGCCGCCGAGAAGGGGGGAGCGGATGCGGCGTGGTGGTGGTGGGGATCCTGCCTGAGGCGCATCAGGAGCTCGGCCACCATCCTATCCTCCGCCATCGGCGTCCTTCGCCGCCATCGCTGCCGGCGGCCGAGAACCCAATTTACCCACCTCCTCTTGCTCTGGGGAGGCGCCACCGCCAGCACCGTCGTCCTCTCCCTCTAGTGACTCCCCACCTCCTCGTGCTCCCCCAACTGCAAACCCGAAAACCCGGACCGACCCGACCCAGACCAACTCGGATTTTCACTTCGGGTTCTATGCGTTTTGGATCGGGTCAGGTCAGAGAAAGTTCTATGCGTTTTGGATCAGGTCAGGTCAGAGAAAGCATGCGCATCTCGTGATTCAGGTCGGGTTGGGTATCATAGAAACCCGACCCGACCCGACCTATTGACATCCCTAGTATAGATCACTAGATTTACATGGGAATGAGTCAAAACAAATTAAAATGGGTCAATTTGGATCGAACTTTTTTTACTCAATTCACCCGTTTGATGGGTCTACGTTGAGGGCAATGGTTGACTTCCTCTTTTTAAATGTCACCAACATATGGCTCATGCGAGGAGTACATAAAATAGACTTGATCTTAAATAATTTGCACAGAAAATATATAT